>NW_024121133.1:18983013-19560406 GCF_016745375.1 Pimephales promelas
GCTGAATTTCAGGAAGTAGTGCAGCTGGGCATAAAGTCAATTATGCAACAACTTTAGTGATTAGAAAATGCTGGATGTCATAACAGTTTCGTGTGAAACAGGGTTCTCACATCTGACCAGTGAATATCCAGGCTCCAGGCAGAAAACATTCTCTACTGCTTAGTTTTAAGTTTTAGTTTTTTTTACTATTATTTTCTATTGTTAAATGGGCACCAAGACATGATTTGGCCATATGGTGCTCCATATGTTTGTACACCGGCACCACGCAAAATCAAGGGTTTTCTCAGGATATCTTTGTGCTTAGCCTTTTCAGCTCATAGCAGGGCCATAACCACCATAGACGCTGAGAAATGGTCAAACTGTCCATTAATTAGAAATGGTCAAATTATCTTCCCCCTATCCTTGAAATTCTTGATGCTGCCCTCCTGCACTCCATTACACACCGCTCTGTTTGTTGTTAGGATGACAAGAAGTTTTAAAAAGTAATATTTTAGACCGGTCTCCCTCCGTGGACTTACAGTGCTCGTCAATATCAACATGATTGAGATGGAAAATGAAATCAAAAATAGCGAACCTTACTGTTCACAGAAGACAAGTGCAAACTCCAGCATGTCGCTTTAAAGTCCCCGTGAACCGGAAGTTGCAAACGATTTTTCTCCCGTGCTGTGACGTATTTCCAAGTGAAACGGAATATTGAACAGAGGGCAGGGTTTTACTCTAGCGCTCCTCCTCTCCATCTCTCGCTCATAACAAACTAACGGTTTGAGGGGAGTGGTTAAGCGTTTCCCCACCCAAACTGTGAAACCTACGTCATCAACCGTTCCAGACCGGAAGTAACTTTTCAGATTTTGATTAAAGATTACCAAGGTAAAACATTTTTTAATATATATTTACTTGCACGGATTAATTGTTCACCACAAGACTAGTAATATGCGCTAACAAAGTAAATAGGTTCAATTTTGATTTTACGGGGACTTTAAATTTAACTGTGAAAGAGAGCACGATAAGATCCAAGTAGCTTCAATAACTCATAAGAAATGCTAAACGAGCGACAGCAAACCACATAGCTTTTTTTCTGGCCCAGCTCCGGTCCACACAACCCCTATTGGCTATTAATATGTGGTAATATACAGTGATACCAATAATTACTTATCTTTATCATCAAATTTTGTTCTTTTGAACTAAAAAAAAAAACTACCATTTACATGAATCATGTAATTCATACCAGAAAGTGAATGTGTGCATATTTTATAGCAAATAATGCATATTATCTCCAAATAGTTTAAATGGATTTCTTCTCAACTATGCAAAGTATTTTTATTTATTCCATTAAATCCATTTTTATCCTTTAATTCCTTTATACAGTACATCCCCCCCCATGACATGGTATAGGGCTTTTATATTACAACTTTATATAGACAAACAGAAATCACCTGGAATATCAATGTAAATTCAGATATATTTATGTACCATGCATGGTTATCATTATCAATAATGTTTTGCAATGCAAGAGACTATGAATAAAGCACCCAGTGATGTAATGTGACTGGACATAGTTTTATTTTTGAAACTGTTCTCTGAACACCATATAAATCATAATGCGTTCAGTTCACTAGTAAAATGTAATGCATATCAGAGATGTTGCCAGCCACATACATAAATATATTCAACCGTTCCTGTTTGCTGCCCCGGGACACTGTCTGTGACAACTTATTGCATGGGTCATTTGGCAACTACAAATATACTGCAGTTCAAACCGTCAAATCTTTCTTTATACTCATACATGGCAAAGATTATTTTGGTGTTTGGATTTGCAGACAAGTAAGACTGCAAAACCTGCACTGGGAAGATACTGTGTCTATCTGGAGTGTTTAATTGCCTATGAATTCACTATCACATCATTAATTGTCCATGTGTTTGTTGGAAAAATGATTTAATAAAAGCTAAGGCATTTTGATCAGACCTAACTGAAATAACTTCATTTCATTAAAAAAATTCTATATGGTTTAAATATCATTTAGATATTTAATGACGATCTCAATGATGCATATTTATAATGGAGACGTTTTGATCCAAATCTTCAATTTTTGTGTACAAGGAGTGATCAGAATGAAACGTAATACTTGATTAAATTTCAGAAACGATCACACAAAAGCCAGTGAGCCATTTAGAATTTGTTCATTTATAATTTGTTTATGGACAAAGTTTGTCAAATGTTAAAATTGAGTTTCAAGTCCAGAGGATATGATTTTCTTTTGTGGCTGATGGTTCAATTTACCTCCATCTAATGTCAGACATTAAATTCAGAGTGATACATATTATTTAGTTAGAAAAGAAAAGGGCTTTGGATCCTGTGGTGAAGTGTGACAGATACTAAATTGTCAGATGTAAAGAGTTGCTCTTTCTCCTGTCATTTGAAATTGAGGCCTGAAATTAGAGCTTCTTTATTAATTCTGTGAATGACCTATATTAAAGTTCACTAGGAAAAACGACATTAATATGAATCTATGTAAAGTTGTTTCTACCAACCATCTTGTAGATGTGTTATTTTTAGACAGTCTCGTCATTATTAACACAATGAGACAAACGGTGGCTTGGGGTCACAATAAATATGAATATCTATGCCTTGTATAATCAACAAAACACTTGCATGTGTAGAAGGTATAATGAATCAAAAGCAAAAACAAAACTACACTACCATTTCATTTGTTTTTTTTTTTACTATATCTCTTGTGCTCACAAAGGCTGCATTTATTTGATCAAATACAGGAAAGAAGAAAATAATTTTGAGAAACATTACAATTTACAACAGTCATTTTCTAATTATTATTTATTATTACTTTTTGTTATTTATTTCTGTGAGGGCAAAGCTGAATTTTCAGCAGTGTTCAGTGTCACATGATCCTTCTGAAATCATTCATACTGATTTGGAGCTCAAGAAAACTTTATTATCATTATCAATAACAGTTGCACGGCTTAATATGTTAATGTTGTTTCCCTTTTTTTCTTCTAAAAAACAGTGTTGATTTAAAATAGAAATATTTTGTAACATTACTGTCTCTTGATAAATGTAATGCATCCTTTACAAAATAAATGTCTTTTGGATGGTGGTATATTTAGTAAAGTGAAGTTACACCTGACTGGACTGGAGACACGTGGCTCTAATTGCATTTATGTGTTTGACTAATGTTGCAAGATGAAGAAAACTAATTTTGCACATTTTGCATATTAACCAGAAAACATGGTCATAAACTGTTGCTGACTGGCAGGAATTCATGTTTTTGCTGATTGAGTGAATTAGCTGGTTGGCTAGGTCTGCAAGACCCATTTTCAGCCAAAAGCAAAAAAGATCAAAACATAATTTGCACTTTTCAATGCAGTTTTACTTTTACTTTATTTTTTATAAAGTTTAATGTATTCAAATAAAATAAAAGTATTCCGGCGTTGTTCTAATAGTAAATTACAACCATTATCACTCTCTAGAACTTTAATGCTTGGTTGTTTTTTTGCCCCACCACCACCAAAAAAAAAAAAAAAATTAAACTAGCCTAATTCACTGTTGTTTGGTGTTAATTAGTTGGTTGGTGATGTAGGTTAATGTTTACCACATGTGTTTTTCATTCAGAATTTATATTTCAAGATTTCACACCAACATATAATTATTATGGTAAAGGTTATGCGTACTTGGCATGCTGTCCGGTGGAGGGCTCGAGCTCCAAGCTTGGAATTTCTGCCCGAACACTAAGTAGCTACTCCCCCCGTTGGTAAGAGTCCATGGAACTAAAAGTGAGGAGATGGGGTGAGGGTGGGATGCTGATAAACTGTCAAGGAGCAAATGTGAGTTCTGCTGTTATTTATCTTGTCCTGAATTGATTACTGATTGATCTCCACTTGTGCTGATTGGGTTAATTATCTGCATCTGCTCCTCTCGAACCTTGTTAATAAAACATCATTTAAATTTAGGGAGGGGTTGTTGGTTTTTTAATCTACAGAAAAGATCTATTTTAATCGACACAACAGAGTGACCTATTGAATAGGCTGCTTTTCTGTCCTTCCCAGCCATGTTTTTGTTTATGCCAAATTAAACATGGTGTAGGCTACAGTCTGACAAATGTCGACCCAACACCATCCATATGAGCTTCTAATTTGAGGAACCCTGCTGACCTGTTTGTGCCATTCACACATCGGTACGCTTACTGAACTGGCCCGGGTTCATGAGACTGTGTGATTGAGGTTAGCGAGGGAGGATCACGTCTTGACTGGCACCAAAGGAAGGGCGATCTCTGTTGCAGGTGGGCACGAGGACACCATGCTGCAATCTGCCTGTGGTTAGACTAATTGGTCTAATCACTGTTCCATCTCATTTTCAGTGCACATGGACTAAAATAACAAAGTTAGGAAATTAGCACAGCTAGAATATCATCTCATTCTCAACATGATCTGAGCTTTGCGAGAGAAGTTGGGGTAGGAAAATGGTGGCGTAAAAACGTAAGTGCCATTTCAGCAATATTTGTGCCATTTATCTTGACAAGATTGTGTCTAATCTGTTTGTTACAGACAACTGTCCCAAACTCATGCTGGGAATATATAAAAGAGGCTCTTGTGGCTCTCCGCAATAAGCCATTATTGATAATAACGGGTGACTCTCATCAGCAATGCAATCATAAGCGGCGGTACTTAGCAGCTGTGAGAGACAGCAGCAAATTTCATTTCGTTGGTGCATGATGGCGTAAGAGAACTCAAGTTAGTTATGAAAGTATAGAAGAAATGCTAATATCGAGTGCTCATTAGGCTTCAGATGTTACAATGCATATTTCACAAACAAATAATTCAGATATGTCATACATTACTCACAGAATGCAATTTTAAAATTGAACTTGCTGTGGAGGTGTGGTCAAGTCAATTCAAATTCCAACTTATGAATGTAAATGAATAAGAATTTTGGACAACCCCAGATTTTAGGGATGTACCAAAAAGGCACCACCAACACAGGTAAGCAAAATCCCCCAAGACACAGATGAGAAGGCATGGATTTGTGGGGGAAAACAAGCTTTGAGGTTGAGGAAAGGTTGAGGACGTCATTGATGTGGGAGGCCATCAAGGCTCTATAGTCAGCAACGACTTTAGAGAGTATAATCTGTTTTTCCTCGCCCGTGACAAACGGGGATAAGGCTCAATATTATCTCCAAGGTCAACCTGATCCTGGCACTGAAAAGACGTGCCCAACTGGAGGACCCTGACTAGCCTCTATATCCCTTTCTCCTCCTTATCACCGTCTAAACACACTTGTTTAAACAAAAGAGAGACCGAAAATGCCCATATTCACTTTCTCTCATGCTCTCTTTACCACATCAATGCCGCAACGCAGATAACTTGAGTTATAACCACCAGCAACACATTTTGACAACAATAACTATATCTTTTATGCATTCTCTACTGTGCAAAGGTTAAATTATACAGCTATTAGAGAATTTAAAAGGGCATTGTTGGAGCTTGATGCAACCGTACAATTAAAGGGCAAAGGTCAAAGCAATTTTCTCAACTGAAATTGAAAGTTTTACTCATGAAAGGTGACAAAAGCTTCAATTAATGCATAATGACAAAAAAAAAGGTACAAGCACAAAAAACAACAACATGCAACAAGATTAATTTCCGTAACATTTCCTGTTATTAAGCTCTCCATGGAACACTGACCAATGTGCCCTCTCAGCAGATATGAGAGGCCAAGGTAACCATTCAACCTTGTACGCCCTGCTTGTCCATTTCTTAGCACCATAACTTCCTCCCCCATGATCCATTACAAGGCCCTTGGAGCAGGACCCGTCACCGTGATGTATTTAAACTGTGCTGCACAGTCACAGACCGCTCATGGCCCCGATTCAACAAAATAGTTGTTCCCTGCATGAATCTGAGACTTTACTGAATGGCCTGGTGGCTTCCAGAATTTTAGCTCTGGATTGATTTTCTAGGGATTGATTGTGGTTAAGCTTTGAGAGCTATGAATGAGATTGAGGTAATCATTAATAACCGCCAGGCTGTTAAGCACTAAATAACCAATATAATTAAATTGACTATATTTACACCACAATTCATTCCCAAGTTTGCCAGCCCACAGATACATAGGCTAGCTGTATATATATATATATATATATATATATATATATACAGAACTAGGCCTTCATTCTCTGCCAAAAACTACTTTCGTCACAATGGTTTGTCCCACTTTCTTCTAAATCCTGCCATCACAACTCCCAATGGAGTCCAGGCAGGAAGCCTGCCTCACTGGCTGGATGAATGTCATGGTAACAACGCTGCTAATGGTTGCTAAGGTTTCCAGCTGACTGCTCTGCTGAGGGGCTTCTAGTGATGCCCCAGCGACCAGCTCTACACCTTGAGCAGTCACTCATGAGAGACAAGCCCCCCCAGATATCTCACATTTCACAGTCCCCTCATGCTCTGGTGGGGATCTAAAGCTAAAAGTCACCCAAGTCATTATTCACGGCTGACCTTCTCCTCTATTGAAGCTGAGATACACTACAAAAGTTATATGGCAGATTGATAAACACGATTGCTTGTCTTAAAGACCAAACCTAATTATTGTAGAACTTGACATTATGACAATACTTGATTTGAGAACAAAAGCAGAGGCTAAGTTTTTCAGTGAATAAATACTCAAACTTCACGCAAAGCAGTCATATGAATTCAGAAGACTCAGAATAGACAACAAGGGACATAAGGACAACTTTCATATTGACAGTCTATTCATTTAAAGTGCACCTATTGTGCTATTTTAAAGGTTCCTAATTTTGTTTTGAAGGTCTCCTACAACAAGTTTACATGCATCAAAGGTAAAAAAAAACATTTTCATTTTAATATTAAAATATACATTTTAATATACATCACAACATTTTTCAATTATTCTCAAACGACTCGTGCGAAGATTCCGTCTCTTTAAATCCCTCCCATCCGCAAGCCTTTTCTGCTCTGATTGCTCAGATGGCCCAATCTCTTGTGACTGGTCTATCGCTTACAGCGTGTGTTGGAAACTAAACACCCATTACCATAACTGAATTTCAGCTCCGGAGGCCTCCTTAGTCCTCAGCGATTGTACACAGTGTAAAGACAGAAACGATGGCATCGAGTTTACCATATCAACTTAGTTTTTTTTACCAGAACCTTCATCGTAAGGACGACTTGAGCAGGACGTTTCTCAGTGATAACTACTTTAGTGATAACTAAACTTTAATTCCTCACCATCAGCATTAAGTGTATGTCCAGTGACAAACCAATATGTATCATTCATTGCGGTGCACATGTGGGAACTGTAACATTAACTGTATCAATAACAGCGCAACCCTAAAAGGAGTAGTTCACTTTAAAAAAAAAAAAAAAAAACTTTTGCTGATAATTTACTCACCCCCATGTCATCCAAGATGTCCATGTCATTCTTTCTTCAGTCGAAAAGAAATTATGGTTTTCGATGAAAACATTCAAGGATTTTTTTCCATATAATAAAGAAAGACATGGACATCTTGGGTGACATGGAGGTGAGTAAATTATCAGCAAAAGTTTTTTTTTTAAAGTAAAGTACATCATAAACGAGCATAATGCAAATATGCTACCACGTTACGTATGCAGGTCTCGGAAGTGAAACTGGAATTCCTGACAACTCGTTTAGGCAGTTCAGAGTCGATTTTTTCTTTTGCGTGACAATAATGTGCATTTTTGACTTTACTTTGAAGATGTACATAGCCTAAAATAACCTAACAGGGGAGAGTGCGGTAAGATGTGCCACCTTTTACTTTGTCCTTTAAGGAATGAGAAATGAGATCAACGTATTTTTCAATAGGCTGAGATATACCCATATACTGTATATAAAAGTTATATCCCCATATATATGAGTTATATCCCCATATAAAAGTGTACAAAAATACAGTTCTTCTTTTTCAAAAAAAAATTCTTTCGATTATTGCTTTCATCTATCCTTTCTAGACATCTTTTTCATTGAGCAGAACCCAGCTGTCAATCAAAGATGTCGCTGGGTGGAGCCCAACCATGCATTTGATTTCAGTTTCTGCACAGCTAAAAATATGAGTCTAAATATAGCAGGCTTGGTGATGAACGCTTTCCGCTCAAGGTGTGCAAAGCAGCTGAGGTACAACGCACTGACAGGACGCAGGCATATTCAGGAACATGATATGACAGTGTATTTGGCGGGATTTAACGCTTAGGTAAGAAATTCCACTGTGCCGTTTGATTAACCCCCTCTTCTCCCAGGGCAGTGTTTGTTATTTGATTCTTAGACCCTTTATTCTGCCTTTCCAAAAAGAAAAAAGAAAATCAATATGGTGAGAGACACACTCACACATACATGCACAGACTCCACTGACTCAGCAAATTAGGGTCAGTTGGTCAGAGAATTATTTCCCTCCACAGCATGAAAACAAGACTAATATAATATAATATAATATAATATAATATAATATAAAGCAAACATTCTATTGTGCGGAAAACAAAAGGCAGACAATACCACTCTATTGATTTCTCTATTCATTTTTTTTGAACTATACTTTATTGTTATATTATTTTAGTTTGGGCCATGGGTCCTTCTAACAAATTCTAACTGATTTATTGTGTGATTCACAATAAATTTATATTATAATTTAATTATTGTATTCGCCTTCTTTGGTATTTGTCCTTCGGTTCTTTTGATCTGACGGCTTGCTGGAAGCCTGTCGTATCTTTTTTCTTTCATTTATTGCCACTATACAGATGCAATACTGCCACATGAAACTTTCATTGTGCAACTGCTACCTTGAGGTAACAAGTCAGCTTTTCAGTTTTTGGACGCAGCCAGTCACTTTATTTCAAAGTCGTTTCATTTTAAATAGAGCTAACAAACATCATCTACTGGTGGGATGTGACAAGCTTATAAAATATGGTCACTTTTGTATACTCATTAAAGGATTAGCTCACTTTTCAAAAAACTGATAATTTAATGTCATCCAAGATGTCCATGTCTTTCTTTCTTCAGTCGAAAAGAAAAGAAGCTTTTTGATGAAAACATTCCAGCATTTTTCTCCATTTAATGCACTTCACTGGGAAACAAATGGTTCAAGGTCCAAAAGACACTTTCAGTACAAACTGCAAACTGTTCAAAGGGCTTTAAACGATTCCAGACGATGAATAAGGGTCTTATCAAGTGAAACGATAGCTTATTTTAAAAAAAATTACAAAGTTTAAGTTTTAAAAGCTCAAATGCTCGTCTTGCTCTGTTCTGTGACGAACGTTTGTGACTCTCCTGTTCTAACTCGTTCATCAAAATGAACGAATCTTTTTCCGAGTCAATTCGTTCAGTTTCGTTCGTTGAATGAACCAAATGACTCAAAAGAAAAATGCTGGAATGTTTTCGTCAAAAACCTTAATTTCTTTCCGACTGAAGAAAGAAAGACATGGACATCTTGGATGACATGGGGGTGAGTAAATTATCAGCAAAAGTTTTTGAACTATACTTTAAGGTTGAATAATACAATGATGATATACATTCATTCATATTAATCAACATCCACATAACATTATTTGAAAATAACTTATAAAATAACCTCATTTTAGTGAATTCAAGCTACACATTTCTTGTATCAGCTCACTCATACCCTGAAAATCAAACCTAACACAGACACACTATAAATAAACTACTTGCCTGACATCATCATCATCTTGTTCGCACACAAAATGATGTTATGCTGAACCTGTCCCTTCTGGCTTTAATGACCTCACTGATTTGAGCTTAATGAGTCAACTAAAGTGACAGTATGTTTTAAATCTTATCATTGCGCATAAGTAGATGATGTCTGTTAGCTCTATATACATATCACACATGTGCCGGCTCTTTTCAACCTGTACCTGTCATGTTGTGTTCAGATGGAAAATAAAATCTCCAGTGCAAAGAAAGGCTCCAATTAAAACTGAACTGCCACTCATTGTAACCCAAGATACGTCCAACGGTTGACAACATAGCCTAAACGTCGATGAAATAAATAATTCATATCATGGAAGAACAAATATGATGACAGGTTCTTAAACGCCAAGCTTTCTGGATGCTCAATTAGCCTTTGGAGACCTTGACAGCTAAACTAATTAGGAATCTGCACAGCCAAACCAATCTGCTCGGTGGATTGAATCATCTGAATAACTGAAATGATTCTCATGAGTTTCTCATCTTCATTCAAAAGAGTCAATGCCTGATGACCAGGCCACAAGTTGATTTTCTTCGAACAACAGAAGCCTGAAAGCCAAGCATGAAACCCGTCTGTTAGAGTAGTGTCTATCTGTGAAAAGCACTTCACACGTTCTCCCCATTTTATCACCGAACACATGGTGCTTTTCAAGCACGCGGAAACAGCACAGAGACAACCGAGAAACGGCAGATGAGAAGAATTAATCGCGATCTGACCAAATCTTTTGGACCTGTAGAGCAAACAACACTGAAGCTCTGCGTTATCTCTGTCTCCGTGCATGCTTTCAAACAAACAGCAAGGAGATACCCGAGATGCTTTGATAAACAGGCTCTCAGAGCTTTAGAGGTCCTTCATCCCATTAGCAAGCTACAAGCAGCAGTGTGCATTTCATGTGAAACCGTGAAATGTGCAGAGGTCGGCATTGAGCATTCTGTAGATAACATTACACGCCTTTGATCCAGCTTTGTCCCTCATCTACAGCTCATTCAGTGGGCTTATTTACAGATGCGATCAGGCACACTGTGGAAAGATCTGCCAGGCAGCTCTCCAGATCAATACAGTATTTACTCCTAATGGAAAAAAAAAAAAAACTTTGTCACCTCCTTTTCAGCACTTTAAAATACTCACACCTGAAATGCCAATTAATGCCTTTGTAAACAACAATTGTCTTGAAAAATTGGCAAACTGATTGGCATCACTACAAGAGCAGCACCTTAACATGAAGGCAAGGTTAAACACGAGAGCAACTCTACAGGTCTACAGTAACATCCAATGTCTACAAACAACACACCAACTTACTGGTCCACAGTGCTTATATTTATGCATAAAGAGCAAATTATTACAAAGTAATAGATGCAGGAATATCTTGAAATCATATTCAGTTCAACACTGCTGGAAGTGGACCAAACTGAGCCCGTGGGGATGTATCGGTAGACCTCGTGGTATTTGAAAGGATTTTGTTTTTTCTTTTAATGTCTGTTCAGCAGAAACTCTGGATTAGAAAGTAAGTATCCCAAATTCCCATTTAGTTATACCAACTTAATACAGTTCTCAAGGTGAACAGTAAAGACCTTTGGAAATGAATTACCTGGCATGTCACTGAAGAGCTTTGTTTCGGCGTTTAAGAGAAAACAAAACAAAACAAAAACAATTCTCCTACCCTACAACTTCCACTCACCCACCTCCCATTGAAAATTTGTGTCAGTACTATCTTCAAATGAGCTGTAATGACAAAATCTATTGTTAAACTGAGCACCGTATATATGCCAAAGCTCTGTTTTCCTCTATTCAGCACATTGAGGCAGGTTTCTTAGAATTGCTAATGTGCTACATTCCTCCATTTTAACCAAAATAACAGGCATCTTTAACAGACAGAACCGAGCTAACCTGAAATAGTCCATTACCGGGAACAAACAGTGAGTGCAATGGAATGACATTGTACACTCACCAAATAATGTCCAGGGAACAAACGCTCCTCTCCCCGCTATAAATCCGAAATTCAGCTGAATAAGAATCCTGCGTTCATGCCCTGTAAAGGTTATTTAAGAAAATGAACTGTTCTCTGGATGTTGACTCAGTAAAGAGCAAGCATCGGCTGCTGAAAGGCAACGGAGGCAAAGCGCGCGGTGATGCTGCCTTTTCAGCTTTCATCCACACAGTCTACATACACGCGCAGGTCTCGCGCTGTTTTCATTCACAGAGCACCATCTTCTGGCAATATATATATCCTTTACACACCTGTTCTTATGATTTCAGATGATGGACCTACTATTTATGATTTATTTCTGACTGTAGAAGTTTGTTTTAGTCTATTAATTAATAATGTGTCTATTATTTATTATATTTGTACCCCTTGTTTAGCCTATATATTAGGCTGTATTACATTTAATCTGTCTGTTTTGTACGATTACAATATGCTCATAACATATCTTTTAGCACAAATTTTAAACACATTTGCAGCCCAAGATTTATAAACAGTTATTGGCGACTTTTGGCTGTTTGGTCTCATTTATGCGCGCTCTGACAGACTGCGTTCTGACACCCACGCATGCGCAGCGATGTCTTTCCAGTTCAGGTGACATCATTCTTTTGGAGATGAGCGGCGTCTTTTGTGCACACATACTCTGTGAAAAGCGGTTAGAAGTCTTCTTTTAAGACAACACTACACTGCTAGTTTAATCGCTACCCATGTTAGTAATATTCACGAGATTTTTCGTAACCAAGTTAAGGCATGTGCTCACTTTTAAAATATAATCCTACACAACAATATTAATTGGAGTGAAAAGTACGACTAGGCTAACTCTCTCTCATTGATTATTTGGATCGATCGATACACCATATGTCATGGAGGTTAGCACTGTGTATAATATAGCCTAGATTTATGAATCTTCACAATGTCAGGCAAAAGCGCCATCTCTTGGTCGTTGTGGAGTCACAGGGTGTTATGTGCTAGATTTATGTAGATAAATATGTAGATAAATAGCAGCACATTGTGCAACACTGATTACTGGTCAGTATTTTCCACTCTGAAAATGAATCACTTTGGGTGGATTCGTCTCTGTTGAAATACGACAAAGGACCCGCCCTATTCTGCTGAATAAAACAAACAGACTTTGTAAATGCTGTTCTCCATGAGGCAATTTACAAACCGATGCACAGAAAATAATGGACCCAAAAGCTTTGCTCATAAATTTCATATTAAGCGACTTACAATTGCTATGTCAGGGCCTGCACAACTCTCTGGAGCAACTAGGGGTTAACTGTCTTGCTCAGGGAGGGGTCTCTCACAAGACATGCACTGTGCCATCACCACCCCCAAATAAAGAAAAATAGGCTCTTTTAGCCTGTTTATTTGTTTGAATTGGCGTAGACAAAATCAGTAAAATGATACGCAACCAAAACTTAATAAACCTGAATGACTGCCATACTCCAAACTGTAAAAAATAATCCTTTAAAAAAAACCCCGGTAAACTACTGGCAGCTGTGGTTGCCAGCATCATACCGTAAAAATATGGTGTTTTACTGCCTTTGAAATTAACAGCTAAATACCGTATTGTCAGCTACATTATAAAAATTTAATTTAACATATATATGCTCTAACAAAAAAACAGTAACACACCAAATAGTTACGGTATGATGCTGGCAACCACAGCTGCCAGAAGTTTACCGTTTACTTTTTACAGTGTGTCTATCTATCTGTCTGTCTATCTATCTATCTATCTATCTATCTATCTATCTATGATACAAAGTCATCTTTTTGTTATAGCAGTCAGGTAGGTTGTAAATCATCCATTTGGCATAACACTTTGTTTCTTTCAACATATGTCACTTTTGTACAACTGAATGTCATAGACATCAGATCACTTGATAAATATTTGCTTATGAGGCAAAAGGCCAAAAAATTGAGGAAAAAATACATAAAAAAAACCAGCTCCATTCTCCCACAGCCTTCAACCTTGTTCTGCTCACCACAAATATACCGCATGCCGTTCTCATGGCAGAGTTTACAGGAATTGTTTCTTTATCAGCCTCTTCTTTTTTTACACTTGTCTGGGCAGGAGAGTTGCCGAATTGGCTGACAGAATTACAAGCATTTCTTTCACTTTTGTGTCTGTTTGCTGGGAATTTGAGCTGGTGGAATTGATACGCCTCAGAGAGTCATTGAAGGGTATTCATCATTCACCTGTATATGACACATGACATATGTATGCCTATTTTTGTAATAATAGGAACAGCAACTTTGTTTCATTTCAACAGAAAATACTGTATGAGACTTTATAAACACAACTGGCACAACATGTACGCCTCAGAAATGTACAACTACACCTTTATGTGCAATGATTTGTAAACCACAAGATACAGTTAAAACAGCTGCCAGATGAAGTTATTAGATCATTTGTGTGAAACGATGGTTTGTGTGATCTGTGTAAATCACAGTTCATGAAGGGTGTGGAGACTTATACTTCTTGACTTTAACAGCTGAAGAAGAAAGTAAAATTTCAATGGATTAGAAGAGTTTAAATGTTTCAATTCACCACTATAAGACATGTCTTCCATTTCAGTGTTTATACAATTTGTTTTGGTGTAGGTGAATTTAAATTGATACAACAATAATCTAGATTTCAATCAGATTCCAAAAATTGTATACTTGTAATTTTATTTTATTTATACTCGTTATTTTAAAACACTAATAATCAGATCACAGTACATATTTTTTGATTACATGATTTCTTCATATTTACAAAATGACAATAAATGATACTTAATTCACTGATTCCCCTTATAATTATGTCACAGCTATGTTCATTTTAGTTTAATTTCCCCCTGTTTGCCTGTATTCTCATTAGTCTTCTACTCATTTCAGTCTTGTTTGTTACTATGGATACTCACAGAATATATTGGTCTGTGTTTCTGTAACTAAAAGTAATCAAAAAGTAGTCAGATTATATTACATGAAATGTGTAATATAATAGAGGAATGGATTACAATATAGACCATTTCACAAGATGTAAACAACACTGGTCCAGAAGCACTTTCTGTTTCAGTTTTTTAACACTACATAAAAGCTGGGATAAAATACAACCAACAGAACATTTAAAACTGAATCAAAAAGTTAAACAAACATCTTTAAGATTTTTTCTTTACATGTAAAATAAAGAAAACAGTTACAAACTGAAACAGGAAGTGTTTCTGGACCAGTGTTGTTTACATCTTGTGAAATGGTCTATATGCATACTAATTTCCTTACTTCCATTTTTGATATAAATGTTATACTTGACTAATAATATAATATAATATAATATAATAAAATATAATATAATATAATATAATAGTAATGTAATATAATAGCAATTTAACTGGTAATATAATATAATATACATGCAGGGTAGCTATTTAATAGAAATAGATATGAAATATTTATTGGTTTGTGAACTACCTTTCTCCACAGTCTATTTATCTGCCTCAAGCCCAGTGTTTTTACACTTATTCTCACTTTTACAGCCAAAATCAGGTTTTAAAAAAGCATAAAAAATATGCGCTTGCGCAAATAGAGATATACGACGTGTTGCATAAATTGCAGCTTCCAAAAGTGTTGTGACATTTGCAACCTGCCTAAGCCAATCACAACACAGACCACAGGGATACTCCTGCGATGTTAAAATCCTTTTAAAAAAAAAAACTGCAACCAAACAAGTGAAGGGGGTATGGTACCAATGAGAAATAAGACACTATAAGGAAACTGTTTTAGGAACGCTTCCCACGTCTCAAATAAATATTGACCCAAATATGTGTTAATGAGTAATGCAACATCTTGGCACTTATCAGCAAAACCAATAGTGATGTACTGGACAATAACTACAGTAAAGTAATATATAGTAAGTCCAAGTATGCGAGAGTTATGTGGATTAACACTTGAGGCTGTTGATACCAAACAGACAGACTTACCCCTTTAGATACTTGAGGAAGTGAAATTATATGTGGAATTTGTAAGCAGGAGAAAGTATAAATCTCAACAGCTTCTTTCCAACACCACCTTTCTCCTTGCCCACACACACACACACACACACACACACTGTGTGCCGATCCACGCAGGAGAGTCTGTCATCTTTAGAATATTGTCTTTGAACTTCCGTTTTTGCGGTCGCTCTGTATGGCATCGCTGTCGATGAGTAATTAGCTGGTGAAGTGGATTTACTAATTGTAGAGTTAACAAAAGTTATCATGAGCATTGTAATGTTTATCATAAGCATTGTAAAACAGATGTCTTAACAAATTGAGACCGGGAAAAATTTTTACGAGCTGTTTATGCAAGACCTATGCAAGGTCGCAGTGAAAATAGACCGGAAGTCGCAACGAAAAAGGGCGGGGCTATAAGGTCATAACAGTTTGCTGTTCCTTATACTTTATACTTGAGTTGACGCTCCTGTTGACACTTTGAAAGGAGTAAGATTAATTTATTGGCTGGGAGTCTTAAATTTGTGCATTTTAAGTATTTGGTGGTTTGGCTACCAAGTATGAACTGCTGAAAGAACCTTCTGTGCTTATGCAACTACAGAGTGTCCAATTTACATTTTGAAGTAGAAGGTTTCAGTGCTGTCAACGTTTTGGTACCTCAATAAATAAATAAATATAAAAAAAATATATAACTATAAATAAATATAAAAAATTGCTGAAAAATATGACAAAATATACAGAGTGTGCTCATTCAGTTTCTTCTCTTCGTTTTCAGGGAATTGATCAGATTAAATTACCAAGAGGTGGCAATATAGATATAAGGCGTCCAAAGAATGAATCCAGTAAAGTTCCCTTTGGCATAGCACTTTATCTATAAAGTGCTATGCCAAAGGGAACTTTACTGGATTCATTCTTTGGACGCCTTACATCCTAAAGGTTTAAATGTGGACTTTGACATGAGTGTCATGCTATAGTCACAGCTGTACAGTTTTTATAAGTCTTGAATACTGCAGTTTATGAAGGTGTTACTGATGTTTTTGCAGTCTCCATGTACTTATATAGCCATATGTGTATTTGCGCCTATATTTTTGTATATGTATATTTATGTCTGTTTCTTTTAGTGTTTTTCACTATGTGGAGTTAGGGTTGATCACCTAAAAAAACCTACAACTCCCACCTTTGGACTACAACTGGTCCTACCTGGCTTCTGCAGGTGTGTGTTATCACTGTTGATTGTCCTGATGTGTTTGAACACAGTTAAATGGAACGTGACATTTAGGTTTTGTATGCCCTGAGGATGTTTTTTTGACCGAAAGCTTGGCTATTAAATTTGCTTAAAGGATTCAAGTGTGTGGACAGTTTATTTATTTTTTGAGTTGTCTAGACTTGTATGTCTAGCACCTTGTTACCGTGAGTGTGGTGATTTTTTTTTCTCCCAACTTTTGAGTTAAGGTATTTTTCATCTGAGAAAAGTGCTATACCAATAATTATTATTATTTTTTTTTTTTATGAAGCACATACAAAAGATCTGAAGTGGAAGCGATGCGATCTGTTTTGTAGAAGTTGTACACGGAGCGGAGCCTATTATTTATGACAGGGGTAATGGACAATTCCGTTTCCAACCTGTAGCTGGACCGCAGAGGAAAAGTTCTGTAATGCTGCTTTAATGTTACTATTGTTAGCCAAACAGCTAGCTAACAAATTCTTAATTGCAGTATCTGGTCTTATCTTTATTCAAATAAAACATTACGTATCACTCCCAAAACAATTGATCTGTTTAATTATTGATATTTAGCCTGCAGTTATTTTAATATTTACTTTTTACTTTCTGTACTTAAGTATGTTTTAAATCAGCTTTTGCACTTTTACTCAAGTAATGTTTGATTGGAGAACTTTCTGCTTTTACTGGAGTATTATTATTTTTTTTTTATTTATGCAGGCCTATATAAACTTTTACACGAGTATAACTTTTGAGTACTTTTACCACCCCTGCATACACAGTTTTTACCACGTTCAGATTAATTTCCTATTTGATTTGTTTGTTGTGCTAGCAGCCTAAACAGAAGCAGCATTGTTTCTGTGAAGGTGGATAAATAGTTGCTTTGTGAATCATATTCTTTTATAAAAGCCTACAATCCTGTATGATAAGTCATCAGGAACTCATGTGAAAGCTGACAGCTTGTGATGGATGTTTTAATTATGCAGCATTTTTGTTTCCCACTTATGAGGCTCACATTTGCTTTCACATGAGACACTTCTCAGATGACTGTGTGTGATCTTGTTCTCTTTCTCAAATGCAGAAATGTTATTTATTTATTTGAAAATCTAGAAAATCTCATTTTAATGCCAGAAAGTCATGGAAGATCATTCATGTTTGTCTATCTGTTCTTAAAATAAGTTTACATAGAACTTAGTTAATCCTTATTTGTTTAAAATTAAATTGAATAAACTTTGGAATCCTCTTTAAAAAATGGAGGTTGTCATGGAAAGGCACCTGTGTAGCCTACATATTGGATGCCCTTGAGGTACGCTAAAACACACCAAAAAATGTATTTCAAAGTTAACTATCCCTTTAACTACTTTGGCTAACCACATAAGAGCTGCATTTTATTTTTATTTTTTTTTTAAGATCTCAATATTAAAAATAAGAAGCTGTAATTTTTTTCCTACAAAGATCTCTAGTCATTTCAGTGAGATCAATTTGTGTAAAACCTTTCAGCATGTGTCAAGCAAACTTAGTCTTGGTAGATGCCATATTTAAATACAGGTGAATTGCTGTGTCAGACAGGCATAAAGTCAGTTCAAAAGGTTGTACTATCTAAATGTGATGGATCTTTCTTCATCACCACCACCACCCATGTT
Source organism: Pimephales promelas (assembly GCF_016745375.1). The sequence goes on from NW_024121133.1 coordinate 19,001,568, forward strand.
TTCTTAAATTGATGTCTAATTAATGAAACCACCCTTTTGTTCCATTTGTGGATAAACAGAAAGAGGTGCTGACACAACAAATACGAAAGTGGAAGCCTTGCAAAGTGAAAGACATTCTTGTCAACTTACAGAGACACTTTGTACAATACAATGCTTACCATTCACTCAGCAAAGACTCTTCAGCGCTAGGGAAGACTTGAAAATGAATAAATAAATGAATAAATAAATGTGCTTTAGATGATTTAGAACAATACTTGTTTTAGAGAAGGCATTTTGTAGCACTTTTATGTTGTTCTGCAGTGTGATGTTGAGGCTTCTGTAGTCAGCTCTGCAACAAGATCATCCTTCTCCTTTCCTAATTCAGCACATATTTAATGTTAGAACAAGACAGAGAATAAATGTTTTTTCTCATCAAATTCTCATATTCTGAAATTGATCACTAAACTTTCATTAGTAAGAATCTATAGGCTTGTAAATAAATAGAAAACATGCATTATTCATAAACTGTTACTTTTGTTTCCATTCTTCAAGCTCTTCTTCAAATCATGTTTGTGTTTCTAGCGGGATCGTCTCTCCCCTAACTGCCCACACACACACACACACATGACATAACCAGCCCGATCTCATGAAAGTTCGTATATCTATGGCACGAATGTCATTTCTCGTGGCATTTATACGCCAAAAACAGTTTTTGCGTGTATTTGGCACGCGATTTTCGCGTACATATGATACGCGCTTTTTTGCGTAGGCCTATAATACGCACGAACTCCCCACCCCCCTCCCCCCTAAACCTAACCCAGGGTTTTTTAGTGCGTACCATATACACGAAAAAAACAGTTTTGGCGTATAAATGCCACGAGAAATGACACTCGTGGTATAGATACGCATCTTCCTACTTTTAGATCCTACTATCGGTCAACATGTCCTTTCCAATTGAGGGTGAAATGTATTAAACATAAAGCACTCTATAACTTTAAACAATGGAGGTAGCTGACTTGTGATTATTTTAGATCGGAAACTTCAAGAGTCAAGAATGCATACAAATTATATGTCATGACATTCTCCAAAATTCACTGGTCAAACCCCTCATAACTCAATTTGAGCTTAATAGTGACACATGCTATCAGACCATAGATTATTTTTTGTTTTGTAACTTTGAACTTGAAACTGTGCTGCAGTTTGTTTGTTTTTTTGTGATAATTTAACATGTAGCCTAATTTTACTCAATACAATTTGCCCACCCTGTTTTATGAAGGACCTCCCGTTTGAACATTTCTGGCATCGTCACTGGTGCCACCCCAGACTGGGTTGTTGTTGGCCCTTTGGCCATAAAACTGTCCTGGCTCCGCCACTTTTTACATTTTACTTAATTTCAAAATATCTAACCTCAAAAGATTGCTCTCTGGAAATGTATTTTAAAATGCGTAAATACTACCCGCAGATCCTAGTAAGGCTAATATTGGTGATGTGTGTCCTGTAGTTGACTGACAATAAATGGTTTGTTTTTGCGATAGGAGTGAATGGAATTTCTTGCACTGCATGTGGAGCGCAACATTATTGATGATATGCTAAACTTTTTGTTGGTCGCGCACTTGACGTCTTCCGACGATATAATCCGATCAAACCAGAATTACTCTAGCTGTCACCAGCCGTCATGTGGAAACCGGGAAGTCTCCTCCTTTCGGTAGGCTAACTCGTCCTCTCCGCTCGGTCCGAACTCACACGGAGAACGCATGGCTTGAAGAGGTATAGTCCAGTCATACAAAGAGAAAACGAAAGCGATGAGATCCACCACGGAAGTTTAACTCCCATGGACTATGAGCGTTTTAATAACTGATAGAAGAGGAAAGCATTCGAGTCATTTAAACAAATGACCATCAGTTTGATTCACGTGGAAAATCAATAGGAAATGGGAAAACATGGATATCCATCTATCCATTTTGATACGAGTTTGCAGTGACGGCTTCGGTCTGAATGTGAACATGGCTCAAAAATGACAAATGGTAAGTGCATGCAAAGCAAAAGTTGACCAAAGTGTCCAAGTCCCGTCTCAGTGGAGCATGAGGAAACGAGCAGAATATTAATGCATTAGGCTACTCTTACCTTCACGCGCACTTAAGTGTCTACGAATGGCGTTTGAGCCGGACTACAGGGAAAGCTTGTATTTATAGCTATCGTTACTTTGGGGATTCCCGGTGATTATAACCAACAATCAAAACGAAACTCGCAAGTGATTTACAAGAAAGCATGTTACGAAAGTGAATGTTCACTGAGGGCTTATTCATCCCGAAAGTGAGTCAAAATATCAATCAGAAGTAATGACTGATTCGAGTGGCGCATACGCATAATTTAATGTGGGCTAGAAAACGTTGTTTTGTAAATCCTATACAACGGTTCATACGACTGAATGAAACTGTCTAACACACTGTTATATATTTTGTAGGGTCACCCATGTGCATTTTTGTATTCGCAGCATCGTCTTGGTACTTCTGTTCTGATGCTTATTGTTCTACCTCTTGCGTTTTCCTGCAAAAGTGGCCACACAAATAATCATATCACCGAGGATTACCGCCATATAATTGTGAAACAGTTGAAGCACGTTGTAAGTATGACTTATGAACTACTATCAGATGTATAGCCTATAGGTATACCATTAGATCAGGGCATGTTATTGGCCTCTTTACAATTATGTTTGCATACATATAGCCTAGCCTACCGTTAAAAAAAAACAAAAAAAAACAAAAAAAACTGGCTGCTGTGGTTGATGTAAATTAATTGTAAAAAGGTGGTTTCAGGCATATTTGCTTTATATTTTACAGTTCATAATCATACATTTCATTAATGGAGATTCATTGAACTTCAAATACTTCAACTTATCACGGATATGTAATAATATCGGTGATAAAATAGGGTACATAATAAATCAAAGTTAAAAATGGGCTTTTCCTCAAATCATAAACATACCGACAAAACATCATGATAACACTAAAATAATGCTTTAAACATTAGCTCAAAATGAACATCTAACACAATGTAACTGATTACATATTTACATAATCATTTTAATGTGAACATTCATGTGTTTTTACTATTATTTCTTTGTTGATTTTTTCAGGAGGCCAGTATTGAACAACTAAATTCAAACTGCAAAATAAGAAATGTCTGGAATGGGAAGGACCCAAGAAATGTAAGTCAGTCTGTTTCCTCATGAAGTCTGGTTTCTCTCTTAAACGCATGTGGCAGCCTCTTCTACGTGGCAGTCACGTTCTTCACTAAATTGTGACACTGATGGACTTATTTGATTTGGCAAATGTTACGACCTGGCTTTCCCACTCATTCCGGAACTTCTCAATGTAAAGTTCAGGCATGTGGGTTCTCATTGGACACAGATGGAACTTGTTAGTTAAACAACCATATTTAAAGTAGTTTCTCCTCCATACTGCATGTATGATCAATCATCTCTTGTCATTATTCTGAGTTCACTCATCTGCTGTTTGTCCTTAATTGGTCACAGGGACAAATCATCCACAGAAGAATCTGCAGGGTTAACGGACAACTGAGGAGATTTGATTTTGAATCAGATCATGTAAATGGACAGCTGAAACTTGATTTAGATAAACTTGTGGACGAAATAAATGGGTCCTTGAGATGTTGGTGTCATCGAAAGGTAGCTGAAACAACCTTTTTCCTACATTTATTTTTCTTATGTATCATTTTAATTATTGAAACCTCCCTTTTGTTCCATTTGTGGATAAACAGAAAGAGGCACAGACACTACAAATGCGAAAGTGGAAGCCTTGCAAAGTGAAAGACATTCTTGCCAACTTACAGAGACACTTTGAACAATACAATGCTTACCATTCACTCAACAAAGACTCTTCAGAGCAAGGGAAGACTTCAGAGCAAACCGGTATATAATACTTGGCCTCCATTCATCTCGTAGCTCTATTGCAACAATTTCATTTACACAATATGAAGAACTGGATGCACCATGTGCCATTCACACTATTCAGTATTTGACTGAAGAAGAAAAAAAAGCCATCCAACACCATTTTTATGGGAAAAGAATATGCTAAGCATAAACATGAACATACTACTGAGCGTGAAAATGTTTTAAAACTTAGACATTGCTTTTTTTTGACCAGGTTTGTTTTATTTGCCACAGATTTCTGAATGTGTATATACGGAGGATGCTGTGAATTAAACTCGCAGAGTTTAATTGCACATTTCTGTAACTACGCAAAAATGAATTCTATAGGCCTCAAGTTACAGACTTTATGGACTTCTTGGGAAAGTGACCCTATTCAGCCCACCCAAATCCAAACTCCAAACACAGCATTCCAAAAAAGTCAAATATCAAATATAAACACTTGAGCCCCTTTCACACAGCGAGTTGATCCCAGGAAATTGCCGGCAAATTGCCAGAACGCCTTCTGTGTGAACGCAAACACGACCTGGGATTGCTTCTGGGATTGATCCCAGGTTGGGGACCTAGTAACATTGCCGTAATCAGTCCCGGAACGCGCGCTGTGTGAACAAAAGCCAGGACCAATGCCGTAAAGGGTGTGTCTTTAGTGATGGCGCTCGTGCCATCGCGCGACTCTGTTGCTCTTAGAAGAAAGTTTGTGTTCGTCATCAACAAAGAAAGGACGAACAAATACCTGCAAACTAGGGCTGCACGTTTTCAAGTTTTTCATTAACCGTTAACCGAGGCCCTTTCGGTTAATACTCGGTTAACCTATAGTGTGCGCGCCGCAACCTCGATACAGAGTTATTTTTTAACATCTTTAATAACTGGTTGGACCCCATTTGAAACGAAATTAATTTTTAGAAAAAAAAAGCAGTGGTAAGTTCAGAGCAGTAAAGCCGCGTTTCCATCACCCTTCAAACTGAAATTGCCAACTGAAAATACGCACATGGCAATTCCATTTCGCAAAAACTCCGTGTCCGCAAATAATAATAATAATTATCATTATTGTAACATTTTATAGGCTGCATATGTAGAAGACGCTTTTATCCAAAAAAGGAGCAAAGCACAAATAAACACAATATTTTGACGCATATCCAGTGTGCATGTGGAGGCTGCGAGACGCCCATGAACACTTGCAGTTTCATTGCAGTTCTTTCAGTGGAAACAACTTAAAATACTCTTTCATTTCTGGTCATACAGAAAATAATATACATTATTCGCAAATACATTTATTTGCGTAAACTCACAATAACAAGAAAACGTTGTGCTTTAACAAACAGGCGCGCTTCATGATTTCCGTGAACTGGAGCGCGAGAACTGAAACAGCCACATTCGAATTTGTTTGTTTTAAATTGGACATTTAAAGGTTTAAATGTCCAATTTAAAACGAACAAATTCGAATCAAAAGCCAATATCTTCTGACCATGTAATTATATAGCTTAGCTAATTATGTATTTAAAGGGCACCTTTCACCTCTCTAAAGGTGCATCCGGGGATGGAGATTTGTTTTTAGGAGAAACTGATTTAGAAAACAATAGTTTATTAATAAACAATTAATGCCTCGTTATTTTATATTATTTTAATATCAGACACATTTATTATATCTTATAAATCATCTATAAATCCCCTTTCTGTAGGCTGTGGTTACGGCTCTTCTCATTCAGCACTGCGGGGGAAATATAATTTCCAGGTTCTAATTTGGCCTCAGAAAACCAGTAAAATCTTTTTTTTTTTTTTCCATATTCATTTGTCAAATATTTTAAAGGTTTAAAGGGGCAAAAAAATCAAACAAATATCTGAAAATTCGTCGATATATAGCCTAGCCTATATTTTTGCGCATGCAGCATTTGATAGTCCTACAGTTCAAAAGAACATTTTGGTGTTAACTCTGCGTTTTACAAAATACAACAACCGTTTATTTTTCGTTTTGCAATTAGGCCTATACGGATTAAATAAGGTGAAACAAATGAACACAACAGTACACTGACCGTTTGGACATATACGAGGCAGAGTTCTTTTTTAAAATTCATAAAAGATACAAGGAATAGCCTACTAGACAAAACCTCAAAGAAATGCCACAATCAAGACCGCGGAGCAGAAATGAGGGAGAAACACACAGAAACTCTGAGACTTTCCCTGCCATTAATGCTTGGATGACACACCACGTGTCCTTCCATAAATAATAATAATGTCTAGTGCGGTGGCTGTGATATACCAACGTCCGTTGCCATTATTTTTGGAATGGCTTATCGCGAAAGGAAAAAAAAATGTTTTAGTCGCATAACACCGTTAATAGAAACGCTGTCATTTCACAATATTTTTTTATCGACAATCCGAAAAAAAGCAAAAGTTTTGTGCAAATATGTATTTACGCAGCCCATTCTCACTCCCAAGGCGTCACCTAACTGACGCCTTGGGAAGCATTTGGACATGCTTCAATATCTGACGCTTTAGGCGCCCTTTAGCGTCAGTTAGATGACGCCCTAGGATCGCGTGTACCCTACCCCCACCCCACACCTAAACCTAACCGCGTCCTCTAACAGACGCTTTCCTTTAGCGTCAGTTAGATAAAGCCGTAGGATCGCGTCATGTAAGTGACGCTAAAGGGCGCCTAAAACGTCAAATATTGAAGCATGGTCAAAGGTGACGCCTTGGGGTGAGAATGCGTTGATTTACGCCACTTAACCGAGCAAAATGGTTTCACTCGGTTATGCAATTTTAAACGGTTACTGCTAATCGGTTAACCGGTTAACCATGGACACCCCTACTGCAAACTGGAGCGAAGCAGAGACCAGGAGCTCCTCACTATCCGTACTGAAGCTGAGATCGTTCACCAGTGCGTGTACGGTATGCGCGTTTACATGTTTTCGACGTGTCCGTTATACGTCTCATCCTGACGTCGTGTGTCTTCCCGGGATTTTTACGGGTTGTGTGTGAACACACACACAAATCCCTGCAAATCACTGGCAGTGTGAATGAACCGAAATCAGACAATTCCGGGACAAATGCTGGGTCACATTATCCGTGTAGCCTATTTTCTGGAATCTCTGTGTGAAAGGGGCTTTGTTTTCTCATAAATTGACCAAATTAAATTATGTAATTGCAAACAAAGAAATGGCTGGAATGGGCTTATAAGGTACATGTGTATCAAATAACACCCACTATGGTTTTTGATGTAAATTCATTGCACTTTATTAAACAATTTAGCTATTAGAGGGTAACTAAACCCTAAACCAACTTTTAGTTAATGATCTGCAAGAATTAGTGCTGTTTGTTGATTCAAGTAATTTTTTTGACATTTGGGTATACAGTGTTTTAATTCTATAAAATATGGTGTATCCTCTGCTGATCCTGCAGCCAATGAGATGGCTTGCTCAACTTTGAAATAGTCTGGTTCAGTGTTTTGAGGTACTCTGAAACCCTACACCTTCCAGCTCCACCTGTCAAAATAGAAAGTAACAAAATAAATAGAAAACGGAATTAAACAAAATACAAGATGGGCAAATATTAAAATGACATTAAAATTCCTGGGAGAAGAGATATTTTTTCAGCCTCTTTTTAATAATGATAATAGAAGGTGCAAGGCGGATATCTAGTGGCAGTTGATTCCATAAACGAGGGGGCAGCAACTAAGAAAGCTCTATCACCCTTTGTTTTTAAATGGGATTGAGGGACGTACAATGGAAACCTGTCAGAAAATCTTAAAAATCTCCTAGATGAATGTGGAGGAAGAGATCTTTGAGATAAGAAGGAGCTTGATCATTAAGAGCTTTAAAAACAGTCAACATTTTTAAACTGGAGCCTAAAAATGGACCAGGAGCCAATGGAGTGACGTTAAAATTGGGGCGACATGCTCATATTTCTTTGCCCTGAAAAGACCAGGCTGATAGAGGACTTGTACAACTATATGAATAAATAATATATAAAAATATGAATAATAGTAATGCTATGTAAAATTAATATACTAATATACATTAAAGTAAATATTGTTGAAAAGCTATTTCTAACTCCAATAAGGTCCTAAATAGCACTTTCAAATCCTTATAAAAAGGGTTCTATTTACCACCAAAAACTGCTTGTATAAGTATAAGAACCCTAATTTGGTACTGTTTAGAAAATCTTTTCAGATTGCCTTTTATTAACCAATGTCTTTATTTAAAAGTTATTTAGAATTGAAAATATATATAACAGTAGGTGGGCTTATATGGTACATATTCTTTTTAGGGTCACTTACCCAATATAATGGCTGAACAGTTCTCTTTGCTGTCATATTACACAAATATATTTTTTATAAATAACGGTACAGCACAGTGTTACTGAAATTTCCAGGGCATTTGAAGTGAATATATAATGTTTTAAAAAAGAGTTAGCAATTATTTTACATTGTACAACAAATGTCCACTTGTTAACTACATTTTTATATATCCTGTTGTGTGTATATGTCAGTGGCATGGAAATATTGGGTACATAGAGAAACTAAAATATTATGTAATGGGCCATCAATTATATAATTTTAATCATGCTTTATATAAAAACACACAATTAAGAAAAGTCTTTCAACGATATTACATTATTGCAAAGCTAAAGTTTTATTGGACCCACACGCAAAACCTAAAGGGTTACTCGGGGGACATTTAAATATTAGGAGCGTTGCTTCAAAACTACTTATGGACTCAAATCTGGTTTTCCTTTGTTTGTTGGAATCATGGCTGAAAGTCGCATCACCGGACACAGCATACTGTACGTGGGACTACGATAAAACCCTTATGCCTTTACAAACATGCAGTAAAAAAATAAAATCAATTAAAATTGATCATTGTCTTGATTAAAAAAAAGAGAAACTACCACAATTACACCATTATAAAAAAAAAAATCTAAAAATTTAAGTTTTGCTGACCACCCCCACTAAAGCAATGTGTGTCATTTTGTAGAGATGATGTAAGGGTCACCAGGGCTTCTGTAAGGGGTGACTGTCACACTCCATTCAGGAAAACTAAATTTGGTCAATCAGCTTTTTCATAGTAGAAAAGTGGAACTTAATCCCACATTATATTAGAGATTTTGCAAGTCTTAGTAGTTTTAAAAGGTCCGTAAAGATTTGGCTGAAGGCGAATCAAATATGTGATCGTTGACCTTTTTACATATTGTATATTTGTATTCTGGTTTATATGCAAGTAATGTTTATGTTGTACTGTTTATTTTTCCTTGCCGGAACCGCAGATGTAAATTAGCCGTACAGCTAACTCTTGCACGGAGCTTGAACTGTGCATGGTCTCTGACAAATAAACTAATAAATAAATTGCATGTAAATAATTGAATAGGCATTAAAGAGCACTGGAAATGGGAGTATGGGAAGCATGAAGAAATTATTATATTTTCTTATAAACAGATAACTGTGCTGTGCAGAATTAATGTATTGTATTAGCAGCCTTTATTCAATTAATTAAACAAACAGGACACAATCTGAGCTTTGTCTACCACTTTATTTTTTTAGGATCACTTTTACCAGCCATTAATTTAATGGTAAAATTTCTGTCCAAATAGTATGTATTCATAAGCTGTGACGTGGTCAGAGCAGCAGTAGTACAAGCATATTAAGGTGTAGAGTGATGCCCAAGATACACAAACACACACACACCAGCTCCTGGACTTCACTACTCTGAACAGCAGTTCAGCACTCTGAAGCTATAAAATACCATAGTAAAGTCCTTTTTGAATGTTGCAGTATGATGCACACTCTGGAAGGATGTGACATATTTCATTTGCCTTTAAAGTTTTGAATGTTGGGTTAATGTGTGAATATGTTAAAGAGGTTAAATAACCCAAGGTTGAACAGATATGTAATAAATATACAACAATGACATTTTCTACAAGATGTTTTCATTGTGGATTACGGTTAAAAACGAGAACACGTACAATCGAAGTGAAATACAAAACTGGATTGCTCAGCGAAAGAACTGTAGTCAATGCATTTAACATAGGAACCATTTAAGCTACTTTTTTAAATAAATAAATGACACTACAATAAGATATTGCCCTGTTTACATCAGAATGGTTGCTTTGTGTTATGGTCCCATTTTAAGGCTTAGATCAATTAAAGTCAATTTAAACATTTAAATCATAACTTTAACTGTGATAATACTCCTTTTGTAGCAGTAACCAATCATATTGCACTTTCATTAAAAAAAAAAACTGAGCAGCAGGGCGAGATGGGGTTCAGTCTCTAGAAACAGAAGCAGATTGAGTGAAATGTTTGTACAGCACATGGATATGCTAAATAAATACACAAGTGGGTTGGAAAGGAACGCTCAGTTTTTTTTTTGCTGCTACAGTGGGTCAGTCTTTCTATCATTTGTACTATTTTAAATGTACATTCGTTTCACTCCGCACTCGCAGCAAAACTTGGCCCAGTCCACAGGGTACTTGGTCCCACACTCATGGCAAAACTTGGTGCCTATTGTAGAGTAATTGTTTTCATGTTCTTTCTTCACATCATTCCTATAAACAAGACCAAGATGTGCATGAGTCAATGTTGACTATTCAAAACAAAACTGTGGCCAAAAAGATTTAGGAAAACTGGCCTAAAACATAAACAACTATAGACCTTTTGTAACTGATGGAGTGAACTAAAGTGTTGTTCTTCTTGAATAGGGACCCATTAATGAGTTGATGAACCTTCATTTGCATTCATCGCCAGTCCCAACTCCCAAGAATGTAGCAGTGCAGTACAGCAAAACTTGTAACAACATACCTTGAATTATCTGCATTTTGGACTTTCTTCTTATTCATCCCTATACCAGAAGGTGGACTTCTCAGGGAGTTTTGCAAAATCATACCCTTGGGTTTCACATTCCCTCTGCAAAAAAGAGCAATGATGGTCATAAAACCTGGCGATAATGTCAAAAATCAGGATTAGTCAGTGACTCTGTGTCTTACTCAGAAGGAGGGCTGTTCAAGTCGAATGAGTTGTTCTGTAACTGAGAATATCCTGATGATGAGCTCCTCACTGAGCCAGTGGATGATGTTTTGCTGCTGGGAATCCCTGTGGATAGAGCGGGGAAAAGCGATTTTGATGTGCTTATTTTAATATGATTAAAAAGTAGCATCTCTACATTTCATGATCTGTATTGCAAGTCTACAGCTATAAAATTGCTTTGTGTTAGAAACAGATTCAGATAGCATTGGCCCTTACATTTAAGATCTTCTAGGAGCCAGTTTTATTTTAGTATCATTGAGATACTGTAATAGTTTATATATATATATATATATATATATATATATATGTATATATGCATATATGAAGAGTTCAGATGCAAAAGCCTTTAAGTGCCATTTGAAATTTTCTTCTAGAATGATCATTTTTATCAAGCTTGTATATTTAAGTTCAGTAATTTCACTTAAATCTTCATTGCAATTTAAGTGAAATTACTGAACTTAAATATACAAGCTTGATAAAAATGATCATTCTAGAAGAAAATTTCAAATGGCACTTAGAGGCTTTTTTATCTGAACTCTTCATATATATATATATATATATATATATATATATATAGCATTGGCCCTTACATTTAACATCTTCTAGGAGACAGTTTTTTAGTATCATTGAGATACTGTAATAGTTTATATATATATATATATATATATATATATACACATAAAGTATAGTACACACACACATATATATATATATATATATACACACACATACATACATAAATACATCAGTTTTAGTTATTGTAGTACATCAAGTTAAACTAAATAAAAATGAGAGATGCCATCTTGTTAGTAGCCAACTAAAATAAAATTTTATTTTTAAAAGTTTATTTTTAATATTTTATTTTAATTCAAGTTTGATGGTTTTACATTTTTACTGTAAAAATACTTTAAAGCATATATATATATATATATATATATATAACTGAAGACTCACAATCTCATCATTTAACGTTGTTTTTAGTAGTATTATTTTTGTTTTTATTAATATTCATAATCTTTTCATATACATTCATAATTTTGTAATCATTGTGTTTTATGAATCATCCTTTTCTGAATACTGTATGTGAGAGACTTTGGGACACTTTGGGAGAGTTGGATGAATATACAGTGTTTTTTCCATGGAGCATAGAATATATATTCCTACGTTAATGGGAACCACATGTCTCTCTGGTAATGTAGTTACATTTTTTTTTTTTTTTTCAGCCTATATGAACTGAATCCTATTTGTTTAAGGCAGAGAGAGAAACGACTGACAAGCAGGAATGAAGATCTTTGCTGGTTCATTATCACTCTCTCTCCCTTATGTCTTATATAAATTGGTAAAATAAATAAGATATATTGGCAGAATGACTGGTGTCTTTTTCATGAAATTAAATAACAAGGGGAAGCAAGGATTTTAAATCTACAATAATTTCTCTACAGAAAATTTGGACTAAACTAGGGATGCACCGATACCGGCCTCGATACCACATTTTCTAAAGTACTCGTACTCGTTAAAAGTCCCCCGATACCGGGGACCGATACCATGTTCTGAGAAATGGGTTAATCACAGGCGCCAAGTGCCCACCCCCAGGCTCCGGCTGCAGCTCAGAGCGGGGAAATGGGGAGACATGTCAGCCGTGTGGAAGAGTGATGCGCGGGTCAATGTATAAACAACCCGCACACTACCAACGTTTTCAACTACCCGCCCGCTACTCGGACCACAAAAAAAGTAAGAAAATGACCGTATTTTTTAAAAGTAGTACATGCTCATCGTAGCGTCATTGGGCCATAGACGTGTAACAACACAGCATCGCAAGAAGACGTAGCCTACATATAACAAAGCCAGCACTTTGGTCATCATCTTTCATTATTTCGGTAAATGTCTCCCACACTTTTACTCTTTCTATTTGTGTATTTGCGGAGCTTCCACTCCCCAGTCTTCACCTTTTCTCTTGCCGCCTCCATCTCTCTGCAGACTAGTGATCATGGCCGGTTCGTGAACGAATCGTTCTTTTGAACCGGTTCTTTTTAATGAACCGGTCGAACCAGTACACTAAATCGAACTGAATCGTTCGAAACAGTTCGCGTCTTGCGTCAGTGCTGATCCACAAGTTCCTAAAGTTACTCACTTTCAGACATGCCTGACAGTCCCTCCGAATCGAAATAAATCAATCCTGAATTATATTTTACTCCAGTAACTCCAACAGTTCACTGAACCGAGACATGTTGTTGCCACAGCTGAGAGAAGTGATGAGCACGAGCAGCTGATACTGCGCATCCGCGTACTACCAAACGCAGAGGTACAGCGGTTCTCGGATCACACCAGTACAGAACTGAGAACTGTTTAGACTGAGCTTGTGTGTCATCTTCGTGCCAGTTATTCAGCCAATAAAGTGTAGGCCTATATATTTCATAGAAAATTGTATCTAGTACTATATAAATACAAAGGTTTAATTGGCATCTTTTTCCAAACGACCTGACCGACCGCGACCCGAATATCATTAAAAATATTTTTGGATGACCCGTAACTGCGGGTAACCGCGGGTGACCGCAGGCACCCGCTCATTTTGGATCAACCCGTGCATCACTGGTGTGGAACTATTTCAAAGTGAATGGCTTTGGGTTAGGAGAATAAGTTTACTTGTAGTCGCCAAGTTACTTATAGTGTTGGAGAATTCTGCTTGTCCTATGTACATGTGAAAGAAGAGTGCTGTACATGTGAAAGAAGCATGCTGTGCATGTGAAAGAAGCGTGCATGTGATGTAATGCCAATCAGAAAAAACTAGGGTCTTAGGGCACATGAGGACAGGGACGAGAGAGTGGAAAAGTACCCAAAAAACACTTGTAGCACAGATGCAGGTGTCGGGAGGCACTGGGAGAGAAACAGATTGTATACAATGTAACAATGTGCCACTGGGAAAAGTGTACTGAAACAAGGAGCCCATTGTGTAAAAAGAAATGATACGCATGCGCAAGGAAGTTTGCCCCAATTAAAAATAAAATGATAATGCAGGTGTTTTTAATCTGGGAGGAGTAATAAGGAGGAGCAAGGAGAGAAAATATAACAATTTGAGCGCTAATTGGCTACCACAAGGTATAAGAAATGAGTGCAGACCATTGTAAGATCAGATGCCTGGCCGACATCTCACATTGTTGAACTGCTCAATAAAGTTATTCTTCTGAGACCTGTAACCTCGACTCTGAAAGATTTTCTCTGAGAGCTGAACCAGACTTTGATGCTTTGAGTTGGGACTGGAAATCTGCCACAACATAATAGTCAGTTGAATGTCTGTTGGGGGACCAAGTGTTATCAGATATTAAGCTGATCGTACTAATACTCTAATGACAGTTAGTTGACATGTAGTTGAAAAGTTACTTATAGTTAGTAAAGTGGACTATCGAAATAAAGTGTTACCCAAGTAATTTAATCAAGCACCATTTAAAACCCCATATATAAAAATATTTAAATCATGTTTTTTTAATTTTTTTTATTAAGTACTCGGTATCGGTATTGGCGAGTACTGAAATGCAGTACTCGTACTCGTTTTCCAAAAAAGTGGTATCGGTGCATCCCTAAACCGTAAATTCATATGGATTCATTTTAGAATCTCTTTATGAACGTCAAAGTGGTAGGTGCATAACCGTCAATGGAGTAACAGAAATCTTTCAAATGTTATTTAAAAAAAGATATCCTACTTTCTGTTCCGAAGAGTTTTGGAACGACATGAGGGTGAGTAAATGACGACAGAATTTCCATTCACTACACTGAAATATAATGTTAAGAACACATAGAGGGATGTAACATGAGCAATCATACAAGTTTAATAGCTTTGGTTGCTTCCCAAAAGGGATGCTTGACAACATAAGTAAGGAAATAATTGATAACATATGTCAGTGACAAATGGAGGAACAATAACTCAATAAATATGAGTCCATACCTGTGCCAGCAACCTGCCCATAGGCTGAGCGCTGAGGTAGACGAGAGGACACATTAGGTACAGCGGGAGAGTTTGCCTTCTTTTGTGGTGGAGGTTTGTACTGCAGACACAGGAACATGCAATGTGTATATCAACCCACTCATGCCAACTTGCTTATTGTATTAACAAAACTAGTTTGAGGCTGCTATTTAATAGCCTTACCATATATTGTTTATTTATCAGTGTTAGTAATATTCTTACAATTTATGCACATGTTAAGTAAAGAAGGTACGTATGCCATACAGTTGTGTATGCCAACCATTTTTGGAGAAATAAATTAGCTTCATTCAGATTCCTAAAAAATGACGTGGTTCAAGTAATGTTCACAGTGAGTGAAACCTTACCGGAATCCTGGCTGGGGGTTTGGCTTTCTCACTTCCAGGAACCTTGCTCTTATTGGAGATTCTGGATGCTTGCTCCTTACAGAATTTAATGTGGCGATCTGCTGCATTCTCACTAAAGCGTCGCTGGCAATAGGGACACTGGATGTAATCTGAAGAAGTCAATAGCTGTTAATGTTTTTACTCATATTACTGTAACTATTCCAAGTGTCAATAAAAAAAAATATATATATATATTTTACCTGGATCATAGGATGGAGGAGGGGGTGGAGGAAGAGGTCCACCATCTTTTATGACTTGATTTAAGCCTTTGGCGGCCCGAATGGTGGCAATGAATTCTTCATGCTTTCGGCGCCAATTTGACTGTTTCTTGGGTGGTTCAGGCTGTTTAAAAGCAAACATTTAGTTTAAAAGGATAATATAAATTTCGGGGGCCTTACAATGTAGTTATGTACCATTATTAAAAGTATGATACATATTTTCATGCTATGAAAACGATAATGGGTCAACAGTATACCATTCTATACTTTTTGAAAATTGAAGACAAAAAAAATATATATATATTGGCTCATATGCATCCACTAGTGACCATAAAAATAAAAATAATAATAATATCGTCTGATAACTGATATGGTACCTATACATTCATTGTGAATGAAAATTAAAATCAGTTAAGTGATACAGTTATTTCATTTTATTGAAACATCTGGAATCACAAAATTAATCATGGTTAATTATTTTAATCTACTGATATGCTTAGTTTCTGGTAATAAAGAAGTTTGAAATCAAGCAGCTCTGTCATCATTACAACATGTAACACCAAGTTTACAACAGTAACCATGACTCCTTGAGAAGGGGAAAGGTGCTACGCTAGTGTTGTCACAATACCAAAACTTTGACGTCGATACAATACCCAACTTAAATAACACGATACCGATACTATGGCAGAAACCTAAAACAGGAAA
Source organism: Pimephales promelas (assembly GCF_016745375.1). The sequence goes on from NW_024121133.1 coordinate 19,017,799, forward strand.
AGTAAATAAATAGACAGAATGTCTATAGGGAAAGTTTGCTCTAGTCCCAGTTGAACCGAAGCCCCAACAGGCTGAGGTGCCCGAAGGATAGGATTTTGTACTGATACGCCGGACCCTCAAAAGCAAAGCGCAGAAAGGGCTGTGTCCAAGAAGAATCGAGACGTGAAAGTTTGCATCCTTCAGGTCTTGTTCTCCTGAGAGAACATGAACCACCCATGAACGCAGCTTCAGCATGCTTAAGCCCAGACATGCGAGAGCTTTTTTAGGAAAAATTTGCTCTCTCTAGAGCTGAAGCGCACAGGGGGATGTCCATGGCCAACAGCGGGGAAATAGTGCAATCCACTGAGGCACTCAACTGAACTGCCACGCTCAAGAGTTTTTTTTTTTCTTTTGAGTGATAAGAGTGATTTTGCTGTAGCACGCCATGACACAAACACGAAGGAGATGGTTTTTCCAAAAAGAACACTCAAAACTTGTCACTTCTTTAGAAGTAAGACTGCTGGAACAGGTCATGAATCAGCTCGGCTCCAAAGCGAAATGTAAAGATGCTTTGCCCCTGCTGCTCATTATACTTGCACTGCGTGGTTGACCGAGTAATTTTCAGGCCCGTTGAGAACTCCATTTTGGAAATCTACAAAACTAATATTTAAGAAATTGCAGGGGCTGCCTCCACTTGAGAATTAGATTGGCCCATTATTAAAGGAGTTGCTCACTTTTAAAAAAAAACTTTTGCTGATAATTTACTCATCGCCATGTCATCCAAGATGTCCATGTCTTTCTTTCTTCAGTCGAAAAGAAATTACGTTTTTTTATGAAAACATTCCAGCATTTTTCTCCATATAATGGACTTCAGTGGGAACCAGACGGTTCAAGTTCCAAAAGAAACTTTAAGTACAAACTGCAAACTTGTTCAAGGGGCTTTAAACGATTCCAGACGATGAATAAGGGTCTTATCAAGCGAAACGATCGCTCGTTTTATAAATAAATAACAAAGTTTAAGTTTTATAAGCTCAAACGCTCGCCTTGCTCTGTTCTGTAACGCACTCCTGTTCGAACTCGTTCATCAAAACGAACAAATCTTTTTCCGAGTCATTTGATTCATTCGGCGAAAGAAACAGACGAATTGATTCGGAAAAAGGTTTGTTCATTTTGTTGAACGAGTTCGAACAGGAGAGTCACGAACGTGCACCACAGAACAGAGCAAGGTGAGCGTTTGATCTTATAAAACTTAAACTTTGTTATTTATTTATTTTTTTTTAAATGAGCGATCTTTTCCCTTGATAAGACCCTTATTTATTGTCTGGAATCGTTTAAAGCCCTTTGAACAGTTTGCAGTTTGTACTGAAAGTTTCTTTTGGAACTTGAACCGTCTGGTTCCCACTGAAGTCCATTATATGGAGAAAAATCCTGGAACTTTTTCATTTTCGACTGAAGAAAGAAAGACATGGACATCTTGGATGACATGGGGGTGAGTAAATTATCAGCAAAAGTGTTTTGAAAAGTGAACTACTCCTTTAAGGTAGCAAATGTTAAACACAAAAGCCTTAATATCAGAAATGACATGTTGAGACACAAAATTCAGTTATATGAGGAAAAAAAAAATAAACAAAGTCAAACATTCAACTTACTTTATCAGACTTAGAGCTGCTGGAAGAACTTTGTAACTGAAACATAATCAAAAGGGGTTTCAGAAAATTTTAGAACATTGGGGTAGATATGTGGGTAGCCGTGGAGGAAAAGTTTCTGAGCAGAGGCTCTTTGAGAGGCCAAGGTATTCTTCACTTTTGATATTCTTGCTTGAGGCCAAACCAGAGTTTGACTGTTCCAAGGCATGTCCACTTAATATTTCAAACAAGTAAGCTGAGAAACAACGGCCCCGTTTACACTGCCCAAACAAACATGAGGCTATGGGTGAATACATACATGACATTTCATTAGACCAGTGTTTCCAATACTGCTCCTGAAGGACCCTGAACACTGCACGTTTTCTTTGGCTCCGTAATCAAACACAGCTCATTATCACATATATCCCCATAGACATAATATAGATCTAGACGCCCTATTGGCCGCTGGGTGCAAGAAATGTGACAGCCATCTTTAGCCAGTCATACTCCTAATTACGTTGCATAGCAGCAGTTAAGATGCTAGAACACTGTGCAGCATATTCCTGCTCGAATCAGCGGACCATCACAAATAGAGCTCGGGGGGATTACTTTTCACAAATCACCGTACTATTGGTTGTATTTTGTTTATTTCCTGTATCATAGCTACATGTATGACCTTTGCAGCAAAAAAACCCATGAAAATCAGTTCGGTATTGAGTGATAAGATTAATTAAATGCACCTGCCAATCAGATTACACTGAGTGGAGCGTGTGACCGGTCTCCAGTAGGCAGCGGTTGATGGGGCAGCTACTCTCCATCATGTGATAATGAGCTGATGAGTTGAATCATGTGTGTTTGAATAGGGAGACAAAGAAAACGTGCAGTTTTGGGGGTCCTTCAGGATCAAAGTGAATTTCACAAAAAAAAAAGAAGTTCAAAATTATGTCCTCCAAGATTTTTTTTTTATTATAGAATTTTAGATTTCTTTAGAAGACTTTAGATTTTTAGGTTGCTCTTTGTTTTGAATTAATACACTGTAAACCTTGATGTATTTTGAGTCATAACAAATCATACATTTTTCTTAATATAATATAGAAAAATACCTTGAAAGTGCTGCAAGTCATTTTGGATAAAAGCATATGCCCAAAAAGCATCAAAATATTTCCTCCTGCCCTGCCGATTATATCTTGCTCTGTCTAAATGCGCTTAAATCCACAATAAGGACGCTTACTATCACATATTACACATGAACACTTTAATAAGCCAATAGAATGCAGGTTTACGTGTTACATGCCAGGCAAAATTGGGGTAAAACAGCTTAAATAGTTTACAACCACATGCATTGTCAGCTAACTAAGCATAATCGGGTTAAGAATGTGCATCTAAATGCACTCATTGTCAATGACTGTCAATGGTTCACTACCATATCAAAATCATTATACCAGACCAACCAAGTTGAGACACTCATCGGATGTTAGTGTGTAGGAGCAGTGTAAACTAGCCTTACAAAATACATTGTCAGATATTATTAACTAGTGCTGGAAACTGCAATAAAATCCAGTAAAATGTATAGATTCTTTGCCTTTTTTCTTATGTTGTAATAATACTAAGATGGTAACAAATGACACTTTTGCCACTGCAGACGGATTTTATGGTGACAGCAACTACACTGTTTCTGAATGTGCATCATTATCAACTATATACTGCGTGTAATCACTCACGGTTCACATCTCATCATCTGTGAACATGGTGTGGTTGTTTCCTCACCTTTGGTTTTATGGGTTTGACTGTTGAAATATCGGTCCCCTCTGCCCTTTGCCTGCTGGAGTCAAACACCTTCCTTCTTTTTGCCACTGCCTTCTGGCAGATCGGCACATGTTTTTTCTACAATAGATAATAAGGTGGGCGGTTATGAAATGACTGTGACAGCACTGCGTTGACAGGGTAATAATTACAGGATTTGTGTCTACATAGTGACCTGTGAGAAATACATGCCTTGTTGCTAATCTTGATCTAGCAACTGCTATATTGATATAGCAACTTCTTAATATAGCCTCAAATGAACCCTCAAATTTTGTGTAGGTGCAACAGGGAAAAATCACTCACTGTGGGACAACATATTGAGTATCATGGTAAAGCAATACTTTTTGGTTCAAGAGTGTCGCTGTGGCACCAAGGATCACTTAATTTCTTGATATTTTAATGGTTTTATTTTGGCCCATCTACATTGATCTGATGACGATACTATGTTAAAATTGCTTAACACTGGGATGAAAAATAGATTTTTTCTGACCTACATATGTGCAATTTAAGACTTTTGAAGGCCAAAAAAGGATAATAAATAACTTTAAAACCATGTCAGTGGGCATTGGATTATTTTGTCAATAAATGCTCTCTCCTCAAACATACAGCTTTCTTTTTCTCTCAGTGTCCTTATCCTGCCCTATTTCTTCTCGTCCTAAAGCTGAACTTTGACTAATAGTCTTTTCGTTTTCATCTGTGTCCGTGAAGAAATTAAACAGGCTTAACTGATAATTATAGATTTTGTGAATCATTATCTTAAACAAGTTAATTTACTCAAAGCTACCAGGTCAGTATTGCCACCTTATACCAGCTTTGGAATTAGAAAAGTAAAACAGATTATATCATGTAGGGATTTTTTTTTTTTTTTTATGTTTGCAAGCACATTTCAATGGCAAAATAATTTACAGCAACCATCAGCTGTCAATTCATCATCTATAAAAACATACTTACAATCACCCTCGAAAAAAAACTTCTTCCACATATTTTGCAGGGCACCAGGTCTTCAGAAACAGGAGGAGATTCTGAAGACAAACAGAAAATATAAATAGAAACAGATCATCATAAGACAGAAACAACAAACACAAAATGATAAGGATCAAAGAGTAGTTCAGTCTGTTTGGGTGTCTATGCAGCCAGTTTACTCAAATGAGAACAGATCAAGCAGTAGTATGTGAAAATAGGTCAATCCTGTCAGTCTGAAGAATGTCAGTTTGTAGGGAGAAAGAAAAAGGGGATCCAGAATGGTATGTAAAGCATTTGACCTTGTTTTCGCTTATGTTTAAACAGAACTAACGTTACACCAGAACAAATTAGTGACATGGAATCAAGCTTGCTGAGTCAAATGTCACAACAAAAACACTTCTCTCTCTCTCTCTCATATATATATATATATATATATATATATACACACGTGTGTGTGTGTGTTTGGATGTGTATGTACATAGCCCCTAAAATAACAGTTAAACGTCATTATTTTCCAACAAAACGTCATTCTCTTCCGTGGTGATAACCTCAAACAACAGCGCTGAATAAACCAAAGCTGTGCTCCATTATACAAACACACACACTGAGTGTTAGAGGTTAGATGCACAATATTCAATATATTTTCATATGCATCTTTAGCTTATTTAAAGCCTTACCTTCTATTTCCTCCATCTTTCCTGCTCGGTAAGACACTAAAGACGATGCTGTAGCAAGTTGGCTCTTCTAGGTTACCGGCCTCCTGTCCACATGCTAGTATCCTTGTTTTTGATTGGTGTTTTCCAGTTTCCCCGTTTCCCTGCAGAAATAAACGCTGTGCAGTACCCGCATCTGGCCGATAGATGGAACGTGGGAGGCGACCAGGCTGTGGATTATAATCGTCCACTAACATTTTATATCATTTACGACTTTTTCGAAAAATATTTTCTAAAGCTATAATTACTTTAGCATGTTGTTGTTGTTTTTTTTATATAGGGCCCAAGTTATTTTTCTACATCTTATATCTACTGCTGGCAATGTCCAGAGTCCAGACTAAAACTAGAATTTCCAATCAAGCCATTCAATTGAGTCAATTGCAATTGAGATGTCATATTGCACCACATTCCTCGGTTTTTAAACTCTGTAATCTTATTCACAAAGTCCTGGAAAGCAACACATCAACATGTCTGGACGAAATATCCAACAATAGAGCCCTTGACATAGCAGATGTGCTTGGATTCAAACCAAACTAGTATTTAAAAGGGCTCTATTGTTCGACATTACTATGTGGGATAGGAAATGCATGTGAAACATCAGCTGCACTGTCTAGAATTCGTCGCGCTGTGTTAAATAGCCTTTTGATTTTTTTTTTTACCCTTTAATGTAGGCAACATTAAAATCTTTTACAAAAAAGTAAACAAATCTTTCTCGTTAACTTCCATAACTTATACGTATTTTTTACCCTTAAATGTACATTTAAAAAAAAAGTTAACAAATATTTCTCTTTCACTTCTAAATAGGCTACGTCTTGATTGCGTGAATTATTTTGACCGCGTGACCAATAGTGAACCAGAATGAGTGAATCAGGCATGACATGTAAAGCAATTAGTTTCAACCTATGGTTTCAACAAGGAGAATGCAAAAGAATGTAAAAATTGCCTACAGTATTAGCCTACCCGTTTAAAAGTGAACAAGTCTTATAAAACACGACTCACTTTCGCCACCTATTGGAGAGTACGATGAAACCCAAAATAAAGTGTCATGCAAATCAGTGAACAGGTTCGAAAGATTCGAATCACTGAGATGAATCAAACTCCTCACCACTACTCAGCATAAGCAGATATGATGGTCTTTGGATAATCCTCGCATATAATCAGCACTCAGGAACGCGCATACGTCATCCCTTTCTTCTCATGCAGACTCATGAACAGAGGCAGCAGCACCTCTGACAGCACCGTCGCATCCCACTGAAGTATTATCAAGAGCGACAAAACTGCACAGCCTTGACAAGAAGAAAATTAAACGTCTAGCCTACAACAGGTACGATTTGCGGATTCGCTCGACTTTATACGTCTTCTTAACCGCATCCTATGATAGATTTAGTCGCGCAGACGTTAGCATCTGTGCTGTAGCCTGTCAGATTTATATAACAGGTGCATTCATAAGCTCAAACGCAGTATGTTGTGCTGTAAATGAAATAATTGCTCCACTGAGATTTGCACTTGTAGCTCTTATTTTGAATATGCCATGTTGATACCATGTTGACGTTATTGTCTTGCACGTGACATGCCAAGGACGAGACGAGTTTCCTCACAAACGTTTATATTTCTGTATTTTCATCATTTTTAACGTGACATCATATAAACTAGTGCATTTTACGCTCTAATAATACATCTGTCAAATTGTCACGAATAGATTGTGTGTTCGTTTAAACAGTGTAAGAACAGAATAGCCTATCATATAACATTACATTTAGCCTGATATGTGTTTATTTTCAAGTCTGGTTTCAATTGATAAGGTAATTTATATTCTGAGTTTAGGGCATTGAAGGGTATAGTTATGAATGAAGCCATTTTTAAGATTATCTCACCCTTATTATGCTGCACATTGTAACTCATTAGAGCTGTTATCATTTATTAATATACTAGGCCTACTGTATGTAGTTGGTTCATTTAAAAAAGTGCTTGTTGGAGGACAATTGCATTGATTTGTGGCCTTTGTGGTACTGATTCCTGAGACATGGGAATAACAGGATAACAGTAAGTTTACAAATTAATCCAAAATGTAGAATGTAAATGACTACTTCATTTGATTCTAGATATTAGTATTAATTAGAAACATTGCATTATCACTCAGGTGTACGACCTGTTCTCTGATCATCCCTCAATACTTCAATTATAATGAGTGGGTCTTTAAAGTGAAATGTAAAGAAATGCATATTTTACCGTCAGATATTTTTGAAACCATTTATACAGTTGAAATTAATTTCTGTGTTCATCCTCAATAATTTATCTTGAACACTAATCAAGTTAATTCCTTGGTACATAAACTTTTAAGTTTTGCAAGCTGTTCTATCCCAGGACTCAAGCATCAGTGGTTATGTTTTGTCCAAACTGTTGCCCAAACTTTTTCAGAGGGTGGGTTGGTGGATTGCACAGAGGTCTCTGAGGCATAGTCAGGGAAGTGTGTGATATCTCTTCTGCATGGTTGTCAATGTTGCCTTGAGGAACTGCTCACTCAAGTCCATATAGATTTTTTAGACTTAGACCTGAACTCTTGTGCCAAGTGAGCTTTAAATTACATTTCTTTCCCATTAATACATAGACAATTACTTTGGTGTTAATGGACAAGACTCTTTTTTATAGATATGATACTATTGATCTGTGTGGTATTATTTTCATGTTATCACTGTGAAGCTGCTTTGATACAAACTCTATTGTAAAAAGCTATATAAATAAAGGTGACTATGGTATATTAAGTGCAATGGTGATAAAAAAATAGCCTATGTGCACCCTTAATGTGCTCCTATTATGCTATTTTAAAGTGTCCTAGTTTTTGTTTTAGATGATTCTTACAGTAGAAAAATAAACACCTTCATTTTCTCAATATACATGGCAGCATTACATTTTTTTCTTACAGTGTCTGAAATGGTTGGATTAAAGGATTCTCTAAAACCCTCCTTTCTGAGAGCCTACTCTGCTCTGATTAGTCAGATGGCACAGTCTGTTTTGATTGGTCTACCGCTTATGGTGTTGGAGACTAAACACCCATTACAATATCAGAATTTCAGCTCTGGAAACTTCTTCAGCACTTGTATGTGGTGAAATGAACAGTAACTATGGCGGTTTTACCATTTCAATTCGAGCCACTTCCAATTCAGTCCTCATTCTTTGTAAGCGCATGTAAAGTGGATTTGCTTTCGCACCACAGAAAACAGCGTCTACATTGACAACAAGAAACAAACTCTTCTAGGCCTCAGCTACAACTACATCCGTCAAAGTGGGCATTGTTCGCAGGCAGCCTATATGAAGAGCAGGCATAGAACATTATTTGGTGCAAACCTATTTTTGTGGAGGAATTAAGATTTTAACTTGTTCCAGGCATTTCAGAATCAGTTGTTTCTTTTGGGAGACAATAACTCCATTTATTAAGACCTTTTCACAAACAGCTATATTACACACTACATGAAAGGTATAATATCTGAAAAAAGCATTATAGGGGCACCATTTTCTGTATTTATGCATAATAATACTCATATAGTTGTATTATTATTTCACTCAGCAACCAGAACCTGGAGAATCAAAAAGTCAATATTTTAGTTTGAGAAATGGAGTATGTGAAATCCTTTAATACCGTGAAACAGCCCTTTAATGATGACCTCATGCGTGTTACACCACACACTCACAGTTGCACCATTTTGAAGGCAACAGCTGAGAATGACTGTACTAAGATGATAGCATGTGCTAAATATAACTCTGAGCTCAAGGAAGACTGTCCTTGCATCTCATGAGTGATATTTAGTTCAATAAAAATTCGAGATAATCTCGCAGATTTGTGCCACGTCTGTTTTGACGTGTTTGAGGGATCAGAACATTAAAATATTTTATGGGACTCCCTCCCCCCAACCCACACAATATTTAGAGGAGTCTCAGATAAGAAATCCAGAAGGACAATTTAGACATGCATGAGATCACAAATGTGTTACAGAATAAACTGTCCCTTATCCAAGCTTATGTTCTTATCTAGGCCAGATTATGGCTCCTTACAGTCTTTACATTGTTGTTTGGGATTCCTAATAGTTATAACAGTTTTTGTTCAAACACTGATTAGGCCTAAAAAAAAAAAAAGTTTGGTTCCGGTTGGTTGTCAGTTGAGGTCATGGGTCGGTAGGGAATTTTTTTTTTTTTTTTTTTTTTTTTTTTTTTTTTTCAGTGGCAGCAAGGGATGGGTAGGAAATTATTCAGGGCTCGACATTAAAGGGATAGTCAAACCTAAAAATATCAAAATTTAAACTACTGTGGAAACAAAGACACCTACATCTTGGATGCCCTTGAGTTAAGCTAAAACATATCAAAAATTAATTTCAAAGTGAACTATCCCCTTAAGCCTTTTCACGTGCTTGTCCTCCAGACAAGTAAGTAAATCTGTCAATCACTTGTCCGAGTAAAAAAGTTGCTTGTCCAGATTTTTAAAATGTATTTATTTTTTATTCTGAAGCAATATTCTCATCAGTGTTCAATCAGCTTTGATATTTAAAAAGGCAAAATGTAATATCTGCACCTTTAAGGGCTTCCCCTCCACCAATATTATTAAATGCCCTATAGTGTCTTATTATTCTAAATAATTGAATTTATTGATCAAATTTAGGAATTTAAAATGAAAGATGAAGCATACTGTTACCCTAGGTAGGGCTGATGAAATTAAATCATTTACACTGAAAAATTACAATTTCATAAAATAATGTTATGAAATTGATTTAAATGTGCAAATAAGAAATATTGGAAAGAATTATACTAGGCTACTTATAAACATAACACTAAACTGCCAATAGGTGGCGGCAGGCGGCCGTATAAATGAGTGAGTTATTGATTCATTAATTCAAACGATTCGTTCAAACGGTTGATTCATTCAAGAATGAGACAGATGTTGATGTTTATGAATGGGTCATTGAATCCTTGACTCAACCGATTCGTTCAAAATGCTGAATCATTCAGTAATGAAAACAGGATGAGTTCCTGTGAGATGCGTCGTGGTTCTGCTGTGACTTTTCTTTGGAACTATTTTCGCTGCTGAAATGGAACAAAAACACTCAATATTGCTTATAAACAGTAAGTGACTTAATCTTAACTGTTTATTGAACTGTTGTAGGAAATCAATGTCACTTTTTCAATCGTGATGGTATTCAGGAAAAATAATTGAGGCTGCTTAGTGCTTAACATATGTTAAAATATAAAAACTCCACATTTAGATTTTTTATAGGCAGAGTATGTTAACTGTGTGTGTGCTCCGCTCATGTGTGTAGATTTCTCTGCGCGAGCGTCAACAGCGCAACCTTACCATCAGTAATGCAGTAACGTTAGCTGCTGCCTGCTACATTTATTATCCACAATCGATCGCAACTTGCAATAAATGTAATAAAATCAGAATCATTCTCTCGGTTAAGTGATTCCCTAGTTATTTTTTGTTTGTTATTGATGTTCTAATCAGGCTACTTATCCGTTGGGGCGAGTAAAATTCTCTTTTACTTGTCCTTCAAAAATCAATTTGTCCCGGAAAAGCGGACAAGTTAGACGGGCTCTAGAGATACGAACCGCGGCAGGTTAGAGTGTTTTGGATTGCATAAAATAATGAAAGAAACGAACAAATACATGGCGAAAAAAATGTGCTAGACAGCAGAAGATGGGATTGGGATCATGATTGGATCATGATAGGATGATTTTTTTAATAAAACTAGGCGGATGGAGGTATTATGTGGTGTGTGCATGCCTATGAATGCATGTATTTGTATGTGTGCGAATATGAATAAAAATATCCTAAATTACAAAAAAAGACTTGTATAATATGTGTTATAGTTCAGTTTGACTAACGATATCTGCCTCGTTTGTTAACAGATTGCTAGAGGACAAGATGCATCTTACATCGCGTGCTATAAAAAGACGGAGCTGTACAAAAACGTAAATTAATAGTTCGCCTCAGAGTTTTTTATTTGTGTATTTATTTAATTTGTATTATTTCTTCCCCAAGCTCATAAAATAATTTTGGGTCGCACATAAATTGACAGGGTCGGTCGGAAACCGGAAACAAACAATTTTTTTTTTTACGCCTTAGTATTTAAATCAGTTTAAAATGTGTGAATCTAAGGAGTAACATTTTCCTTTTTTTTTTTTTTTTTAATTTTTCAGTCTCTTATGCTCAGCAAGGGTGTATTTATTTCATCAAAATACAGTAAAAACAGATATATTGTAAGATATTATTACAATATTTTTTTTCTATCTGATCATATTTTAGAATGTAATGTATTCCTGTAATGGCAAAGCTAATTATTAGTGTCACATAATCCTTCAGAAATCATTATAATATGCTGATTTGGTGCTCAGGAAACATTTGTGCTGCTTAATATTTTTGTGGAAGCCATGATTCATTTTTTTCCAGGATTCTTTGATGAATAGAAAGTTCAAAAGAACTGCATTTATTAGAAAATGTTAAAGTTATAACGGCTACTTTTGATCAATTTAATCCTGAATAATAGATTTAAGTTCTTTAAAAAAAAAACTTTTAAATGAATAGTGTACATTTTAGCTGTGTAATTTCTAGATTGTTGCATATTTTCTTTTTGAATTAATTACAAACATCCAACAAATAAATCTTTTAAACATTTAAAAACAAATAAAATATTAACAATTATATATAAATTATTAAACATTTATTTATACGTTTCACAATTTACACTTATTATACGTTTAATTTTATGAAGTGCTGTGAGAAAAGGCTATAAATCTCCACCTCCAACATCCTCACTCGCAATATAGCCTATGTGACGAAATGATGCGAAGACATGCTCAAATCTCCCGCGGAAAACTTTATTACAAGCTTACCGCTTTGAATCGAGCTACAGCAAGCAGATAGTTTTGAACACTGGCTGGTTATGTATTTTCTCAAATATGTATTTTGGATCATTTTCAACCCAAGAAAAGCTACAGACTAGAGCCCGACCGATAAAATCCGATATTTCGGCCGATATTTTTGTATTTATTTATAAGGAACGCGCAACAAAACATTAACAGATTTCCCTAACATTAGTTATTCGTATTTTTTTTTATGAGTTTTAACTAAAATAATATGATAATGCATTTTAAAAAAATTATTTCTTTTATTGTCACAACAGAACAGACTGATGATAGTGGCATTAGCTAGCTTTGTGGTTAGCTAGTCTATGATGAGCCATAATTTAGCAATGGATTACGTCATACTGCAAATTGTAAAACATACATTTTCAATACAACAATGAGAGATGATATGTCTCATTGCTATAAATGTCACGCGTTATTAAAGAAATACTTCAGTTACATTGTCAAAAGTTAAAAGGACAGTCAGTAAACTACACTGTAACAACGTAACGTTACTATTACTAGCTAATTCCGCTTCATTCTCGGTTTATTTAACAGCACCAAAACTGGACTTGATAGTCACAAATTTTGTCATGCTTATTTGAGTTAAGAGAACGGATGGAGATGTTCTTTTAATTGTTATTCAAGCAATGTATGTCTCGTGACCAACTCAACGTGGACAGACTATACAACTCCAACACTCATGACATGGTTCAAGTGTGTTTCGTCTGTTTTTATTTTGTTTTTCATATATTCATTTATCGGCCATTATAACTGCCGATACCGATAGTTTGGAAAATGCCTAATATCGGCCGATAATATCGGCCTGCCGATATATCGGTCTGGCTCTGCTACAAACCTTTGTGCAGCTTTAAACCTTTAGGTAATGTTGATATAGAAATTAACTAATATAAATTAACTAATATAAGCGCTGTCACTATACACCTAGGATGGCTTGAGGGTGAGTAAATTATGGGATAACTCAAGTGACTTATTTCTTAAAAGTCACTTGAGTTTTTTCTTAATTACTTGCAAGGCATCTGCATGCCACAGCAGATCTGTGTTTGACCAAATAAAACCATCTCTGTCTGTCACAGGCACTGCTATGTTGATATGAATTAGATATGACTGATGTCGAGGTGACATATGAAGACTTCATCGCCTCTGGAAGGACCGGCAGACGCAATGCTGTGCACGAAATACTGGGAACCTCCGGCGGGCTGGATGCTAGTGGACTCTCCCAAACTCTGTCTGAGCTCAATATCAGCAAAGCAGGTGAGTAAAGTCCCCATAACCCATCACGGCTCCTTCAGCAAGAACATGGAGTGTCGTCAAAACACTGCAGGAATGTAATATGGCACGAGAGGCAGGCTGGCCATGAATAATGTATCAGACAAACCTGCTTTGGGCAAACTAGAGAGTTTAGACAGCCTGTTGGTGGCTTCCCAGACCAGTTTTTAGCTCAAGACAAACATGGATGTGCTTTATCAAATATAGGCCTGTTAGCTGAGGGCATCCTTAAGAAAAAGCATTGCAGCAACTGTTAAACATCCTGCCTTGCCGTAGGGTGTCGAGTATCTGCTCTTGTTGGGCAACAGCTCCCTAGTCTTCATTAAAACCATCTGTTTTTTGGTTCTGTTCTTGCTTTCACTAACAAAACAATTTTTTTTTCACTCTCAAGAGTCAGGGAATGATGGAGAGAGGAGCCAGAGCTTTTCAGACTCCGAACCGAAGCAGGAAGAAGACAAAGGGGAAGCAACATAACAGACTTCAGTGAGAGAATCAGTCAGATACCCCCTCTAGTGGCTGATTTTTATAAGGATGGAGGGGTTGACACTGAAAATAGTGCAGCATCCCTCTCTCTGAAGGATCCGGATGGAGGAGACTTTGCTTTGAGGAAGCTACTGTGAAAGGATGGGCCTTATGAATCATAGCGCTGCTGTTGTACTACAGTGATCACTACTTTAGCTGATGTAGGTATGACTTTTACTTCGATATTCGCTCTAGTTGGTAGGTACCTAGAGTGACTGGTGGGATTTGAGTCAGAAGTATTCACATCAGAATGATGAAAACACTCGGGAGATGAACAAAACCCACTAAACTTGTGATTTTCAATTCACCAAATAACTGCCAGTGTAGTGCAGCTATTACGCATTTTTATAGGTGTAGTAGTGTTGTCATAGTAATATCAGATTTTGATATTAAATTGTGCTTTGTCTTATCTTAAACTGATATTTTCAGTTAATGTTTTCACTAGGTACACATAATATAAGTGCTGCACTTTTTGTAAACATTCACTGAATTCTTATAAACTGTCTATTATGGTCTTGCATGACACTGCCGCTGACAGAGTCGGTATGTATAACTGTTCACATCCCACAAATTTGTGAACCCATCATTTTCAGTGTTGCGATGATAATTTGTTTGTTTCATGATGAAAATTCTTATTATGTTGTGAAATCTGGCTCGATTTGAAGTCTTAATTTCACTGCCTATTTATTAATCCATTTGAAAATGTGTTCAATTGAGCTTGCCTTACCAAACCTCAGCCCATATTTTGTCTTCCAGCTCTATGTCCTAAATTTTGCATAAATATATTTGATATTTTCATCTTTGGGTATATACACATTTGAATAAATTCAAGAAATCTTCGGGAAAATGGTGATATATTTTTTAATTATTTCTGCATATATTTATTTATAATGCATTTACCAATGTTTCGTGAATCAATGATTATTATAAGTGCTCTGTACTAACTTAGGCACTGATTAAGACAGTGATACAGATATTCCACTGGATGGCACTGTTCACTCACTAATCTATTTTATTCTAAATGCAGCTCCATAATGAGTGATTGAAGCCAGTGAACATCATCCATTTTGGAGTTTTATATTCTTTTCATATGTCAGTTATATGTTATTATATATATATTTAGGTCACGAACCATTTTGGCTACTTTTTCTCCTTAAGGGATAGTTCACCCAAAAATACAAATTTACTCACCCTCATGTTGTTGTTCTAAACCTGTGGCATATGATGAAGGAAGGAACCATATGTTGGTTTTCCCACTTGCTATTCATTTCAAAATATCTTTTGTGTTCAACAGAACAAAGAAACGCGTATAGGTTTAGAACAACTTGAGGGTGAATAAACAATGACAGAATTTTAATGTTTGGGTGTACTATCCCTTTAAAATATGGCAATATTTAGCAATGCAATTCGCATCATTAAAATTAATTTTATTAATACACAAATAACTGGAAGAAATGAATTGCAGGTGGGACAATCTTTAGGAAGACAACCTTTCCTTCCTTCATTTGCCGTGCCATTTCTCAGTAATATTTTGAGACCTCGAACCCTTTGGCAGAGCCGCTGACCTTTTCTGTCTTTTAAGTGGCAGAGCTGCACATTAATCATTAATCAGCTTACAGCACACTGGAGTTCTCAGCCAATTTTCACAACCAATGAATCCATGTGGCTTTTCTGAGAGATCAGTTCTTTAATTGTGACCCCAGTGCATGAGTCATAAGAGACGTACGGTAGTTTAAAGGCAGATAGTACAACAGCCTTAAAACTTTGATCACACACTCCAGTTGTAATTCCAAATCTGTCAAGCGTGTACGTCCACTCAATCACACTCCATAGAGGTGGCATCTGGTGCCCCCTGTAGTTGGTGTTTGATTGGAAACCAAACAGCAAAGGTGAATTTGTGGATGTAATCATGGGCCTGTGTGTTGGGGGTAACGTATTACAAATAATGCGAGTTACATAATAAGAAATTAGCATTGCTTTTAAATTTACAATTAAATAGTTACTTTTTCCAAATAAGTAATGCATATTCTTTTCATGTGGAGAGAAATCATGAGTAAGATGTGGCGTTAATACATACAGTATTCTCTAACCAGACATAAAGGAAGACTGCAATGTTGGTCTAAAACATGATGTTAACCCCTTAAAAATGAATTATGAAGATCTTTTCCATGCAGTTACAATTGGAGCTGGACTCATGAACTTGCACATCCTCTAACAAATGAGCTGTTTACATTTTGATATATTGGAACAAAACTCTAAATGTTAGACTTGGACTGTGGTTTTGCTCTGGAGTGCAGAGTGAAAATTCAAATCTATGCAGAGCTATTATTCAGATGGAAGGTGTCTGTATGTGTGGGCAGGGCTGAATGGCTCAAGGGAGTGAAATTGAATCTGTGGTCTTGGAGCTCTGATACTCTTAGTCTGCTACCTCTGACAGTGATGGATTTTGTCCTGATGGGAGTGTGTCATACCATCATTTTTAATCTCCCTCTTTCTTTTTCGCACACACACACACACACGCATTCACATACAAATTACCTTAATCTGTGAAAACCTAACTACAAACCACAATTAACTTTTAACAATGTATAGTTCAACCAAACATGAACATTCTGTCATCATTTACTTAACTGTTAAAAAAAAAAATCTGTATGACATTCTGTGTGAAGCATAAAAGTTGAATTTTTACAAATTTCCTGCTGCTTTTTTTTTCCACACAAAATAATAAAAATGAATGGGGACTGGGGCTGTCAGGCACCAAAAATACCACAAAAAAGGTCTTTTCAGGTTATACAAAAACATTGTCCAAAGAACAGATTGAGACTTAAAATTGTATTTGCTAAAATCTCTGAGCCGCAGCTCTTAAATCAAATGTGGCTCCATTGACATCAATAACTTCTGGTCATATGATTCACGAGAGCCAATGATGTTTGGCATCACTGACAGCAAAAATATATTGGCTGTGTCCGAAATTTTGGAGCTGCAGTCCACAGTTTTTCCTCTTTGTCGCCATCTCTGTTCGAAATCTGCAATTGCAGTCATTCGCGGAATTATCAACTTTACGCGAGCAACTTTAGTTCGACACGGCACAGCGTGGATGAACACAATGTTTGAGGAGACTGTGCAGCTGTCAATCGCCGCGTCGGTGTTGATATTGGCGATATCATTTTCTAATGGCATTCAGAATCACAGATTATTCTTTTTGAAAGTATGCCCAACATAACTTTTGTTCTGGTTCTGACATTGCAGTAAATCGCGCTGATTAAATCTAAAAATCGCTTATCATCATGCAAATAATACTTTGTTCTCAAATTGTTAATGTTAATAACCTCAGCATTGCGTGACTACATGTAATGTCCTTCCGATATTTACCATTGCTTTCGTTTTGTTTTCGTGCTGCGGTTATCAGTCCGCCATTGTAGCAGTGCTTCGCCTTCTGAGAATATAGTTCCCAATATTTATACGGTAAAAAGATGGCTGTGTCTCATATGACCTTGTTATTTGTACACTCTGTGACTATGCAAATCACAAAATGCAAATAGGAAAATGTTTGCGTTATTTTGTCACTTAGGATTAGTATGCTACTGCAACCATTTACATCCAGTCTTTGTGCTAAGCTAGGCTAGCGGTGGGTGCATCAGACAGAGTTACAGCACGCACGGAGATGAAAAAGGTATGTATGGAGTTATCTAACTGTTGGGGATACTGTTGGAGTGTTCCATTAATTTAAATTAAATTAAATTCCATAAATTAAAGTGTATTGGGTGATATTTCAGTCACATGACTTTCATCTGGCTTACTTGACTGTAATTATAACTAATAACAATAAATCAATGAACCTGACAAATAATAGATTGTATAAAACAAAAGCTTTTAAAGGGATAGTTCACTTTGAAATGAATTTTTGATATGTTTTAGCTTACCTCAAGGGCATCCAAGATGTAGGTGTCTTTGTTTCCACAGTATTTTCAATTTTGACATTTTTCGGTCAAACCGTTGTTGTCTGTCAGTCATATAATGCAGGTTTAGGGGGTCCACCTCAAAGAGCATGCACAGAGAAGTCAAAATTAAACATGATTCAATGAATCGTGAATGTAAGTACACACTGATGGCCTAAGACATGAAACGAGCAGTTTGTGTGAGAAAACGGAAACGTTTTCTCACATAAACCGCTTGTTTCGTGTCTTAGTGTACTTACATTCACGAGTAAATTCACGAAAAATTCACACCAAATTTAGTCACAGAGCATTCATCATTGATCTTAAAATGAAATAATTATTTAATGATCATTATTTGTAGTGATTCATTCCTTTAAGATAAATAATTAGTTCAACTATAATTTTGGTGTTAATAATTCCAATTAACAGTCTTAATGAAGAGAGCTAGAAGCATTTACTATAATCACAAAAACACATCACCTTCAAATAAAAGTAGCCTAAATATATTAATTTGCTGCCTTATTATGAATTAATTCCTTGAAAAACTTGGAAGAGTAGGTGATTTAGAGTTTTAAATCGGATGAACTTGTGCCCACCTGGCCTAGCGTTTGCCACCCACGGCGTGTCACTCACACAGGAAGTGATATTGGCTGTCCTGTCTCTGCTTGTTAACAGCTGGTTCACTAATGATCCTCCGCCTGTCGGGAGAGCCGCGAGCGAAGCGTCGTCCTCATCAGTCCTGTCGGCCCGGCTCAGCACACCGCCTGCGGGGGAAAGACCCTCGGCACTGCACGCCAGAGAGCTGCAGGTCTCGCGTCATGATCGAGCAGATCAAGGGTGATTGTAATTAGACAGTGACATCGGGTGGCAGTGGGACGCTTGTAATGAGGGCCATGGGGTGGTCTTATGTAGAGAGAGTGAGTGATAGAGACAGAAGCGGAGATATCATGGATTTATGTTTCATAAGGATTACCGGCAAAGGTCAGGCCGGAATCTTGCGGATGCTCAACAGATAGAGTAACAGAATGCTAAACAAAAGGAGGACAGAGTTGACACGGAAACTCAGGAGGAGACAGCTTGACTCTGACAGGCAGGACTGACTGCATATGGTGAGTGAGTGGCCCAGAGTGTTTGGGTGTACAGTAAGTACGGTGGCAAAACTTTGACCTGCCGCGCTTTAATTGTACAGCACTAAGATAATTAATATACTCCACACAGATTCATATGCTGCTATAAAAAAAATAATTATTTTGCTGCAGTGCATTTCTAGATTGCTACAGGGCCAACTTCAATTTTATTTTCATGAAGATGTTTCATAAAAATAAATTTCAAATAACTTTACAAAACTTTGGAGCTATTTAAATAAATGTTTTTTCTATATGACAATAATAAATTCTACATTTACAATAAACTACCAGGTGTCAGCTTTCAAATGAGATCATACTTGTGCATTTAGTGCCAATGGTTTGTGAATGCTTAACAGGTTAAGAATTAACAGGTTAATTCTAGAAGCTTAACAGGTTAATTCTAGTGGTACTGGTGGATTTCCGCGGGAGATTCGAGCACGTCTTTGCACCATTACGTCACATCTGTACACATAAAGAAGGAGTCTCGGCTAGTAGGCAACAGATTCACCCGCTGTAAAATGTAAAAGACTTCGTTCGGACTTCCAAAAAGAATAGTCTGTGATTCTGAATGCCAGTATCGCAACGCATTCTCATCCTTTAACATCATATAGAACACTATATGCAAAAGGAGCGCTATTCTACGCACATGGCAACCGTTATCGTTAATACAACACGCGCTGTGAGGGCTAAGTTTAGGTGTGGGGAAGGGTGTGTCATAGTGTGTCATATTCACGCTAAAGGATTTATGACGTCTTGGGTTTGTGTGTTATATTAACGATAACGGGTGCCATGTGCGTAGTATAGCGTCATTTTTGCATATAGCGTTCTATATGACGTTAAAGGATGAGAACGGGCTGAGTATCGACACCGGCGCGGTGACTGACTCTCCTCAAATATTGTGTTCATCCACGCTGTGCTGTGTCGAGGGTGTTAAAGTACAACAAGTAAAGTTGATAATTCCGCGAATGACTGCAATTGCAGATTTCGAACAGAGATGGCGACAAAGATCTGCGGACTGCAGCTTTAACACTTTTTTGATCCACTTCAAATGTTGAATACTAATAACATATACAGTATGTTTTCATAATCCTGAATTAATCAATTCAATATTTCAGTCATAATTGAGTCATTTTTTCCGTTTGCATGTTATAGAATAGAATAACTTATTTTAGCTTCAATATAGTGGACATCAATGAGGTCCGAAACAACACCGGACCCTATTAAATATTATTGCAAATAGACAAAATTTCCTCTTTTGTTTCCATATTTATGTAATCAGTCCCTTTAATTTCTACCCCACTCTCCCCTATACATCTGTCATAAACAATGAAAAACAGTGTCTATATAATTATCCAAATAATTTTCTTCCATTGTTTATTTTCCACATATTTCCTGACTGAAACAGTTGAAGCGACCTGTTGGCTTGTACATAACGTCCAGTAGAAAACTAGAAACAGAACAGGACTCAAACCTGTGTCTCAGCTGGCTGTGATATATCATTCTCTCCAAAGTACAGACCATGCTCTACACTCACACAAATACATACATTGTTTAAGCCTTCCACCTCACATATTACAATATTATTTCCTGGCAGATTGCGAAATGATTCATATTTATTACCGCTTAATATAACAATTTTTCTTATTTATCTGTCAGCTCGAGCCAAAATACATAAATCAAATATATAGGGATGCAGACTGTAACAATATGTAATTACCACAGTGTCTGGGCCCTCTCCCAATAAACACAATTACAGTGACGCATATTGCTCATATTGGGTCAGATTTTACAGGGCGGCAGACTTTTATGATTCTCACACAGTCTCCGTGTTTATGTGCCGCAGTGTCTCAGAGTGACCGATGCATCGGCTGTTGTTGAACGCTTCTTTAACAGAATCCAGAACAGGACATTCAAACAAACTAATGAACATCTCTAAGTCACTAAGTATTTGAATCGCATGGATTATAAGTGTAATTTGCATCTGGAGACAACAAAGCAATCAAACTTGAGCAAAAGTTCCCCCATCAAGCAACATTCCCTCTTTCCTACGTGAGAAAATAAAAATGAATTTCTGATATTGTATGCGTGTCAGAGCCAGACCGATATTATCGGCCGATATTAGGCATTTTCCAAACTATCGGTATCGGCAGTTAAAATGGCCGATAAATTAATATTTCAAAAATAAAATAAAAACGGACGAAACACGCTTGAACCATGTCATGAGTGTTGGAGTTGTATAGTCTGTCCACGTTGAGTTGGTCACGAGACATACATTGCTTGAATAACAATTAAAAGAACATCTCCATCCGTTCTCTTAACTCAAATAAGCATGACAAAATTTGTGACTATCAAGTCCAGTTTTGGTGCTGTTAAATAAGCCGAAAGTGAAGCGGAATTAGCTAGTAATAATTAAGTTACGTTGTTACAGTGTAGTTGACTGACTGTCCTTTTAACTTTTGACAATGTGACTGAAGTATTTCTTTAATAGTGCGTGACAGTTATAGCAATGAGACGCATCATCTCTCCTTGTTACATTGAAAATGTATGTTTTACAATTTGCAGTATGACGTAATACATTGCTAAATTATGGCTCATCATAGACTAAACCACAAAGCTAATGCCACTATCATCAGTCTGTTCTGTTGTGACAATAAAAGAAACAAGTTTTTTTAAATGCATTATCATATTATTTTAGTTAAAACTCTTAAATAACTACAAATAACTAATGTTAGGGAAATCTGTTAATGTTTTGTTGCGCGTTTCTTAAAAAAAAAAAAAAAGACAAATAAATAAAATTATCGGCCGATATATCGGAATATCGGATTTTAAACCCAACAAATATTTGTATCGGTATCGGCCTTCAAAATCCTTTATCAGTCGGGCTCCAACTATCTATTCACTGCATCCAATAACATACTTCACAACATAAACGCGGCTCTATTGACAGAGATAACACAATGCGGTTGCCTTTGGCTTCTTAAAACGCAAATAAACATTTATATTAGGGGTCCTTCTGTGAAATTCCAAAGAATATGTTCCCTTGTTGAATTCTATGCAACTCTGTGGTGTAATATGAGGCAGCGGGCGACTTATGAAACAGATATATTGCTGTAGCTCCAGTTTTCGCTTTCAGGAGACTGAAGGGCATTTCATGCTATTAACCTCCGGTCTGGGAGAAAATTCAGCTGGGTGCGTGATTGAAATGCTTCTCATGGCAAGGGCCTTGTAGTGAGGTCCCTGATTGTTTGCCTTGTTCATTTCTGTAATTCTCTTCATCACGGGGCTCTCAGAGAATCTATTAGAAGCACATGGCTATATTTTTTAAAGGTTAAGCTCAGCTTTTCAGACTCACCAATCAAGCAAGATGAGTTTTAGATGAAAAACAGCCATTATTTGGAGGTCTAAAGTCGCTCCCTTTGGATTTTTATTTGCTGCTTCGGTCCTTTGGAAGATGGCTATAGGCCTATTAGAGTTCAACATTTGCCACATAAATCATTTTGAAAACATCAAGTCTAAACACATTTCTATTAAAAACTTGGTGTTTTCTGCTCAAATGTCTGCTTTGTAACTGTAAAATTTAACCCTTGGTGTCTCTTTTAAATACTGTATACAGGCTATAAAAATATAATACGCATGCACTAAAATGCAGTATCGTATAACAACAGTAGGGTGCGATGTTGCATAACTAAACTGACACAAATGCTCATGATGTCACTTGATCAACATGCTCCCTCTTGTTGATGACTTGAAATGTTTAGTTGTAAGTCACTGCTTTCAGCATACTGTATTTGTTGCCTGGTTTTGCCCAAATGTTTTATTGCTAACATGAAAATGTATTTAATTGAATATAGTTGGAATACACACAGTACCGGTCAAAAGTTTGGAAACTTTACTATTTTTAATAGTTGTCACTAATTGTCATCAAGCCTGCATTTGTTTGATAAAACCCAGTAATATTGTGAAATTACAACTTAAATATATACTTATATTTTATTTTTTTTCCAATTTTTAAAATACTTTAAAATGTAATTTATTTCAATGATGCAAAGCTGAATCAGCCACGACTCCAGTCTTTAGTGTCACATGATCCTTCAGAAATCATTAGGCATTAACCAACATTTAATCTTTCTTTCCTTGGATGTGTACGGTCTTGCTCTCAAGTTGTACCCTGCATATTTGTGAAGTTTGTGGTTATTTTTCCAGCATTAAATGTTTAATTAATGTCGGGGTGAAAGGGGTACGACGTCCATAAATTAAGCAAATGAAGAGTAAAATAATATGTAGTTAGGTCCAGGTTTACAAATCTTCGAGGCATTTAGTAAGCGCACCCATAAAAGGTTGATAGTGTCTAATTTGGACTATTTAAAGGTACATATGTTATATTTCTCATGCGACACATCTATAATTCTGATATTTTACGTTGCCAACCCTGACCAGACAAAGATTTCCAATAATACACTGCACCGCTCCTGATTGCTGCTGGAAAACTATTCACGTTTATGAGGAAAATCCATCTCTTTTCAGGAATTTGTTTTCAACCACACACATTACAATAATTGGTTGCTTTTTAAAGAGAAACTTGATCCAGTGTGTGTGTGGATAATTATACAGCTTTTGGTTTCTCTCTAGAAGAATTTTCTTCCCCCTCTTCCCTTCTCATGTACTCAGTCACAAACTCAGCGGCACACCCACATAAACACAGAGACGCAGAGCCACAAACTCACACACACTCAGCCAGAGACACTAATCAATGTAACCACAGTGAGGCTGATTGGTTTACAGACACACATTGAAACAGCAGCCTCCAC
Organism: Pimephales promelas; assembly: GCF_016745375.1. The sequence goes on from NW_024121133.1 coordinate 19,041,458, forward strand.
ACTTCTCAGTATGTCTTATTGGCCAACAGTATTTAGTTTGTTTGGACAGCTAGCAGTCTTGGCTAACCACTGCTAATTAGGCCCCATAAAGCTGTACTGGAACAAACAGTGCATGCTAGCTGAGCTCTAAATCAACACTTGGCGTATGCTGAATGGAAACGTAAATTACATTTTAATTGCTCCCACTAATTCCACGAGGAACATGTTTGCTGAGATCAAAATGATCATAATTAAAAATGCTCCATTTCATTTCATTTCTCATCCCCTTTTTTGTACCGTCATGCAGGGTAAATGAGAAATGATGAAATATCCCTCTCATTAAACCCTCTTTCTATGTTTCTCGATGAAGTGTAAGGTAAGATTAAATTGCTTTATAAGAATTATGAAATAAACTACTTAGCCATGTGTAGACCAATTTATAGCCACTGGCGCTAAGACGATATGCAGTTATCCGAGAGCATACCATGACGGTTCAATAAATCTTAAAAGTTTGTTAAAAAGAAAAATTATTTTATACAAAGGCTGATTCCTATGGATAAAAAAGCACCATAAATTAGTCTTTGCGACTCAAAAAGACTATTAAAAGTATTCTTATTCACTGAAAATCGTAGTCTAACTGAAGTTGGAGTCAAAATAATGGCATCAACCTCTCTGCATTGATTCTCAAGTGTAGCCTATATACAAGTAGTATGAAACGATTTATGACGTGTTAGTAAATAATGACAGAATTTACCATTTGCATGAACTTTTCCTTTAAATTCTGCTTAAGCTCTTTAGGTCAAAAAAGACACATGGAAGCTCCGAGCCTGGAAAATCTGATAAGCACAATGAGCGTTCCAGATACTCTTTTTATTTTTATTGAGACGCATTATAACAGTGAATTTGTCTATTCTGTCTGGAGTCACTTCGAACCACATGGAACATGCTGGAACCATTACATATCTAAATTTACAGCACTGTTCTTGTCCAAGGCCATATTTTGTAAGATATCTATCCGCATAGCTGCCTACAGAACCCCCCCACAAACATACAGAGTACATATACACAACCGACTGCATGTAGAGACTGCATCCACGCCAAGCTTTTTATGGACAACATATCCACACATAAACAAACAGCAATTCACACCACTTTACACAGACTTCACTGTTGTCTGAACATGTGCAGGCTATGATTTTTGTCCTGTGCCAGTGGTATTCGTCTGTGACTAATATGGAGAGAAACATTCTCTCTCCGCTGGCTGGCTCACACAGCCAGTTGTTTTCCATTTGTAGAAATGGCAATGCGGTCTTTTTCGTTTTCCCCCCATTTGTCAACTTTTGAACGCACATCTCTCATCACAGTTTGTTAATTGTTCCACATGTTACAGCTGAGCCAGCGAAAGCACCCCAGCCTATCCTGAGCCATGAATGCGGCTGCTGACTCTGTATATTTAGGGGGAGCGTTAGCTGGTACACATCTGGCTGAATGCACAGGGCTGGCGTGTAATGCAGGGAACGGTTGCACGGGTCATTGTGGGGAGTTTGAACATGATGGGAGGTCTCGGAAAGGTCGGGAAAGGAAGAGGTCGCTCTCATATGTTGCTGTCAGCACTCGTTTTTTATCTGTTTAGCAGAGACTTGATCATAAGAATTGAGAAAAAGTGAAGAATGAAATGATGGATGGAATGTAAGATAAATAGATAGATAAATTAATAGAGACAGACAGATAGAAGGTTGATTTATTTAATAGACTGGATGAACAGACAGACACATGAAAGTATGGATAGATATTGCCTAGATAGATAGATTGATAGAAGGGTGAAGACTGATAGATAGGATGAAGACATACACCTGAAAGGATAGATGAAAGCAGAGAGAGAAAGAAAGAAAAAGGGTGAATTATTTAATAGACAGGCAAATGGGTGGACAGACAGACTGGCATAAAGTATGGATAGATAGAGACAGATGGGTGGACAGATGAACTGATGGACGGACGGACGGATAGATAGATAGATAGATAGATAGATAGATAGATAGATGATAGATGATAGATAGATAGATAGATAGATAGATAGATAGATAGATAGATAGATAGATATTTAATAGACAGGCAAATGGATGGACAGACAGACTGACATGAAAGGATGGTTGGATGGATGGATGGATGGATGGATGGATGGATGGATGGATGAGTTAATAGACTGAAAGATATGGGATGGACGGAAGGACAGACAGTTGAGTTAATTGATGGAAAGATGGATGGACGGAGATGGTTGGAACGAAGGAAGGAAGGAAGGAAGGAAGGAAAGGTGAATTATTTAATAGACAGGCAAATGGATGGACAGACAGACTGACATGAAAGTCTAAATGAACTGATAGATGGATGGATGGATGAATAGAGTTAGTAGACTGAAAGATATCAGCCCATTCTCACCCCCAAGGCGTCACTTAACTGACGCCTTGGGAAGCATTTGGACATGCTTCAATATGTGACGCTTTAGGCGCCCTTTAGCGTCAGTTAGATGACGCCCTAGGATCGCGTGTACCCTACCCCCACCCCATACCTAAACCTAACCGCGTCCTCTAACTGACGCTTTCCTTTAGCGCCAGTTAGATGACGCCGTAGGATCGCGTCATGTAAGTGACGCTAAAGGGCGCCTAAAACGTCAAATATTGAAGCATGGTCAAAGGTGACGCCTTGGGGTGAGAATGCGTTGAAGATATGGGATGGACGGAAGGACAGACAGACAGTTGAGTTAATTGATGGAAAGATGGATGGACGGAGATAGCTGGACAGACAGATGGTTGATATAGAAGAAAGATGGTTGATGAAAGAAAGAAAGAGGGAGAGACAGAGCAATTAAAGGAGAAAGGGCTCAGCTGTGTGCAGCTGTGTTCAGATGACAGTAAATTAAAGATAATACAGAATTGAAGTGGGTTTGACGGGTCTGGAATGACTTGCACAGACCGTCTGGGCTCACGGGCACAAGGACTGACGTGCATCTTCACTCGCCCTGATCATCAGTCCTAATGACACACATCAGCATCTGATGCTCACGTGTGTTCAGGAGTCACACTTTCACCAAAACACACCAGGAATCCATGTCGGACAGGGTCCATGTCTCACCACAATCACATGTCTCGTATTTTTTTATTTGATTTGGGTTAAAAAGCTAAACTGAGGCGCAAGCTTAAAACCTAATTAATGCTCAGTGCAAAGATCATTAGCAGACTGCATTCCAGAAGAGAAAAGTTCCGATTTCGAGTGCTCGTGTTTCACTAATTCCCTCTTGACAGCGCTGTGGCACTTGTGCTTAGGAATGTGGAGAAGATTACACATTGCTTTTAATTATGGCAGCTCGTTTGCATATCTTTCTAAATCATAATATATGGTAATGAGCATTTTCCTTGCATTGAGAGTCCCAGGCAGCAAATGTGGCCTAAAAATGTCTGTAAATATTAGTTTTCCTGTCAGCTCAAAGGAATTATCTTGAAAGGTTTTTAAATAGCATCACTTCTATTTATTTTCCAGAAGAAATTTAAATGCATTGCAATTAAAACTAACATTAATTAGTGAGTGTGCTCTTAAATATCCTCAAACTTTAGTCATACTAATCAGTTTGAGTTCTGAAATTTGACACAGGGTTTTTACAGAAGGCCGTTCTCTGAAAATTAGCAGCATTTCTCTACAAATTATATTAAGATTAATAATAATAAAAAAACAATAATGACTCATAGTAAAATAATAAAATGTTTAAAAATATTAAATCAAAAATGAAGAACAAGAAACTTAAAGTTGGACTTCCTAAATAATATAATACTAATATATATATATATATATATATATATATATATAATATGTATACATTTATTTTGATAATAGAATGCTATGATTAATTTGTCCAACTCTGTAGTGAATAGGCCATGAATCATTATATAAACATTACACCTATGCACTGTAAGTTCCTGGTTCATTTCAAACCAGACACAACAGAAAAATAACTAGCAGTTCATTTGATTCAGTTATGAACTCAGCAGTGGCTCTGAACAATTCACAGATAATTCAAATAGCTTTTTTGGCTAAAAAGATCTGGTTCAAAAGAGACATTTTTCAGGAATCAGACATCACCCTTCACACTATTGTTGTCGTGTGCATTAAACTTTCATCAAACACAAGCAGGAGACAATAGGCCATCTGACAATACTGCATTTGAACTTGAAGCTTTAAAGGAACAAAGACTTTAAAGGCAGGGTAGGTTTGTATTATTTATTTATTTATTTATTTTTATGCTGGGTAAAACGATATTCACATCCTGAGCAAACACTAAATGAAGTGGTCTGAACGTTCCTAAATGTATTTATAGCATCTGTGGTAGGCGTAGGACCATAAAATGTTCGTCCAATCATTGAATTTGGCCCGAATGCAATGATATGACCCTATAACTGCCTATCAACGAATGCATTTCCATACATGGCTTTTGGAGAGGCTCTGAAGAAAGCGTGGGATCTTGAGCTTTCAAAGCTAGCTCGCTATTGCTAGCCTCTCAGAAAGTTGCCTACCCTGTCGATTTTCATTAATAGTCAAGTAGTTATTAATTTTTATACTTAATTTATCTGGCTATATAAAGGCTTCTCAATGTAGGCTATACTAGTAGGCTATACTAGGGTGGCCATTTCCATAACACTGAAAAGGAGGACGGGGGGTGGGGGGGATGTTTTATCAGCCTTCAAAAATCTGTATGGTTTTAAAACCAATACATATTCATATTTCATATAATATTCATATTCCCATTCGTAAAATCAACGTTTGGGGGTTTGCGTCGTGCGCGTGCTTGCATAATTCTATTATATATATATATATATATATATATATATATATATATATATATACAGTATATATATATATATATATACTGTATATATATATATACTGTATATATATATATATATATATATATATATATATATATATATATATATATATATATATATATATATATATATATATATATTATTAACTGTTGGCAAACTAAGATTGTTTGTAGAATTTGTCAAATTCTTATTTTTACCTGGGTGCGCTTTCCCATACTGTTTCCTTGTGTAAGCAGTTGGAACATTTATTAAACATATAGAATACTTTCCAGAGCATTACATAGTATTATAAATTCAGACGTTTGTGATATATAAAAAAATAAAACATAAGATTATCTTTTTTAAATTAGATTGAACACGGAGCAGTTTTTTTTTCCTGTGAGTGAGACTGGAAAACCCGTAGTGGACTAGAGCGGAGTGATAACAGAACGCTTAGAGTGCAGAGAGGAACGGGCTTTTGCTCCAGTCCTGGCTTTGCGTCCGTGCCGTTAGGAGCTAAGCTCTAGATTAGTGTATTTTTTAACTAATTTGCGGTAAAACTAGTCGATCATGAGTGGCTCATCAGGTAGATCTATAGATAAACTCATCTTTCAGGGATCTGACCGGCCGGATTCACACTTCAGCGTGAGAAATCGGGGGTGTGGCGTGAGAGCGCGAGAATTGACTCTAAACTCGTGAAACTCGCGCTCAATGCGTGAGAGTTGGCAACCCTGAATCATGTGTTTGACTAGAGATCTACGGCATTAGACGCTATGCTGCTGCTGCGTCTCAATAAAGGTTTCATACTGTTTATTAAAGGCTGCGGTTTTTTTTTTTTTTTGGCCGATTCAGATCAACTCCAAAAAGGAGGACAAATGAGTGTCCGGCTTGAGGCTACGCCGGACGCCGGACACAGAGCTTAAAATCCGGACTGTCCGGCCAAAATCCGGACGTATGGCCACCCTAGGCTATACACAATCTGTGTTTAAATGTAATTTTGGCTTTCATTCACATATAAACAGGGCCTAACACAAATTTTTGTGCCACAACTGTCAATTTAGTGTCCAAAAATATATTTTTTACCAGCCATGACAAAACAGGCAGTTTAGACACCATAAATTTAGATAACAGTGAAAATTCACATTCCTCTATTCCAATTTGCTACCACAGATAAAACTACTAGCTTATCTAATATAAATGTAATAGCCTACATTTTTATGGACAAGTAAACAGTCAGTAATCAAATTAAAAGCAGAAGCGCAGATAAATACAAACAAATGAAATAAACAGTGCTCTTCAGGCAGGTCTAATAGTTTTCAGGTACAGTATACCGAAATCGAATAAAGTAGGCTAATCAAATGAACACTGCAGTCTTCATATCCTTTTTAAAGTTCAAGGGCAGTGAGTGTTTTTTTCTTTGTCCTTTATGTTTCATTAACGTAAAAAAAGGCTGTCAGTAGCAGGCTTATTAGGATGCGGTCACTTAAAATGCATGATCCGTACGTGCATTCGGTTAGTTTAAGACATAACTGACTATGTTTACTAGGATGCTGACATCATTTTGAGTGAGTTTGTCCATTGAACTGCAGGAAGGCATGAAAGAGAGCTCTACTTGGCGCAGTTTTAGGTCGCGCTCCGGATGTTAAACTTTCCACACAGCGTTCCAACTTTCGCGTGTTGCAACGCTTGAATATTTACATTGGAAAGGCTGAAACTCTTGTGATGATGAAGCATCGACCCGTCAACTATACAGACGTACAACTGCACGTTCACCTTTGTTCACTTCCATGTGGTCACAACATTGCAAGAATTAAAAATTTGACTGACTCGACTTCATACATTCGCCGATTTTTACTCGCATTTGGCGCTTGAAGAGTTTCAATTACCCCTTTTCCACCAAAAAAGAACTGGCTCGCAACTAATGCTGGTTCGGAGTTGGTTCAACTTGCGAACCCTTTCAGAACCTGTTTGTTTTTCCACTGACTAGAGCGCCCTGGGAACGACGTCGTTACGTCACTGTGTACGTCACCATACGTCTTAACTAGAAACGCTTGCAAGTACAAAATTAATTTGCGATTATCTAACTCGTGTACCAAGAAGGCTTTAAAAACAATTGAAATATGTAAGTCTTTTAATCTTTTCTTTGGATATGTAATCTTTTCTGATTAGTTATGTACCCCTGTCTTTTTTTTCCTCTCCATTTATTTGTTCTATATTGTGACTGTTTTCTTCATTGCTTATAATGTTTTTAATTAAAAAAATAGAAACCCTTGCACCAACTATAACAATCACAACGTCGGACTCCATCGTGTTTCTGCAAATGTTTCTCCTGGCTTTGCGATGGTCAGAAAATATGTTTAGAACACATCTAAACCCGCCCCAGCCCCCGACGTAAGCATGACGTACATGATAAAAGAACGATTCTAGTCCAGCAAAGAGTTGCTGCCGCTTTGGAACCAGTTCTCCTGGCCGAGAACCAGTTCTTTGGCTGTCGAAAGTTCGCGTGCAGGCACCGGCTCCGAACCGGCTCTTGGTGGAAAAGAGGTAAATGAGGTTTAGTTGGTGGACCTGCATAAAGTCATGCTTTTCTCAAGCAAAACTGAGCTGGTTTAGCTGGTTCCCCAGCACTCTCACTTCTTCCCATGCTGGGAACCAGCAAAATCAGCAACTGACATTTCATGCTGGTCTCAGCATGAAAAACACATCCTACTGGTGATTAGCAATGCTAGATTTTTCAGCAGAAAACATCTTGTAGGTATTGAAATCACTTTGTGTCTCTCCACTGAGTGTACGTCTTTCATTGAGCCCTACAGTACATGCACCAATCATTTGATCCTTTCAACAAGTCCAGCATCAGAAAGCATACTTACACCCTCATAAATTATTTGATTCTCTAAAAGGTCTAAGAGCTGAAAAAGCGTTGGTTGAGGTACAATTCAAAGAAGCCAGGCGATCGGCAGAAAGATGCTCTTTATTATGCGTATCAAGTGCGTCGATCTTTAGAAGACACTCTCAGTCTGGAGATGGAGCTGAAGACATTTGTGCTCTGCGGGCAATACAATGAGTTGACCCGTAAACAAAGCAAGCGATCAGACTGAAGCACTTGTGTGGAGAAATAGCAGGGCTTTTAAACAGGACTGTAATCTGTATCTGACTGAAGGGAAGAGTGAGGGAGGTTTTAATATACACCACTACATGAGAGGAGGAAGCTGGCCGGGCACATCAGAATGTGATTTTACACTCAAGTACACTCTGGACTCCTGCTTTTTACATATTTTTTTCACTGATGTGATTGGCTGAACAGATGGATCAGAAGATCCACAGCAAACAAGAGGCCTTTGTAAGTAAAAGCACTGAAGGCTGGGGAGAAGAGGATGGAGGAGAACTAGTGGAGAGGCCTAGTTAATTCACCCCCCCCCCCCAAAAAAATTTAAATGTATGGGTAATTGTATGTGAAGCAATAATGATAAATGGATGATAAAAAAAGTAGATTCATGAATTTATTTTAAAATATTCATACTTAGAATGACCCAAATACACATCCTCTATGATGACCATGTCTTCAAATTCCAAATTATGATTTTTTTTTTACCGAAGTGGCAGGTGATACAACTGTCCTAATATTATAATAAATAGAAACGCCTTTAAAAGAATGACATTCTTTAACAAAAAAATTACTGTCATTTTTATTTAACAGTTTTATTGCTTATTGAAAAACTTTCAAATATCTGTTTGCCAAATCAAAGTCATTTGGTACAACCAATAAAAGAAATTAACAAAAATAAACATAAACAGGAAAATAGGTTTGGTTACTTTATTTTGATGGTCCACTAAATATTCTCCAATATATAAGTAACTTTGCAACTACCTCTCATTGGTACACTGGCTGAGAGAGCTCAACGCGTTGCAAGTGAAGAAAACATGCAAATAGAAAAAAAACATCATCATCAGTTTCACAACACACGTGTGTTCCAAATACAGAATTGCGCTGCAAAAGTTCACAACACAACCAAATACAGAAACGCGCTGCAAATAACACAGACCGCAACGGAAATGTTTCCAGGGGAACCAAATAAGTGACGGACCCGGCTGGGACGTGCTATTTATTTTAATTATCATCCAGTAAGTAATTTAACCATGTATCACTTTGGAAGGCTTTTGTCTTTCTAATACTTAAGTACAAAGTCACGTAATTTCAGACTCGATCCGGTTGAGCCATTAAGGCTATGTTTACACGGAAACGATTCTGAAGAGAAAATGCGTTGCGTCATCACTTTTTATTCTGCCTTTAGACAAGCGTTTTGGGTGTGAAATCCGCGTGCAGATTGTGACGCAATAGTCTATGAAATTCACTGTAGTATGCACTCGAGGCGGCTAAGAGTGCATACTACAACAACACCAAGCCCGCGCGCCTGCGTACAACCTTCACTGTCAAGCAGACCTTTGTGTTTTTACCGTTTACACGGGAACGCGGCGGTGGAGCATTTTAAAGATTTCCACTTTGGAGGGTGGTTTCACTTTTTTGCGTTTTTAAGCCCCAAAAATGCCGTCGCCGTGTAAACGAAAGGCACATCCGATAAAATATTTTTACGTTTTCACCCGCGAGCGTTCTCGTGTAAACAGGGCCTAAGTCGCTACTAGCAAGACCTGCTCCTCATCCTCCCTGATTTTTCAGTGTTTGTGCAAGTACGGTCACTGGGGGAAACACATATTGCATAGGCCCCGGGGCAGCCGTGTGCCAGTGAGTCCGTGCTGAGGGTCCAAAACAACTGGCAGTGGGACGTGTCCGGAGAGGCAAACAGGTCATTATTAATAATATTTATTATTTTAGAAGTCATTATCATTATTATTAATTTGAAATAAATATTTATTTATTTATAAGATGTGTACACGCATGTAGTTGTAGGGAAAATGTTATCACTTTTCCATCATTAAATTCCATTGTTTTTCTCAGAACTCCCACTTAATTCTCCTTTCAAGGCCGTATGGAAAACACCGTCTACGTTTTCTTGAAAAATCTGGGAGGATCTAGTAACTGTTGGAATTGCATTAATGAATTCATGAGTTTCTGTAGGGCCTTAACAGAAACACAATTGGAATGAAAAACAGTAATTGTAGAAAATATCAGCACTTCATTGTTACCAGGGCCCTCACCTCATTTCAGCTCCTGTGGCTTGCACGTTTGATTGGATGGCACATATTACCTCACCTATCCATCGTTTCAGTGCTGGCCCCTCACACATCTTTAAAACGATTACACAAGAGCTCATACAAGCTAAAGAATCATCTGGTGGTGAACACAGATAGGTTGTCAAGTTAGCAGTGCTATGTAAGAAAGGACCCATAAGTGAAGAGAGCGCTTTTGTTTATTTCACACACTCAGAGCCTGTTGAGCCCCTACTGTAGTGTGGAGGAGAACATTGATTTTACTGTCAGGGAAAAGCACTTACTTCCAGTGTCAGGTAGATCTATAAACCGGAGTAAGTGAAGTAATCTGCTCTGAAGCTGTTGGTCTAGGGCAGAATGAACACAGTCCCAGCTAACAGGGAACATTCTCTGAACTTTAAGGTTCTCTCAAAGTTATGATCAAACAATCTTCAGTACCATTAATAAAGTGTTTGATAAAAAGTTATCTTGTCTTTAATAATGTTGTTGACACGTTATTTACAATACGTGGTTAAGGGATTTTTTTCCCCTCCCTGAAGTGTCTTAGGCCCCGTTTACACGAAGGGAAAAAGCAGATATTTCCCTGCGGATTGGCCTCTCGTTTACACGAAAACACAGTTATCACAGAAAAGGATTATTTCTAAAAACTCTGGCCAAAGTGGAGATTTCTGAAAACGCTGGTTATGTGCTGTTGTGTGAACTGGGAGAAACGGCGTTTTAGGTTCTCTCTTGTCGATTCTGAGGTTTCTGATTGGCTTGCATGGCTTTATCCTTCTCCCTACACTGCCGCCAAAAGGCTTGGCATAGTTATGATGGTGCTCGACGGCGTATTTATGTGGGTGTGTGAAAGATGTTATTTTTGAAAACGGAGAGAGGGAAAATATTTGTTTTGCTAAATACCCAGCTTTGTGTAAACGTGGCCTTAGTTGGACATTCTGCTTTTTTTTTTTAAGTAACATGATTACCCAACACTCTTATGGCGCTTTTCCACTATATAGAACCCAGAGGAACCCTTTTTTTAAGCAAGTTCACTGGCAAAATATGTAACCATAGCTGTCTGATAAACAAATATAAAAACACCTAGCAGTGTGAAGACTTGAGAAAGGATTGCTAAAATGTGATGGAGTTTATTTGGTGCTCAAGGTGTGGATTATCTGGGCTGTTTTCTGACCTGTGAGCTTCCTCACCACATGTTATTTTTTTAATGGAGGGGGTAAACGAAAGGAGTGTTTTTTTTCCTTTCTCTCCTGTAGCCACTTAACCAGCTATATTCAAGATGGGATCAGGATTTCCAACATACCGGTGTGTGTTAATGCATGGTCAATTTCACCGGGGAGACAAATTCTTTTGATATAGCTGAGAATGAGTGCTCTTCACTCTATTTAGTGTCACAACATCTATCTGTCTGTCTGTAGAAAGAATATACAGTTGACAAAATTAACCCCAATTTATAATATAAAAACATGTTATATAAATGTTGGTTACCAGATAATACTTGGAAATATTGTTTCAATATAAAACAAAATAAACAGGGTAACCACTACAATCATATTACTACTACATAATATATAAAAAATGTACATTTAATTTAAATACGTACATGTATATAATTACACTTTTATTAATTTCTTTGCACTTTGACCAGATTTCAGATTTGCTGTTGTGATGATTTGAAGTGTTTTTCATGGTTTTCAGACCAAAAGGATACCAAGGTTTGTTTCTTTGCCCATTTGAAATGGAAAGTAGTGGGAGGAGGGAGAGAAGCAGAAAAGGGGAAGGAAAGCATGTTTGATGAAAGGTGAAAATGAAATGAGTGTGTTGGTGGGACACCATTATTGCCTCAGGCGGGCTGATGAAGTGCTTGGCTTATTAACAGATCCATTTTTTTAAAGTGTGGTCTAGCACACACAATCTGGTGAGAGATAGCAGTGCCATGGCCAAGCTGTGACCAGACCTTTACAACACAGGCTTGGAGGCCCTTAATGAGCTTGGCCTTGACACACACAGATACATGCGCACACACACACACACACACACACAGGCCTACATGTAAAACTGGCCTTCATCTCTCTCCATCTTCATTGTAAAGCATTATGGCCATAGCTTTGAAGCACTTAATACAGGTGTTGGAATTTCACTAAATATATTTAATATACATTTAGCAGACGCTTTCATCCTAAGTGTCATATTGCATCCAAGGTATACTTTTTATCAGTTTACTCCCTAAAGAACCCATGACCTTCAATTGCACTCATTCAATCACACAATACACCATAGTAACAACAGATAAATAACCATAATGCACTTTGAGGCATGCACCAATAGAAGTCTCGCCATAAGATACCGCACGCGGCTGAATCATCCATCTATTTTACAATCCACTGGTCCAATGTGGATACAGCGTAATATCATAAATTCCTTTTTAATTGATTATTAAATTGTTAAACCTTAAACTTTAAGGTTTAATTACATAGTTTACATGACAGAGTTCAAGATAAATCTTTACATCTTTTTACTGGAGCTGCAAGTTTTCTAAGTTTCATTTAATTATTAAACAGCAAGCACAAGCTATGCAAAAGAGGCAGTCCTTCTACAGCACTCAGTGTCTGAATTCACTCTCTCGTTTTCATTCATTCCTTCCCTTAAGTGAATTATAGTGGACTTATGTAGGGGATAGTCGATGAGGGTATAGGGGATGATTTCGGATACAGACATTGGAAAGAGAAACTAAAACACAGGAATTGAACATATGCATGAGAAGACAATAATATCCATAAATCATAAAAAAAAATACTGAGCTACAGTAATGCTGTAACAAAACAGACTAAATTAAAAGAAATGACACAATTTTAAGTTGACTAGAGTAGAGTTTGGATGTGTCAATGTGACCTGAGATTAAACCATACATGCATACCACTATACATATCTTTCTTCTGTGAAACTCATAAGAACATATACATAAATATATATGTTCTTATGAGTTATAAATATATATATGTATATGTTCTTATGTCTTTATATATATATATATATATTTGTCCATGCAGTGGAAGTTAATGGGGTACAATGTTGTTCAAACCCCTGTTTTTAAAAAAAAAAATATCTCCTTTTGTGTTCGACACAAGAGGGGGAGTCATACACGCTGACTCAAGGGTGCGTAAATTCATTTTTGGGTGAACTGTTCCTTTAAGTCACTAAAATTAATATAAATTAAACAGAAAAAAGGCTACTACAACGGGGTCTAAATGGTTTATATTTCCTGTGTCCAATACACTATGCGTATTCAAATGTGTCATGTAGGCTTGATTGTAGATGTTTCTGGAAGTTAAGGGCTAACTAAATTAACTATAAGTAATTGCCTACATGACTTCTATAAACTTTCCAATTGGGGCCTATTTGTATTTTTTTCTTTCTCTAACTCTTATTCTCTCACTCTTATGCAACACTTTTAATCGTTTAAAAACATTTTTGATCTAATTACATTAATTCCTGATACATTTAGGAAAATTTACCCAAGTTTCCAATACAGAAATCTTAACACTGCATGGATAAAGCCAGATTCAACATTCTTTTTCATTCCTTTCATTCCAGATTAATTAGTTCCTTAAAAGGTTCTATCAGCGCTACATATTTGAAACCCCTAAAAGGTTCTATACACTCTTAAAGAATAAAACGATAAAGGCAGTCATGACATATCCGAAACAACACAAATATATACAATGAATTTAAACGCTTTTGCTAAATCAATGTTTTTGAACAAATTGGTTAAGTTTTTTTCTCAACCAAGAAGAAAAAAAACATCACTAACAGGTACAGAACCTGTCTCGAGCAATTAAAATAAAGGATTGTAACAAACTAAACAAGTAAAATAGTGTGATGTGAAATACATCTCTGCGAAAAAACTGGACTACAAATGGTGAAAGAAAAGCTACCAAATGGCATTTCACATATAAATAAATAATGAAAAACATGTTCTGCAGCTGTGGGACATCATTCTATGCAAGTTATTTATTTATTTGTCAGTGTCACATTTTTGATGATTTGCCACAATTTCTCAGAAGGTTAAAGATTAAGATCTCTCTCCATTTGTGATTGGACCATATAATTATTTTTAATTTATACTTCCATTTGTGAGTCCAAAGAGACCCTGTCAGTCCCTCTAATGCAGCACTCGATCAGAGGCCAAACACCGCATCACGATTCGGTTTGTCTGTGAGTGAGTGTTTGTGTAACCTCAATCATTGCTTTAATTAGTTCAAAAGAGAGCTACAACATATAATAACTGAGCCAGTAGGCCTGGAGGATCACAAAACTCTTATCACTCTCATTTAGACTTAATTATTAATGTTATACACCATCTAAGTGAAACAATTAAAATAATACGACCACAAAATGGGTTGGCTGGCAGGAATAATGAAAACATTATGCTTATAAGGGGTGGCATGGATGGCCAATTCCAGAGACAAGAAAATCGTCTAATGAAAAAGACAACCACTAAAGCTCATTAATTGTGCCAGAATATGATGTTTAATTGAGAACAAGGCCGGGCTGGACAGAAAAGCCATTATGAAGGTTTTATGGACAACATTGCTTTGATGGATAATTTTAAAAGGCTTCGTGGGTGTTAAACAAGAGAAGGCACACTGGGGGAAAAAAAAAAAAAAAAAAAAGAAGCACCAAACAATTAAATGTTAGTATTTTATAGACACTACGCTTACTTTTGCTCAATTCCAAAAAAAAGAAAAAAAGATTTGTAGCATTGTGATTGACATGAGTAATTTTTTTAATTTAATAATTTTTTTTTAAAACATTACCAATCTACATCGGACATGGAGAATTACATAGCTACAAATGTCGGTCTCAGAACACAGGTTCCACAGGGGTCAAAGGGCATGAATGCAGAGCACTAACTGATGTACAACTCCAAAATAAAGTGTCTTTAACAGTCAATGCTCCCAAGTAGAGAATAAGGTCAAGTTAAGTTTAAGTGTGTCATGCTTAACCGATTGCTCCCTTGAAGCTGAGTCAGTGTGAGTAAGCACCGAATTGAGTCAGTGTGACTCCCGGGGCTCCCCAAGGGCCCGGGTCAGACCCGAGCACTGAAGCACAGCCGTCTACACAAAGCTAATATCAGCCTTAGTTAAGGACCTGTGAGAGCCGGTTTCATTACAGCTTGACTTGGTCTGTGTTTAAAGGCCTCCTGCTCTTTGTCAGGTATTATTGGAGAAGGCAGCCCACACTGCATGGAAGACACTCAATGAATAGATCATTATTGATTTTACCTAAAAGGCACGTTGAATGAAATCAGTCTCTCTAGCATCTCCACTTGCCCCCACCTCTCCACTTCGTTCAGCCTTCAGGCCGGCGAGAACTCCCTCCAGCCCTCCAGCCGGCCGTCTATTCGCAGGTCTGCAACTGAACGCACAAAATATCCGCGTATCGATCACTGGCCCCAAAGGTCAACTCTTGAGCATTCACTGCAAAGGCTTCAACAATCCAGTTAGGCGGTGTGCTCTCAGGCTTGTGAAGCACAGAGAACGGCCATTTTGTTTAGAGTGTGGTAATCCCTCTCAAACACCACACGAACGCATACAAAAAAAAAGGATGGGTGTGAAAGGTTGAATGTCTTTCTCGTTACCTGGCCCAACTTTGAACTGGTTTGTCTTTGTCCTCTCTCGACTATTTTCATGGATGTGCACTTTTCTTCAACAACAAAGAGCCGAATTTGATGGGGGCGGCACAGCTGGAGAATTGCAATCTAAAAATCACAGCTGGCTCACAGTGGGCGACTGGCCATCCTAGCATCCCTTATACATTTACTGTGTGTTCTGGCTAAACAGGCTTGGATACCCGGTCCGCCAGTCACGGAATCAGAAAAAACACTGAATCTGAAGGCACAATGGTAGTAATAAGTCCTCGAGCTACGGAAGCGGACCGCTGCGAGGACACTTGTGGGGGGTGTGGTGATTGTTTCCCTGCATACATATTTTCATTTTCATGTTTATGTATTTGTGCCGACACCTCCGATTTTTTCAAAGCTTTGTACGAGTCGCCCACACTTGGACATCGAGGAGATGGCATGGATAATAAAAGAAAATGAATCTCTAAAAAATAAAACGAGACACCAAAACATGTCCTTCCTTCTGTTTCATCATCACACGACCGTTGTTTGCTGAAATTCCCATCTGCTCGTGACGCCCCGCTGTCTTTGCTTACGCCGGCAAGCAGCAGCACAGCCCGTCTTTCTCCCCGTACACTTTCTAAATCACCGACTTGACTATTTGTCAACCTCAGTGTGACATGCTGTGGTTTTAAAAAAATTCATGCAGTCTAATTTATGCTAATATGCTGCCTATTTAAGTACCAGTAACTGGCTGTTGGAGCTAAAGAGAGAAAGCTGGAGGAGGGAGCGGTTTGTCTGCATTCTCCAGGTTTAGATGATCAAAGCGTATAATGATCAGGCCACGACCGAGCCAAAACCGCATGGAGCGCTCTGTGTTTACGTTCCTGATGATGTAGCATTGCTGGGTGGTTCAAACCATCGAAAGCAGCCAAGCTTTGGTTTTGTGTGCACTGAACTGATCTAGTTCTGAGAAAACAATGTTTCGCAACACAGTTCTTTACTTCCGTTAAAATTGTAACATGACCTTCTTTTTTAATTGGGACTGACTCATGACATGCAATTTCATGTTGCAACAAGGCCCTTTTGCATTGTACACAAAGAGGAGCTGAAGCTTTACTGCAAAAGCAGGCTCAAGTGGTGTGTTAACAGCATTTCTGTCGCTCTATACAGAAAATAGAGTGATAGAAAGGAGTTTGTCAACATTTGCCATGAGTCATTGAGTGCCATAAGAGATTTGATGGTCACTGAATCCAATGTGCAAGTAAACAACTTTCAATTCCCGATGGTAATTCATTTATAAGGCCATTATTTAATGTTGCTTCATAAAAGCCTATTTTGCAAAATACCAAAAGGTTTACAGCATTTTTGCAACATGTTTTCTGCTGTGTTTGACAAGCTAAATACGGCAAGCTCGGCAATGAAACAACTTATATGTGCACAATATGAACGCTGTAACTAATATGTGTTGCTTATATGTTGTGTACATTTGCAGTATGAAAACAAGCCTACGCCATCCAAAATGTGCAATAGGTTTTGCATATTAAGACTTAATCTAACCTGTAGCAACTTGTTACCCTGTAAACTTGATAAAACAATTGTGTGCCAGCCAGTCAGCGCTGGAACTGGTGATTTATGGCTAATGGTTTCTATGTTTGTAGTTTGGATACGTGTAAGGCTTGCCCTTGGATATGCCACGATCTAAGGCTGAGACAGTTGGTCAAAACATCTTTGAACACATGCTTGGTGAAAAACTTAGACATACACACTCCATTTACTACTGTATTTTAAAATGTTAAATTATCTGCCTGCCTTAAACTAAACTCTACCCAACACTCAACATGACATCATGACTTTTGCGTAAACATACACGCCACTTTCGAGTCAAGTGGCGTGTTATCTCTACGCATTTTGAGCTATCCGCGTGTATGTCTACGCCATTAACGTCCGAGTGATTCCGCGTGTCTGTACACACCGTCAAATGTCCGCGCGAAACGACGCAAAATGTCGATCTACATCTGGGGAGCGATCTTTTTTTTCCTAGGATGGTAAGGGAACAGTCATAAATGCCATTAACCCCAGTGACGGTCAGGTTTAGGGACGGGGTTGAGGTAAGTCATATATTTATATATACAGTAATAATGTTAAGTCAACGGCGTTCATAAACACGCTGAAAAGCGATTATGCGTCTTGATAGTACGCCAAAAATGGAAATATTAATTGGCGTGTCATACACACGCTACTTCATGAGATCAGTCTGCAACACTGGCAATGAATGTCTTCCCAAATAAACTTCCCAAACAAAATTTAAACGCTTTTAGCTCAGATGTCTAAATCACATTCCCTAAATATTGAATTGAATTGTAATAAAGAAGATGTCATCTGACTTTTCCTATAGATCCACATACACATCTTCCATACCATACAGTAAAAAAAAAGATTCTTTCTTGTTTGACATTTCCATGCAATCAGGCTTCTGGTTTGAATCACATTCCACCGCCTCTGCAACTGCACCGTTCACATGCCAAGAAAATGAAATCGACATGCAGGCAAAAATCCTGACTCAAGTTCTGTGTGGACAGCAAGGGGCTTTCCTGCTGCTCATTGTCCCTCCCTCAGGTCTATTTTCCTCTCCAACAAAATCTCATGAGCTTCATTAGAGGGTTTTACAATGAATCTGCACATTCTTGCAGCTCAGATGTATTGTACAAAAGCCGAACTGACTGTCTCCACAAAGAGACATTAACCCCTGGCCTGATTGGTGGAACTGTTGAGCCAGTGCTCCAAATAAGGTTATCCTTAAAACACAACCCCTTTCAGGCCTGAGCTTAGACTGGTAACACAAGTATATTGATTCTCAATTCCTCCAGCAGTGCGGGAAAAGCATTATTCCAGTTCTGCTTGACTGTGCCTAAGACAGGGGGTAAACAGGGACTCTCCTTTTGCCAGAGACCAACAGTAATGTGCTGATTAAGACGAGGGGGGTCCCACCAAGGCCAGACAGTGACATTTGACTACGGCCTCCATCTGAGACTAATCAATCACATCATTATAATGGGAATTTTCCAGCATGGTTGTAGGTTTTGGTGGTTTCCTCCTGTGAAGATGACTTTTACTATATCGCCATATGCAGTAGAAAGGCAGATATTATCTTCTAGAGCAAACTCTAAGCTTGGCTGATTATTGTATGCTGAATATAGCAATTACAACATAATTAATTATGATGTCATTACTGTGTCACATGATTTAGGGAAATGAGAAAGAGTACAAAGTACTTGAAAAAAGTACATTAATAGAACAAACTATTTAAACAAAGAGATTTAACTCAACCCTGTGAATTGCTTGGGAAATATAGACAGCACAATATAGAATATTCTGTAATCTGTAATGCTAAACACTACTGTTTTATAGTCATTCATTCAGAATACACATTTTAACCTCAGTAGTAGCGTTGCTCTTAATGCAGAAAGTATATTGCCTCTTCACATTAAACACTATTTTTGCGAAAACTTACTTAACAATAACACTTTTACCTTTTTTTCTACGATATTAAACAAATACACAGAGAAAAAGGTGGCGCCTGCACTATTACATTACCACGCTTTAATCTTGGCCCACGTGACACAGCTAGCATACAGGCAACACAGGAGCAACACTTCACGGTTAGCCTGCTAAATGTGCATATATAAGTACTATAATCACTAAATTTACTCCCTGCATGTTCCTTATGGTATTAAACACATATAATCGTTCAAACATATTAGCCCATTTTCTTACCTGTTAAAAAGTGAAATAGAAAAACATGACACGGACACGATGTGGCTTCAGTCAAGTCCATATTGTAATGGATGGACGAACGTAAAAGCCGCACGTTCCGTACACAGGCTGAACAAGGCATTAGCAATCGTTAACAGATCCTTCGATCACAACTTATATTTACCGCAAAAGAAAGTGAAACTTATATAAACAAGCAAACTCTGCATATTGTAAATTAAAGTGCATTACCCAAAAATGTTATAGAAGTTAAATAAGACAGCATTTTAAACACATATCGTCTTTTTATCCTATTAAGCTCTTTAGCCTCGTTTACTCACAAAGCAATGAATCACTGATCTACCGATCATATATGTTTTTTTCTTTCTCCTGTTTTGTAAAGAAATTAATGTTTCTTAAAATTAAATATTTCCTAACTATTTCTTTTCTTGATATGAACAATATTAAGTATCTTTTAACTTGCATCAACCCATTCAATGTATCAGTATTAGGCTACATCAATTTTATCATCCTTACAAATCTATGTGATCAATTTTTCCAGGATTATTTGATGAATAGAAAGTTCACAAAAACACTTAAGCCGTGTTTCCACGGCAGGAACTAGGAACTTTTGGGGTGGTACTCGGTGTGTTTACACCGCAGGAATCAGGGTCTAAATGAAGTTCCGGGTAAAAATAATATGCAAATAAAGGAAGTCAGTAATGTTATCAAATATCTAATTTAAACCATCTGCTCACAGCTAAAACAATGATTGTCAATAGATTTTTATGTTCTTGTGTTCTGTTTATGTTAACAGAACATAAACAAAACATTAATTCTGGTGGTAACTCCAGAAGTCTCATTGGTCCAAAATCCTCAAATATTATGCAAAAATCAAATGCGTCCTAAATAATGGCTATTGATGCACACAATTTTGACTTTCAGTAAGGAGAAAAAAATAACTTATGCCAGAAACTTGTTGCATTGCACCACGGTGTAAAACATATAAATATGAAACGCACAGCTAATAAAATGTGGCCAGTTTCACAATATCACTTTGTCGATAAAAACACAATCGTCTCTAAACCCTCCCAGAGGTAAACAGTAGTTGTTCATGTTGGTTCCCTGAAAATCCACTAGGCGCAAAAGTCAATAATCAAGTTTATCTCCGAGCTGATGGGTTCAAATGAGCACTTAAAGAACGTCTCTTCATTTTGTGGATTCAGTCGCCTTATTAATTCAAATCTGACTTTGAATGCCTGCATGTAGCCTGGATAATTATTAGAAGGGGAAGATCAAAGGAAGCATATTATGGGCCTTCTTCAATTTTTTTTTTTCTTTTTTGCTGATGTGTATGATGTGCCTCCACTTTGATGTTGTAAGCTGTTTCATTTAATGTAGAGAGGATAAAAATACTACACCATGTAATCTGGCATTTATCCTGGGAGAGCAGAATCCCACTATGTGACATGTCAAGAGGCAGAAAAAAGGAACAAGAGGGGAAAGAACGAGTGTGCAAACCCCCATTACTACTATTTACTAGTGTGTATTAGTACTAATCTATCAGTCGTGATCAATTGTAATCTGTTGTATTGTATCAACTGTAACTTGTACATCTTTTTCTTAAGTAATTATAAAAAAAAATACTCCACTTTTTTTTGGAAAAAATAAAACTAATTTTATCCCTCCCCCAGAGTTAAACAGTTGGGTTTTACCGTTTTCGTATGTATTGAGCCGATTTTTTGATATTTAGAAGAATATCACAGAGTTTCTGGTCTCATTGACTTCCATAGTATATTTTTTTTCCTACTATGGAAGTCAATGAGACCAGAAACTGTCTAGTTACTGATATTCTTCTAAATATCAGAAAATCGTCTGAATGGATTTGAAAACGGTAAAACTCAACAGCTTAACTCTCGGGGAGTGGAGTATCCCTTTAAGTTAAGTGAGTTATTAGGTAAGTCACTGAACCATTCATTGTAACCATTCTTTGAAAAAAACTGATTAATTTATGAACGAAACAAGTGACTGGTTGAACAGTATGAAAAAAAAAAAAACAGTATGTAAAAACTACTTCCATTGAGATTCTGATGTGTGCATCAAATGGACACTTTACTATCCCATGAGGCCATGAACAAGATATTTTTTTTATATTTGCTTATCTGTCTCTAATCTTTCCCAGAAGAGAAAAACTGAAAATAAATACACAACTGCTAATTTTTTTTGTCTCCACAGTGACAGTGAATTTTGTCATCATGTACAATCCAAACACCACTAAAATTCAAATTTCACGTCTTTAAAATGTAGTAGTAGTTGTATAGAGCACAGTAAGCAGTTTGCAGCAAGCTGAGTGTGTCTGTGATAAAATGAGAGAGAAAAAGGAATACAGATGAGTCCTTATATGTTGATATGAACCCCCTCTCTGACAAAAGTATCGATTTTCTTGTGTAAAAGGAGCTAGAATGTGTGAGAGAGTGAGTGAGTGAGTGAGTGAGTGAGTGAGAACAGAGAGAAAATGTAAAAATGACTCCCAATATGAATATACATTGGGGAAAAAAATAGGTGTTAAAAAACGGAGTGGTGCTGATTTTGTATATATCCTAGAAAGATACATTTGTTCAATTATGAACTTGTGCATGTGTGCTCTGCAGACAGATAGAGGGATATACTGTGTGTGTGTGTATAAAGTGTGTGTGTGTTAATGATATATCTTCCTTGGTCGGGCCTGTGCTTCCAATTTGGAGGCTGTCAGAGTTCAGGGTGATGGAGTGTCAGAGCTGGAAGCTTGATGCACGTGGAAAGGGCAGGTTCTATAGGGGCCCGGCAGTGCCTCTGTCATCAGACACACACACACACAAACGCGGGGAAATGTCACGCACAAATATGCGCTCAACCCCACACACTGTCAGGGCACAGCGCGTGCACGCAGAGGGGCCCACACACGCATGACCCCCTCCTTCCGTTTCATGTATTTCACACATGTCTGAAACGAGAAAGCGAAGAGCATCAGAAATGACTGGGAATTATTATCCGCCAAACCTTCCACGAAATAGAATAAAACAGCAGCGGCGGCCCAGCGAGAGCTGAATTCAAGCCGTCAGAAGCGGCTCTGTGTACCTGCTCAACCACCATGAGGAGCCTCATTAACAACATGCAAAGTGAACTCATTCAGAGGCTGAGACGACGAACCCAGCTGTCACTGAAGATGACTGCTTTAATTGTCTAGGGAGGGGCGGCGAAGGGGAATGAAAAAGGAATGGAGTGTTGTTCGCTAATTGAAAGATTTCTCCTCATATTCCAGGTTCCTCGTGACAGATGCCCGAGGAGCCATTGAGGAAACGGGAGCCGACTTCATTGTGAGCTGATGAAAGAGACAGACCTTGGCCTCCCAGAAGGAATTCTACTCCGGCGTCCTCTGAGGGGACTTGAAGAGGGGTTTTATCGCACAGGTGTGTGACAGCCCATCAGAAACACAACGCATATGTTAACCGTACACATACAAATACACAAATGAGAGACACAACTGGCAAAGGACGGACTTGCACTGGGCACCTGCGGCGCTTTGATCCCTCTGCCACAGGAGATGTTTGGAACATCTTAATGGTTCCTCAAAACACAGTTGTGTTCAGATACTATGAACACAACAACTGTGGTTGGGTTTTTCTGAAGTGTCAGAGTAAAAGTGCCACTCTGAACTTCGGGAGCATAATCATACTTCGGGATGGCCCTCATCATAAAGTACTGTGGTACAGTTATGATGTCAGATGTTATGGTGCTTTGATATTTGGGTGTTCCCTTTCCGTCAGTCACGTTTGACGTTACGTCAAAACGGTAACAGTTACCGTTCTGACGTAACTTCTCCATTCCCTCCTTCAGTGAAGGGGGGTTACATACGTAACCTAGATGTTCCCTTTCAGTCAGTCACGTTTTTTAAGATTGAAAAAAAAAAATCCATATTAAAGGTGTTAAAATGTACAGTAAATGATCAAAAGTCATTAAAGTTTACACGGAAACGATTCTGAAGAGAAAACGCAAAAGTGGCGTTGCGTCATCACTTTTTATTCTGTGTTTAGACAAGCGTTTTGTGTGGGAAATTCGCATGCAAATGGTGACGCAAAAGTGTATGAAATTCAATGTAGTATGCACTTCAGGCGGCTGTGAGTGCATACTACAACAACACCAAGTCCACACGCCTGCGTACAACCTTCACTGTCAAGCAGACTTTTGCGTTTTTACCGTTTACACGGGAACGCGGCGGTGGAGCGTTTTTAAGATTTCCACTCTGGAGGGTGGTTTCACTTTTTTGCGTTTTTAAGCCTCAAAAACGCCGTCGCCGTGTAAACGAAAGGCACATCCGATAAAATATTTTTACGTTTTCACCCGCGAGCGTTCTCATGTAAACAGGGCCTTAATGTAGTTTTTTTTTTTTTTTTTTACCATGGCTTCCACAAAAATATTAAGAATCACAACTGTTTACAGCATTAAAGCTGCAGTCCGCAGTTTTTCCTCTTTGTCGCCATCTCTGTTCGAAATCTGCAATTGCAGTTAGTTGCGGAAAGTGAGTTGTACAATGTTTGAGGAGGCTGTCAGTCGCCTTCCGATATGTATCATTGTTTTCGCATGGGTCCGGTCGAAATCTCTTTTTTTCTGTAGCCACTCCGAAGTTCGAACGAAGTCTTTTGCATTTTACAGCTGGTGAATCTGTTGTCACTGGTGAATGTCGTTTGAACCTTTCTGGACTCCTTTATGTGTACAGATGTGGCGTAATAATGTAGAGACATGCTCGAATCTCCCAAGGAAATCCTGAGTACCACTGGAATTAAAAACATTACTACAAGCTTACCGCTTTGAATCGAGATATGGCAAGCAGACAGTTTTGAACACTGGCTGGTTATGCATTTTCTTAAATAAGTATTTTGGATCATTTTTTAACCCAAAAAAAGCTACGGACTGCAGCTTTAATGAAAATAAATGTTTATTGAGCAGCGAATCAGCATATTAGAATGATTTCTGGATGATCATGTGACACTAAAGACTAGATTAATGATGCTGAAAATTCTGAAAATTGCATCACATGAATAAGTGACCTTTTAAAATGTGTTAAATAGAAAACAGTTTTTTGAAATTGTAATAATGCGTCACAATATTATGTTTTTACTGTATTTCACATTGGTGAGCATTTAAGATACTTCTGTCTGAAACATTTAAATAATCTTTACAGCCGAAAAGTTTGAACTAAAAATAAAATGGGGAACCCGTTAAATAAAAGTAATCCACGTTCAAAAATAACAATACACCTCCGATATCAGTTTTCACCATACAGCTGAAAAATACACAGCCTGCTCACATTACCATAACATCCCACCAGTGTCACAAACAATGAAACGTCCTCATATGAACCCAGTTCAAGTTGCAGCATTATTCCTATTGGCTGAAGTCCACAATCCTATAAAAGCCGCCACCCCACCTTCACGTGGAGCTTGGGCATTTTACTTTTAATCCAGTATGTGCAGTCAGGAGGAAGAGAGGGGTACAACGGCAACTTTGCAAATGTCAGAGATTTCAAAGTTTGACGTAATGAAAGGAAACAAGCATCATCCTCCCCCTGCTCCCATTAAAACCAGCCCGCAACACATCCCCCTGTTTATCAATTAGCTCTCCTGTATTTTCAGACGACCAGAGGAGAGTAGGAGAAAACAAAACATAGAAGAAGAGAGGGAGGTAATGAAGAGGGGATTGTAAGGGAGGGGAGGCTGGAGCTGGTCTCTCTCTCTGGCTGCTAGGGCCCAGCAGTGCCCTTAGGCGGTGAAGACAATAACTGACACTTTTCTTAACCTAGTGTAGTGATGCCCCATATCCTGTAGCCTGGACCTTCCCTGTTCTCCCAGCATCCCGAGCTTTCCTTTTATCCCCATCCATCAGAGAGAGCTGACAGCCTGCCACAGGGGCACTAACAACACACTCACACACACACACACATGCAAGAAAAAACTCTGAAGCTCCTTTCACACCAGGCACCCTGACAACTCGGTGATAAACACAATATGCAGAAAACTGCATATTAAAGAACACAAATGATTATTATGTCCACAGGGCAGCGGTTACAATACTAACCAATATGATAGATGATGGCGCTGCAAGGTTTTATGGGCGCCGAACAGCCAGAAACAAAAAGGAGATGAAATTGCAAAGCAGGGGAAGGGAAATCACTTTTGGGTTATAAAAATCATTCGGCGCTATAGTGCCGAGATGAGGGGAATAATAGAGGTAACAGCATCGGGTACAATTATTTAATTGAAAAACGTTGGGAAACCGTATATATTTATGCAGAATTATCACCCATCCATGGGGAATTTTAATATTTCAAAATATTGGGACATTGACTGTAATTGGAACTTCTTCTCTTTTTTTTAGTGTGAGGAGCACACATGAGTGTCTGGTTGGGCTTTACTGCTGTTGTGGGATTGTTGAGCTGGAAACAGACAGGAACATGTTGACAGACCTGAGAGCAGTTTGTCATCTGATCAAATTTTCATGGTCAAGCATTTCTGCAGTCTGCTACTGAGAGCCTTGTGATAGGACAATATTTTTTTTTTTTTTTTTTTTTTTTTTTTCCTCTTTTTTATATCTTTATTTGACATGGACATACAATTACATTGGACGAGCCATATGCATTTGTTTTGTTTTTTTAGTGATTATAGCATACATGCTAATTTTCAACACCTGTCCACGGAAGGCTTTTGAAAATAAAATAAAATACAGTTACAAGGGGAAGAAAAAAAAAAAAAAAGAAGAAAGAATAAGAAATATTGGCATGAGGACAGTTTCATCCATCCATCCATAATTTTCCCCTGCTTTTTACTTTCCTTTCATCCAGGATCCATCTTAATTTTTCTACTTTAAATATCTCCATCCATCCATCCATCTACTTTTTTCCCTTCCTTTTTTCCTTCCTTCCTTTCATTTGTGATCCATTTGTTTTTCACTTTCTTAATTTTATACTTTAAAACCTCCATCCATCCATCCTTGCACTTTTTTCTGTTTGTCTCCTGTCCATCTTTCTCTTCTTCCTTTTCATCCCTTCACTATTCTTTTTCATTCACCCATCATTCATCTTTCTCCTTTCCATCCATCCATCCGAATTTCCACCCTTCTTCCTTCCTTCCTTTCAAAAAGCAATCCCTACTTTTTTCTTCTACATTATTTTTTATACTTTTGCTACATCCATCCATTTTTTCCACTTATTTCTCTTTTCTTTCCACATTTTTTCCCTTCCCTATTTTTCTCCTTCCTTTTCCCTCCCTCCCTTCATCCATCCTTACATATTTACTGTTTCTTCCTCACTCCCCCTCCATAGTTTCTTCATTTTTTTTCCATCTGTCCTTCCTTCTTTCTTTCATTCATTCCCTCTTTTATTCCATTCTTCGTTTCACCCACCAATCATTCTTGTTTCTCGTTGCTTTTTCCATCCATTCACCCATCTATCCTTGCTTTTCCCCTCCATATTTTCCATTTTCTTCCTTTTATCTATGCTTTTTCTCCTTCCTTCCTTTTACCCCTTCTTCTTTCATCCCTTATATTTTTTCTTGTTCATTCCTCCCTCCCTCAGAACTTTCTAAATGTTTCTTCCCCATTCCTCCTTTCATCCACCTATCACCCATCCTTTTGCTTCCTTCTTTTTAATCTCCTCTCTACATCCATTCTTTCTTCCTTTCATCTATCTTTTTTTTCAAATTTCTTCCTTTTCTTCCATCTATCCATCCTTACTTCACTTCCTCCTTTCTTCCTTACACACATCCATCCATCCATCCATAGTCCCTCCCTCCTTTCTTACATTCTTCTTTCCCTCCATACTTCCATCCATCCTTTCTTCTTTCCTTAATATTTTCCTATACTCTCCCTACCTTCCTTCATTTTTCATTCTTTCATTTTAAAAGTCCCTTTCTGGCTGTTGCTAGAGTTGAACCCTGAAACAAAAGGAGAACAGACTAAGATTGATTAACAAGGACAATTTACTAACAAAGCTACAAATTCTGTCCAGGCTGTTGTGTTTTTGTTCTGATCTTATCAACGTAAAGAAGAACAGGGTGTAAGAGTGCATCCACCGGTCTTATTTAATGTCTCTATTTGCCCTTTCACGAGACCACCTGTTTTATCATGAATATTTAAAAGTGGTTGCATCGTCTGCATGCCACTGCTCGCTTTTATAACAGAGCTCCTTCTTTTAATGATCTTAATGATGAGGAAGGTGAACATCCTCGCAAAGTCCGCTCAGCCAACGCACCTCTGAGGCCTTGCCGCTACACTTTATGATGATGTTCTGTGCAATTAATCAAAGTGGCGTTTATTGCTTGTGCCAGACATATTAAATTGCTCCCTTGTCCTTAGGGCTCGGGGGCTACTGGGTGTCATTACGGCCCCGCAATCACTAAAACTCATTTCCTGTTTTTGCTACAGGTCACATATAATCTAAAAAGGTGCCCGGTCTCCTATCCGATTGTAACATAAACTATATTGGAAATGGGGGTAAATTAGAGAAAATCCCAAGCCTACAACCGTATTTGCGTAATGCGTTCACAACAAATGTCTGCTTTGCCCCGTGCTGATTTGAGAGGCAATACATTTTATAATATAGCCATGCAGGGAATATGAACACACGAGTTATACGCTGTGTTTCCTCTTCGTTTCTTCGAACTTGTGTATGGAAACAAGCTTTTTTGTCCCCTTTGTCTTAAGTGGCAAACATCTCTCGTATGGCCACAATAAACAGCTCATTAACAAGCAGAGCCTGTTCCTGTCTGGTGTGCGGTAATACAGGCCGCTAGCAAGGAAACACAGACAATGTATAATCACACTCACAAACGTGTGAACAAATGTGACGAGTTGCATTAAAGAAGTGATACTGGGTTAGAAGGCCACCCCTCCTTCTCTGAAAAAAACTGATACACTCACATGCTCTTGCCCAAAACTATTGTGCTGTTACAGAGGGAGCTTTTAATGTGTAATAAGTGCTCACCTTGTTCTGAAAGCCATTATTAATGTCATCCCTTAAGATACCTAATTTTGAATAAATTCCAAGGCAGCATTGCAAGTCTCCGCATCATGGATGAATAGATATAAATTCTAAATAAACATGACAAATTTTATTACTGAAAACACACACACACACAACCATTCAAGGTTAAAACAAATTCTAATTGTATTACTGTAATATTATAGTGTAATACATAATAATAAAATTATGAAATATTTTTACAATGTAAAATACATTAAAACAGAAACAGTTTTTTTAATGTAATTTATATTCCTTTGATGGCAATGCTGAATTTCAGCATTCATTCTTCAGTCACATGATCCTTAAAAAACATTATAATATGCTGATTTGATGCGTAAGAAAAATTTTAAATAGCTGTTCAGCTTAATAAAAGAACAGCATTTATTTGTAACAGTATATACTGTATATATATATATATATATATATATATATATATATATATATATATATATATATATATATATATATATATATATTATATATATATATATATATACACATTTTTTTTTTTACTGGCACATACTTTTGAACGGCACTGTAAATATAAATCCATAAATACATATATTTTTTTATTTTATAATTTAATTTATTCCGTCTAATATTTGTGCCAATATTATACTGAACAGCATTTATTTGTAACATTATATATAGGCCTATATATGTATATATATATTATATATACTGTATATATATATATATATATATATATATATATATATATATATATATATTTTACTGGCACATACTTTTGAACGGCACTGTAAATATACATCCATAAATACATATATTTTTTTTATTTTATAATTTAATTTATTCTGTCTAATATTTGTGCCAATAATATTATGAATATTTATGCTTAGTAGGCTACTGTCATCATGTCATTAGCATTAGCAACTTGCTAACACCCAATTTTTGCTGTCTGTATAGTTGCTGCCTATATAGAGAATTCCAAATCAGTCACCTTGATTGTTAGGAGACTTTCTAAGAAGTCAGTTGCCTGAGCAGGAAGCACACAAGGGTTTGGAACAGACCAAGCAAACGCACCGAGACATTGAAAACTATGTACAAACCTAGTCTATTTCTAAAACCTTTATGTCTGTCATTTCTTGGCAGCGAGTTTTTGGATGACTTATCAGAAAGCATCCCTGGGTCTTCTATGTTTAAATTAAACAGACCCATCCATAGGTCTCTCTTTCTAGATACCGCGTGAGCCCTGATCCGACGGGTCAGTCTTCATGAGATAATTTGCAGCTGCAGTTGGAATGGGAGGGTGGGGGAGGACAGTTATTTCAGTGGGACAGGCAGTTAGTTAGCTTTGCCATCAGGGTGGCATCTGTCATCCCACTGTGCTAGTGCTTGTGTCCTATGATGGATGTCACAATTTGGACCATCAAAATAGGAGCCCCCCGCTGCTTTTAATTGCCAAAGCTGGGCTCTGGCACATTTGTTATTACCGAGAGCTTGTTACGTCACACCAAATGAATTAACAGGTGAAGATAATAGATGTGCACCCAGGCGACCTGGCCTACAGCCTTGTATGAGGGCCCCGAGTAATTATGGGATAATAAATGTTCTGTATTGAAGCAGTGGGGGGCAGCATTAGACAGGCAAAAAAAAAAAAAAAAACCTCCCTGACAGGCTTTATGGAAATACACTCCACTGCCAGCAATGACACACACACACACTCATCAGCTGTCTGACAGACGCTTGTATAATTAGACCTGTAATACATGCAATTAGAAAAATAGTGAAAAGTGTGCAGTTTTACAGGTATAAATATATTCCATCGATTCCATCGTTTCATTAAAATCATTAAAACTTGGCACCGCTCGAGTAAGTGCAATGGTGGCAGCTTCTTGAGGACAGAATGTCTATAACAGAAAGTAATGGGTGCTCAACAGTCGAGTACAGAACTTCTAAGATTGTCAGAAAATCCTCAAAACACAGTCATGATGTCTGCTGAACCTTTGTGGCAATTACATGCCACCATGCAAACCAACCTTTGCTCATTGGAAATACATGCTTAACATAACACAGGGTTCATGCTTAACATAAACTATACTACAAAATGGTTAACAAGTAAAGAATGTATTTTTAAGGTTTTATAGTGTATTGTTTAACACCATTAAATGCGACTGAAAATGTAATTAATAAGACAGTTGAATGCAATAGTGATGCGTACAAATTTGTAGGTCGGTAGATTTGTTCATACGTAAATAAATTACGTTTTTGTGCGGTCAATACGTAAATGTTTTATGTTTTAGTACTGTAAATACGTCAGTATTATACGTTTCTGCACGTATAAAATGTAAATAAATTTACGTATGATAATGCGCAGTCGTGAGCAGGAGGTAAAGCCGCGAAATCAAGGCCACGCCCTCATTCTCGCTGAATCAAACGCAAGCACACGCCCCGCACTTTCATTAAGTGGCCTCTGTCTGCTTCGTTCTTCTCCAATGATGTCTGCTGATTGCAGAACCTCGTTAAAATAAGGTAAATACAACTACTAACCACATAATCAACATTATTAAAAAAAGTCCGCTGGTGCTTCAGTGACTACCTCGCACAGAGAACCTGTCAATCATGATGTCAGAGCACCGTTTTTATCATCACATAACTAACTAAAAACAAATTTTTTTTAAAAAACGAACACTTGAAATTACATCAACGTGATAGAAACTACAGTAAATGACAGAAACTATCTACGGAAAAAGGATATGTGAAGTGTAATTTAATTGTTTAGTTGGTCTCGCGTCCCATTGAATAACATGGGGAGACGGGGGTTATGAGCTATACTAGGACCGGTCACAGGGGGGCGATCAAGACGGTTTGGCTTCAGTTTTGAGGGCTTGTGCGGCACTCTTGGTACAAATACACACGTATTCTCATGAGATCACGTTGACAGCGCAACATGTAAGCGAATAGATAAATTATATATAAAAGCTATTTTGTCTACACTGGATTACTGACATTCTTCACGTGCTTGTGCAACTTCCGACAGAAGAAGAAGATTCAGAACTCTTATTTTAACTCGCTTAGTTTAAACATCCTCAAGATGTTGCAGGCGCTAAGCGTTCGTGCCCGATGTAGACACGGTGTAATAAAACGTTGCCAGATTCATATGCCACTCACTGGACTTTTCACATTGACTCTATCATAAAAAGTACGAGAATAAAAGTAATTTTGCATAAATGTCGAGACAGGCACATATTTCCAATGAGCCTAGGTTGATCAAAACCAGGAGAGTAAATATAACAGTCTCAAAACCGGAGGCAGTGGGAGTCAACGCGTTCAGTACAGCGTCAGCCAGAGATGGCTAGATATAAATAAGCCCAGAATGTCTAAAGCAAACAGAAATTATACAAAATTAATTAGCGAACCCTGTATGATAATTACCAGTGGTGAGCGGCTGGGCCTTTGCGTGGGGCTGGAAAGAGCCCAGGCACAACAGAATTTGGGAGGATGTGGCGCAAGTCTGCGTTTCTGCCTGCTGCCGCCTCCGCACAAACCCCTGTAATTACTAACTTACATTTCTCTCCTTCGCCTTCACCTTTCATTTCGCAGTCATTTGGGAGAGCCAAGGTAAACCAGAGGACTAATTGGCAATAGACGTTTCCACTGGTGAGGCGTAATGCATTAAAGATGTGGGGCTTGATCTGGCTAGTTATGAGCAGCCAAATAAACATTATCCTTTAGCTATGTAGCTAAAATTCAGTATCCTGCCCCCTACACACAATTCCCTTACTTCTCTCTCTCTGTCTCAACATGAGCCTGTCTCTCTATCTCTGACTCTCTTTCTTCCTTTGCCTGTCTCTCTCTCTCCATATCAGTACTTTACTACCAAAGCATCAATACACACAATAAAAGCAGTGACACAAATCAATAAACAAACAAATGAACAAATGAAAGAATGGAATAATGAATGAATGAATGAATGAATAAAGTGCCTGTCCCACTCTCTGCTTATATATCACCCTCTTTCTGTCTGTTATCCATATACAACATTGACAAATGATTCATACACACAACAAAATAAGTAACAAAAAAAAAATTGAGGATTAAATAATTTAAATAAATAAATGCATTACTGGTGGGGATAAACAGAACGGACGGACGGACGGATGTAGATAGATAGATAGATAGATAGATAGATAGATAGATAGATAGATAGATAGATAGATAGATAGATAGATAGATAGATAGATGGATAGATGGATAGATAGGGATAATATTTTATCTCTCAATTCGCTTTTAAATTTTCAAAGTGCTTTACTGGCACGATTATTAGGCCTATTACGAAAGCATCAACACATACAACAACAGCAGTGACAAAAAGAAGATGTTATTAAAATTAAAATTGTATATTTTTATAAAATTGTAAAAAATATTCGTACATCAATAATATATATTTCACCTGTCCCTCTATCTATCGCTCTTCCCCTGCCTGGTTCTCTCTCTACCAGTGTTCCTCCCACTCCTTCTATGTTCTCAGGCATGATGAGTAGCTCATGTAATATGATGGTTGAATGACAGAATAACCTTCTCCAAACCGAGGGCTGAGGTCTTGTGTATGACAACATGATGCCCAACTGTCAAAACACTGAGGTATGTATGCATGTGTGTCTATACTACATGTTAACGAAAGGCAACTGCGCTCTCTGTCACAAACATGCCATGTGCAATGGGCTGGAAATCATGGCAGCACCTCATATGTGGTCTGTACTGTATTCCAGAAGGCATAAGGCAGGAATTATATATTTGGCAGAGTTCTCAGTAAAGCATCCATGCCTTAATGTACAATGATATCTGGTAATCTGCCATTTAAGAAAAAGGGCCTGGTGGGAAGATCCTATTCAACTGTAAAAACTCTCCATGTTACCACAGGAAAGCTTTGCATATAAAAGTCTGGCAATGCTAAATATAGCAGTGAAAATAATCAAGTATGTCCATACAGTATGTGTGGCTAATTTGAAGAAGCTTATATTTGGTGTGTTTCATCAAGATGGTTCTCAAACCTGTCCTGGAGGACTACCAACACTGCACGTTTTCCTTTGTCTTCCTAATCAAACACACCTGATTTAACTCATCAGCTCATTATCACATGGGTTAATGAGGTGATGAGTTGAATCAGGTCTGTTTGATTAGGAAAACAAAGAAAACGTGCAGTGTTGGTGGTCCTCCAGGACAGGTTTGAGAACCACTGAGGCTATGTTTACACGGAAACGATTCTGATGAGAAAACACAAAAGTGGCGTTGCGTTATCACTTTTTATTGTGCGTTTAGACAAGCATTTTGGGTGGGAAATCCGCTTGCATATGGTGATGCAAAAGTGTGTGAAATTCAATGTAGTATGCACTCCAGGCGGCTAGGTGGCGATGTGAAACACTGCCACACAACAACACCAAGTCCGCGTGCCTGCTTACAACCTTCACTGTCAAGCAGACTTTTGCGTTTTTACCCTTTACACGGGAACGCGGCGGTGGAGCGTTTTTAAGATTTCCAACCTGGAGGGTGGTTTCACATTTTTTTGCGTTTTTAAGCCCCAA
This sequence comes from Pimephales promelas, assembly GCF_016745375.1. The sequence goes on from NW_024121133.1 coordinate 19,075,430, forward strand.
AAACGCTGTTGCTGTGTAAACGAAAGGCACATCCGATAAAATATTTTTAATTAGCATTACAATGTCCATATTACTTACTTCAAATTATTTTTAAATGATAAACAATAAATAATACAATGCATTGAAATAATTACAGTGCATGTGAATTTATGAGGCCCATGTCTGTTCATAACCACAATGATGCACTGCATCTTATTCAAATGAGTATCTCAAGAGTGATACACTATCAAATGGAATACATGAATTATGACCAGCTAATTATTCCAATCTTGCAAATGATCTACTTAAATATGATTCTACACTACTTTGCATAGATTGCTGCAAGTCATTCTGTGAGTGTGATCAATGCATATTCAGATGTTATAGGTAGTGCTGTCAAATCGATTAATTGCGATTGATCGCATAAAACATAAAAGTTTGTGTTTACGTGTGTGTATATATATTTTATTACAATTATATACATTATATGTATGTCTCTCTCTCTCTCTCTCTCTGTGTATATACAGAGACACACACACTTGTGGGTATAATATGCAGTATATAAATACACACCCACACATATATTATGTAAACAAACTATTATGTCAGATGGGATTGATTTATCATAATCGATTTGGCAGAACTAATCCATGGACTATCAAGGACTCCCAGGTTTGGGAAACTCTGCTGTAGAGACTAACGGATAAAGTTCAGATATTTATGCTTCTTTAAAATTTCATAGCAAGATCACAAACATAAGGGGTTATCTTCAGATTCAGGCACATCTGGTGAACGGTGAACAGTTTTATAGGGGGACTTATATAGATATTCTGTGAATAACCGCAAAAAAAAAAAAAAAAAAAAAATAAATAAATAAATAAATAAATAAATATATATATATATATATATATATATATATATATATATATATATATATATATTTATATATAAATAATTACAAATTATTGTTGGCTAATTATTCAGATACATTTAAAAAAAATAATTTTATCTGAAGTTTAGGCGGTAAATAAATAAGACAATTTTCCTCTAAATAATTGTAGTCTGCAACTGTTTGTTAATCAAGAGATAGGTCACCCAAAAATTTTAATTCAGTCATCATTTAGGCTACTCTCCCTGATACCATTCCCCTTTTCCAACGGAACACAAAAGGAGAAATTCGAATGACTATTTTCCATGCAATCACACAGAGCAAGGACTGAATAAAGCCTTAAAGCTTCAAAAAAGGGTAAAAGTGGTCTATGTGGCTATAGTTCACATCTTCGGTAGCCAGCAATAGCTTTGTGTGAGAAATGTGAGGATTTTCTCCTTTTTTTCTCAAAAAAAAAAAAGATATATAGGAGCAACATAGGGCGAGTAAATGATGACAGATTTTTCACTTTTGTGTGAATCCTATCCTTTTAATTATTGTTGCTTCCCCAAGTCAGCCTTGTTTGTAACTGAAGGTTGAGATAAAGGAAAAAAAGTAAAGATTTTTTTAATGAATATTTGCTCACACTCACATTACTGTTTAATGAAACTGGACACTGGCGTTGAATGTTTGTGTTGGATGGGGGAGGTGAATAGTGAACGTGTTTGCGGTCAGTACTTCCTTGCTTCCAGGCCAATACATCAAGAAAATTTAAATATTCAGCATCAAAAAGGCAAAGGGTACATGCCTGATGATCTTAATTGCCCCATATTTTTGATGTGAAGCAATCATAACGGCTTCAAAGTGACACAAATTGATTTGTACGTCGACTGCCGTGTGCTTGTAAAAAAAATACGCCCATGCGGTTAATAGAATGAGTCTGTCTTTGAGGCTTCGGACGCCTTTTTAAACTAAAGAGAAATGCAAATGCGTTCATACTTGAGTAGCTCAGACATCTGCGGGGTTAATGGAGGTATGAATATTGCTGTCCAGCACAATGTTATTCCTTTAAAGACAGAATCAATCATAAACAACGACTCAGGGAAACGCTTGCCTTTAGAGTCAATTAAAAGTAGAGTGACATAACACAAAAATACACCCAGCATAAATTAAGTGGCCCGCCATCATTGTTTTCTTGTTTACCATGTTATGAAGCCGATGTTTGATGTGCACGCAGACCGCTCTGGGCGATAGTTTATGATCATTATTATTTAAATGAGCTGTTGTGTTTGAAGGTCTTAAATCACTGAACAGGAATTTTTGAAGTCCGGAATTATAAATGGCTTTCCATGCAAATGGGGGAACGCTGCTCTCTTGACTGCTTTCATTTCGCGGCACAACCGTATTCATGTTCGCTATTTAGAATAACATTACTCTAAAGACAAAGTTTGGTATTTACGCTTAAACTATTAGCAACTTTATGAAGTCTATGTTTTTCCCCCCTCTATGGACCCTGATGTGAGCGACATGATTGCTTGTTGCTAAACATACTTCCCAGAGAATGATTAATGACATACTTTTAATGAGGGACAACTGAACCCCTGCCACGCCATAGCTAAACACTCCACAAATGAGTGACTCACCGAGACTTGGTGGACTGAAGCTTCGGCGTCATTATCAATACAAGTTATGCTCTCATAAACAGCTCGCAGGCTTAAATTCTCCTGACACTATAGCGAAAAGCTCCAACGCGGTACCATATTACACATATTCACAGGATGCCGCTCCTGAAGTCGATGCTGAAATGGTCAAATTGATAGAAAACTACTCAAACTGTTTCACAAACGGCCATCATTTCCCTAAATCTACGAAGAACCGGGGTTGCTGCTTGTTTATGCCAGGAAATAAAGATGCCAAAGGGAGCCTCTGGGAGCACAAATGAGGGGGGATAAAATAAGTTTAAGTGTAAGGAACTTTTAAAAGCATTTTGTCAATGAATCATAAAATTGAATATGATACAGCAGGACTCCATGAAGGTGCCCGATAAATGGGCCTCATGCTGTAATTCAGTTTGAAAGCCCATTGCAATGGGAAGTTCAATACAAGATGAGTGGCCCCATCGACTCTTAGTGCCCGAGCCACTTTGTCGAGTTTTGCGCTGAGTGATCTATGTTTCAGGAAAAAAAAAAAAGCACTTTGGACATTTATGCAGTTTCTCGTTAACTAGAACATGACCACTTGAAAGTGTATGAATGACATGAAAACATTTATACAGGCTTTCGGTGAAGTTTGCTGGATGAGAAGGTTAAACTATTCGGTTCATCGAATAGATCATTTCTATTGGAAAAGTAGAATTTATATATATATATATATATTTTTAATTCAATAAAAAGTTTGAAAACAGGTTAAAAATATTTTGAAATGTTTAAATCATTCAAATGTAGGATTTCTTTTTTTCTTTTCAAACCATTTTTACTCAGAAATTGTAGAAACTGTCACAAATAATTACAAAGAAATGGCAAGTAACATTGAATTGTGTTACTTGCCATATGCAATATTGAAGTACTGTAAAAAATGTTTTTCTAAGTTGTAAATAAAACAATGTTTGAGTATGGTATTTGTAATTGTTTGTGAAATTTACAACACCATTTTTTTTCAGTGTAGAAAGACTCAAGTATTTTCTTGTAAAACACACTCCAATAATAACTAAAAATTGATGTATAGATGATTTTCACTCAGAAATTGCTAGGAAATTCCACAAATAATAATGAAGAAATTGCAAGTTGTCATAGTTCTGATCAGTTAGGTTCATTTTCATGCACTTTTTGTTTTTCTTTGTTCAGTTTTCTCTTATTTGTCATGGTAACTGATATGAATCGTTTTCAGTTCACCTGTGTGTCATTTAGGTCCCACTTTATATTAAGTGGCTTTAAGTACTATGCACTTACATTGAAGTTACTACTTTGATACATTGGACTTATTGTGTACATACATGTTTTTACATTGTACTTATATTTTGAAAATACCTGCATGTAATTACAACTGTAATTAATTCATGTAATTACATTTGTAATTACACAGTTGATCCTTCCCTTACACCTCAGCCCACCATGACACCTACCCATACCACCACACCTGTCCCTAACCATACCCATATCACACCTCAATAGCAGCAAAAGTGTTTTACAATACAACCTGAACACAATAAGTACATTGTACTTATTTTCCTATGTAAGTACATAGTACTAAAAGCCACTTAATATAAAGTGGGACCGTCATTGGTCACTCATTTACCTTGCTATTTAAGTTAATTGCTGTGTTTGTATTACCGATTGTCTGGTCACGGTTCTGTATAGTGGTTGGTTTTGTTTGTATCATCTTCATCGTGTGTTTCTTGCAATTAGTGGAGACACAAATATAGTGCGCTGTTATTTTACACAGCCCATTACTACAGACTTGCTGAATACACACACTTTATCAACCACTTAAACTCACAGAATATATAAGTGAAGCGTATTTCTACAGCATCATTGGTAACAAAAACATGCTTTTGCATCATGTTACTGTACATCCACACCACTAGGTGTCAGTATAAATCCAAGATGACAGCACATCATAAACAGACAATTACTTCAGTAGGTGCACCTTTTAACACTAATTTACAGGAATGAGACTATATGTAGGTATTTTTTTTTTAAAGCAACCACAGGTTTGCTACAGAGGGTCAGGCACCCATTACTTTTAATAGGGAAGAGTCCAGCGAGATATTTAAGCGTGTGCAGATGCGCTCACATTCAGCTCGTTCTCTGGTTTAGTCTGTCAGTCCCAATCTTTCCATTTCCCAGCTCTCGCCACCCCTGGAGGTGATTCATCTTAGAGGGGCAGATTAACACATTACCGCTGTTCCTTCCTCAGCTCTTGAAATTATGCCTCGCTTAAACATTCCTTTCATTTGCTGCTTATTTGCTGCTTAAAGCTTCTGTGATCAAGAGAGGGGAATGAGCAATTGTCTGGGACGCCGGCCTGTTTGCATATGTAAAAAGAAAGAAGGGAACTGACTCGGGCATGAAGAGCTCAAGCATTCAGGTAAAAGATGAATCTCGCACAGACACTGGGGATTTGCCCAGTGGACAATTCCATCATGGACGCAGACAGCAAAGTAATTTGGAATAGATCTTGATTGGTTTCTCATTGTGTGTCCAGAAAATCCCTTGTGTGTGGGAAAGCTTTAATTGAGTTTGACATCTCAGGATTATGAATCCTATGGCTATGTTAAACGGACAATTTACATCTTAATTTAAAATTCCACATGGGTAAAAAGATATTAATTACATTCTGCAGGGAATGAAATTCAAGTTGTTGTTTTTTATCATTTTATTATTATTTTAATTTCAGCCACAGGGCATTCAAAAGAGAACTGTTTATTTAAATCACTGAGCAGTAAGAAACCAGGCCAGTACATTCATTTTGCATTCTTCACTGATCTGAAAGTTTGATTCTGAAAGTTGAATGAAGATTATATTATGGGAAAAATCAAATATTAATGGGCAGAAACAGAAGATGTCTTAAAAAGAGCATGCAACAAACGATTCAGGTATTGCAACATGCAACAAACAGCATGCGACATGATTCAGGTATTATTTTATATCCATTCATCCATTTATATTTCATTTATTTTAGTGCCACATAATTAAATTGATAGACTATAGCTAGCTATTTGCTAGCAGTCGCACATACTAATATCTTAAATGCTAAGTTTCACATGCTCCTTCAACCAAAACAATAGAAACAAGTTAATTCAGTCGACAACCAAACAAAATGCTCCACTCTTCTCCACAATGGTAACCCACTGTAATTCAAATGGTTCAAACAATTCCGATGTAATTTTACATTAAACACAATTACACGCCTTCGGCCTTTTCTAAATTTCTCAAAAAGATAAAATAACACTTAATTTTAACATTCTCTCTTAATTCAACCATGCAAAGCACGCTGGGAACTACTGTAACAATCACCACCTAGTTTCAGTTAATGCAACACAAATCAATCATGTAATCCAACACAAACGGATTAAGTGAACTTAAATTGTACATATATTTAAGCAGATTGAGCACAATCAAATTAAGTTCGGGTAAAATGGCAGTTGACTCGAACAATATGCCACCGTCTGGATGTACGATTTTTTTTTACTCAACATAAATGGTTTGTGTTCAGACAACACGTTAGTATTTTGTACTGTTAAGTTGAGACATAATGAATAGTGAATAGTGACATTATGTTTAAAGTTGGTAGATTTAGACCAAGTACGTAAAGCAAGGTGGATTGTGGTATCTTCAATCCTGCTTTCCTGATAAAGAACAAAAATATATCCATCAAAAGACAGCCTGGTTTTGACACATGAAACAAACAAAGCAGTGTTTGTCATTGAGATTAGAGCCGATCAAAGGCTAGTGACCATAAAATGCATCGCCTTATGAACCTCAGAAAGAAGAAGAAAAGAGAATAAAAATCAAAAAGTGAATTGTATCTTCCCGAGGAGGTGGAAAAATAAAATTGTATGTAATAAAAAAAAAAGCGTGCGAGGGAACTACTGCATTATAGACTGCTCTCTCAATGAGAATGTAAAAGGTAATTTCACATATAAAAAGAACTCTAATGCATGGTAGTAATGTCGTGGGGATGGAACAAAGGCAAACTTTCATCTCTTTAAGCTTGGATGGAGAAAACCTTTGATGCTTTGAAAATGATAATAAAAATCTCAGACGGAACCAGTGAATGCGATGCAGGCCCCCCAGCACTTAATGCAGACACATGGGCTATCTACAGGGAGAGAAAAAAAGCCCTCAAATTGTGACACTTAGGGCGGCCAAATTATACCCTGAACAAACACAAAAGTGAGGGGAATAAAAATCCTATTATATCAAAGATTAGTTGAAATCTCAGCATGCTAAGAGACAGAATTTATGTTCCAATGACGTTCTACATTTTGAAAAGCAATATTAAGATATATATAACCGTGATATATTAAAAAGAGAGCCGGGAAAGATTTAAAGATGGCTTTAAGCACAATAAGGCAAAATGCAAAAGTTTGATTGGATAGAAAGAAGTTAATGCTCTTTCTGAACTAAAAGGCCCCTTTGTAAGTGATGGGGGGGGGGAAGACAAAAGGTCTGTTCAGTGCTCTTTAGAAGAGGAAATTAGGCGTGAAAATTAGACTTTCCACCTCCAGCCCACCAGCCCCATGCCTGGGGTCCATCCTGCAGGACATGATGATCGGAAAAGTCTGCCCGTCCTCACTAAACGCATCCCCCCTGAACCCCTGACCCTGGTGTCCATTGAAATAACCCATTAGCTGCGTAATGTATTTAGACCAATGTCTTACACTCCACCCCCTCCTTCACAGAAAAACATTTTGACTCCATATTTCCAATTATTCAAACCATTTCCTTTGACTAGCCTCATCCCTGTGCTCTGAGAGTTGGGTGTTCATCATCACTTCCTGTAGCTGTTTTCCAGAACTAGCATACATTATCATTGGAAGATAACCTAACATGAATAACACTTAAAAACATGGCAAAAAGTTTTTCAATTTCTCACCCTCATGTTGTGTGAATAATGTGGTTCCTCTTTTGCTACTGGAACTGTCAAACTTCAAAAGGAACATCATAAAATGTTTCTAAAAAATATTCTATATCAACAGTGCACTGTGTTTCAGGTCATCATAATGTTTAGTATTATTTATATGCTATTATTCGTTAATATTTAGAATTAGCTTTTAGTTTTAATTTTAAATTTGGTTGTAGTTATTTTGATTGTTTGTTTCTTTTGCTTTCGTATTATTTTTTAATATCTGTATAGCTTGAATTTATTTTATTTCATATTTGTTTCACTTTACGAAAACATTTTTAATAGTATTTTAGTTAATGCAGTTGACAATAAAATCACTGTTTGTGTAATGAACATACTGAAAAATAAGTTCCTGAAATGATCAAAAAAAAAAAAAGATTGACATCTGATCAAATTTGTTTTTTTGACTCGTTTCCATGAACCAAGTTGATCCAGTTTACAAAATGAATCTCAATGGTTTGCTCCCAAACTCATACAGTCCTCAAATTCAATTCACTGACTCAATGATTCAGTCACAGAAGTTCATTGTGAATCACAACTTTGATTTCAGTCTATTCACGCAAAACACTTCAAAAAGATCAATAGTTGTATATTTATGTGTGAAAATACATTTTTGCATTCTTTTTACAGCGATTGGGAACAATTGGTTGAAAAAAAATATATGTTCCTTTGTGTTTCACAGAAAAATCAAAGCATGATTGTGAGTAAATAATGAAAGACTATTCATTTCTGAGTGAACTATCCTTTTAATGACTGGCTTTGGAATTTAAATGAGGCTGGATGTACTTGCCGAAGCATGTATCCAGAAGATAACTGAATTAATATTTTACATATCAACTAAATTTGCCAGAGGAAAGTTGAAGTTAGAGAATCAAGCTTTGAGCTCTCTAATGTTATTCAAATATACTGACCCAAGTGCAGAAAAAAATCCTCTCTCGTTCCAGTCAAGGACATTATCAGGTCTTTCATTTTTACATTCAATGCAATTTTGAGGTTGAATGATATTTTGCATGGGTATTGAAGGCAGACTAAAGGAACACTTTAAGATAAGTGTTATTGGAGTCAGAGGGAATTTGAATGGGCAGTTCGTGGCAATGCAAGGACATTGATTGGATGCTGTTCTTCTGAAATGCTTATGGTTGACTCCTTAAAAAAAAAACACACAAAACGGATCGGATCACATTATCAGTCATCTGTCCAATCAAATCCATTATAAAAGTGCATTCATTTAAAATAAAAATAAAATGAACTCTCCATAATGATGTCTCCCTGAGAAGCTAAAGGCCTCTGAGTGGAATGAACTGCCAATATTCAAACACTGATAGGAATTGAAACAGGAACATTTCTTCAAATCAATGCCAGATCCCTTTGAAACACGGAGGCTTTTTTGTGCAAAACAGACTGAAAGAAAGAGGAAAAACAGCACTGCTTATCTTTTAGTTTTGATTTAGGCTGAAACTCTCCGGAGGTGTAGTCAATCCCCATGATAACCAAGTATGAATCCTGATCTTCACAGCATAATTGCAGCTTTTGAGGAGTGAAACATGAGAGAATACAACGCTAACACCAACTTTTTATTCCTAACTTTTCCTACAGTGTACGAATCCCCGGATCTCTTATGAGTAAAGAAAGCTAAGCTATAATTATTGAAAAGCTAAGCTTGAAGTTACAGCTATTTTCGGGCACAGCTTTTTTGCTGACGCCTAACTTGGCGGCGCTCGTTTTTGAACAGGGCGTGTTTGGTTAAAAATGAAAACGGTGCTTTTTCCTTCTCATGAACTTGGGATAAAAAGGAAATTGTCATTTAATTAAAACTCCTAAAATGGTCTATAAAAACAACCATTAAACTGACCGTCACCTCATTTTGCAGCACATTACGTCATGTACATGTGAAAGGCCTTTTTGGACAAACAAGTTATTTCCAAGCACACACCCCCTCTCTACGAAAACGAGATCCCCGAAATCGAGTCCTATAGCTCCTGCGGGGCTCTCAATGGTAAACATCTAAAATCAGCTATGCCTCCCTCAGCGCCTGGCACAGAGCAGAGAAACCCAACAAGCGCGCCCCCACGGGGATAAACAAGTCTTTAGGTCAAGTCTAAAGCGGCTCAGATGCATTCCTGCCTGTTATTAATAAGGTCTTGGAGGAGAGCGCTACAACTCGCGAATACTCAACCGCAGTTCCCGGCCTTCCACGTGCCGTAGCTGTGCGGTGGAGGCACTCTAACCCCTTTTAATTGCCCTGGAGGTGGGACGGGTTACAGAGGGCCATGCCTGGTGAAAATAATGCATTATTTATTCCGATCTGCCTGCTCCTCTATGAGCGTGCATCAGGGCTAATAGATTAATGAGGTCACATTAACATTTCTCTCACAGCCTGGAACAAGATGGCTGTTGATGGAAATTAGATTAAGACGGCCTAGATTAAGCACATTTACTTCAATAGAATCTCAGGTACTTTCTACTAACACTATATAATGGCATCGCAGCACGCATATAATGCGTATCCCATTACAAGCTGCATTTAAAAAATCAAATAAAACTATGTAATTTTGGGGCAAAACGTAAGAAACACTCACCAAATGCATCATTACAGGCCCGAACGTCCGTTGTTTAAGGCATTAAGGTAATTTAACAATGTCAAGAGGAAAGTGTAATGGCCATGATGGATTTTTGTTTTTCTCATGGTCTATGGCTGATAATATTTGTATAGTTTTTTTCTTGTGTACTTAAGCCATTAAAGACTCCAAATGTAAGAAAATTGTCTGTCAATTTGTCAGTTATTTGCTCACTAAATGTTGTAGCACTTACTGTCATTTGTGGTGATCAATACTTAATAAATTAGGATGTTCACCTCAGTTTAAGACACGGATGTACAGCACCTTCTCGGGCCCCGAGGGGCCCGGACTGATGGAAGCTTCTCACTAATGTAGCCAAAGTGAGCCCTTTCTGTAAATTGCTTTTGTAAATTCAGTTGAGCTGAAATACTACTCAACCCTGACTTTCATTAAACGGGATGTTGAAAGTCAGAGAAAGCAAGAAAAAGAGAGGGGCGGAGGAAGAGCCTGGAAGACGTTAACATGCCGCCACCGAGTACGGTAATGCATCGAAGATTGTATTCTCTCCAAAACAATCCCATTTACAATATTGAATTATCAGGCAGAACATCAATGATCGTTGTCACTGAGAAACACACTCCCCGTGTCCAATCCAATTAAATACGTTTGTTAAATAATGTAATGATTGCTTTAACCATTCTCTCACTTACAGTCCATTCATTATGAATACTAAAAATGCCATTGTACAGTACTTGGGGAAAAGGTTATGTGGACCGATAGAATTAATTGTCCCGCTGAAGAAAAATGTCATGGGAACAATTAGATTTTTGTGATGCCCGATTCCTTCTCCCCAGCCAGTTAGTGCCATGGCGTTTTAATTTGTAACCCGACATGATAATATGCTGTTAGTGGGTAAAAGCGCCAAATATATTTCATATTGATTAAAAGGGATGAGCTAATGTTTCTCTGTGAGGAAATAGCTGCTTTGTGCAGGTGTAGGTGCAACTGTGACTCATAATTACCCCAATTACCATCAGGTATAAATACAGAACGATTAGACCCGCCACTTTAACAGGCCAGTGTGCCTCGGGTCATTGACATGCTAGATGGTTATATATATATATACAACCAATGTTATATATAACCATTTATATATATAAATAGGACACACTTTAGATTAGGGTCCAATTCTCACTATCATTAACGACAAATTTTACCTCAATAAACTCTCAATAATTACTGCTTATTAATAGTTAATATGGCAGTTGTAATGTTTAAGTATGAGGAAGAATATTGTCATGCAGAATAAGGAAGTAACATGTGCTTTATAAGTACTAATAAACGGCCAAAAGTAAGTGACTAAAGCCTTACCAGATGGATGGAAAGATGGATGGATGGTTTCGGGCATGCAAGGCCAACTCTTAGCTACCTGAATGGGGAAATATGATGTGTCAAAAACTGCTTGCCAAACTCACATTAAATAACAAAATTGGACATAAAGTGTCCCATAAATGGTGATTCTTATGTTTAAAAATGCATATATTTCAGGTTGGTCCAGTCAATGAGCATGTGCACGTCTCAGGACACTGACTGTTTCTATGGCAACTGGAGCTTCAAACAGCAACTGTAGTGACGCGATGATTTAACCAATTGGCAGTTGGCTCTTTTATTTAGAAGATGGGACAAATTTCACATTGCATTGCATTTTCTCCTATTCAGTCTCCGCTTGTATGAATTACTACATGTTGATACCATAGTGTGTTGACATACTTGAGGCCCGGTCTATGTGGAAATCCTAACAAAAATACTGTAAGTTAAAATTAATGGTTTAGATAAACTGTGACAGTTCTATTTTCTGCATGGATTTAATACACCATAAATATATGGCCAACTTTCATGCTGAACCGTTAAAACAAACATTTACAATTACAGCTAATGAACCATTTATACGAACAAACACAAAAGGACAGTAAAGGCCAAGGACATATATTTAAACAAAGACGGTTCAATCCAATCGAAACGAATCATATTGGTGTGGCTTATCACAGAGCATCAGTGAACTCATCTCTACACGTCCTACTTAAAAAAAAGTGTGCGTCTTGCGGTACTTTGTGTTTTACAGATATGCCTTCTAGACACAAAATCATAACGCTTAATTAAATGGTGTTACAGTTAAATTCGATAATGGAGCAGAGATAAACCAAACAACATGAAAGTCACAAGATGCTCTACAGGTCAAAGTTTACAATTTTCATCGTAACACCATTTGGAAGTAATCAGAAGCCTACGTTGTCACATAACCCTGTGAATAAGGTGTCAGCGAGCTGCTTCTCTAAAAAAAAAAAAAAAAAAAAAAAATCAAATAAATAAAGCGTTGTTCCAGCAGATAAAAAGTGTTCAAATTACAAAGGGAAAGGATGGAAAAATAACTCCAATTTACACTCATTTTCACCTTTTGTTGCGAGTTTTCTGTCGTGGGATTGGCGCGGCCGGGGAGAGGAGGCTATTCTCCGGGGAGCGGGGCGTGTTTGCGACAGGACAATGGACCGAGGCGCACACCAGGCCCGGCGCGTCACACCTGCTGAGAGAATAAATGACACACTTCGTTCTCTGCCGTTGTCTGCCTGGCATTTCACACACGCTCCAAATTCATCACCTTTGTCTTCAAAACAAAGGGAAAAGAAGAAAAAAAAGGAGAAATTGCCTGGTCTGAGGTGAGCTTAAGGAAATATTTCCAGAGCCTAAGAGGGACAATAACCTTTTGTGTGCTTTGTGCTAGTACATAGACAAAAAAAGCCTCAAATACAAACTCGCCTTTCTCTATTTGATGGAGGGAGAGAAGATCTAACTCCATCAGAGATGTTTTATGGAGGTTTGTATTAGAGATGGCTTGCAAAGGCCTAGCGATACACGTGTTTAGATGGCAGGTCTATTAATACTCTTCCAAGTTGTGATTGGAAATTAAGCTGGATGGACATTTCCCAAAGGTCTTGTAGGAAACAGACAGCAGGTTGGATAGCATCTCATGAATCTGTGTACGTATCCGCTGGCTGCAATAATCAGACAGTGAGAAGTGTGGGCTTTATGTGTGGAAGACAGTCAATTAAATGGGAAGCAGGACTAAAGAGGAGTGATTATGACCTGACCTTTAGCAGCGCATTAAAAAACCCCAGCAGCTGAGATCTTGAGAATGAGGTGTCATCTCTGAGTAAGCCAATGAATGCAGACCAATAAAACTGGCTCGCTTGTATGAGGAGCACAAATTATGCCCAAATATACACAGCCACCTAGATTTATGTACAAACAATCCTACAAACTGCTTTAGGCAAGCAAAACCAAGCTGTACACGCAAATGTCAGGCTTTAACACGCTCCTCATTTACCCTGCAGTCACATCTCAAGAATCATTTGTTACTCAAGCTACAATTTTATTGCCTTTAATTATTGCTTAAATCCTTTTTGCCACCTGCAATCGTAGGGATTAACATTGAAAATGTGAATGATAAAAGATGCTTTGTATTTTAGACCTCATTGGGTACAATAACACAATTCGATAAAATAGCTTATTTGGGTCTGCTTACTGTAAGACAAAACATTAATTCATGAAACAAAAACTTTTGCTTCTTTCATAGACTATTAACAAAGCAAACCCTTTAAAAGTCGTCAATAACATGTCTGCAAAATCCAAATGTTGTGTCTAGCTTTTTAATAAGAACATTTGCACTGATGGCTCCATCTGTTAACACGTTGCAATTTTGTTGATTCATGAGCATATTCATGTTAAAGCAAGTGATTAAGAGGCCATGAATAATTTAGGATAGATCCACTTTTGCATTGCCATGTATTGTATTTGAATTTAAAAGTGCAGATTTATTTATTTTTTGCTTTCATATGATATAAGTCTTTAATATCAGTGTAACGCTCCCCCTGGTTCTTAAGCTTTTTAAATGAACTTGTGTATTAAGCTGTTTTTCATTTCAAGTAATGTTTTAAACTGCTTTTGTTCTCCATCCCTCTGTATTTTTTGGGGGAACTCCTGGATTGCACAGAGAAGCTTCCTCACCCGCTGCCTCAAACAGGAGGTTTAAGACCAGCCTAATCCCTCAAAACGGTGCTCTAATTTCATAATCCCCCATAGGAAAGTAATTTGGAACTGGCTCCAAATTTACAGAAATAAAAATGGGAAATTAATGCTCCAATGCATGGGTGGCTCTTACATTTTCTTCTTTTTTTTCTAAAAAATAAAATAGTATCAAAATTCCCGGTGATCCTCGGGGGACGTCCTCTCCTATTTCAAAAAGAGCTGATTAGCAGGATATTGCAATGCAGATAAAAGCCTCTTCTCTGGTACTGTATGAAGCCAGAGGGTGTGTAGCTGGGATTCTGTCTGTGAGTGCATGGTTCCCCAGTGTATGTATACACTTTTGGTTTCACCTGATCTTAGAGCATATTTGCTAAACTCAGAGGATGTTTAAACTTCTGGGAAGTGGTCTGTCTTTGTGTTGCTACTACCTGCACCTGGTTAAGGATGTTTGGGATTTGTGCAGAATGCAGAATTGAAGAAATGGCTTGCTTTCAATTTATGAGATGGAATTGGAATTTACCTGGCCACAACCCTGGAAGTTGCTTTGGAATAACATAGATGAATTCTGGGGAATGACGTTGACCTCCACACCCTGCCTCAAAAAAGTTAATTCCTTCCACCCATCCATTCATCCTGTAAAAAGAAGTTGAGAAAATTCCTAAATGTACTGAAGATGATTGCGTCAAGTTTTTGAGTTCTCTAACTTATAAAAAAAAATTGCTGTCTCAAACCTTTTATTACACAAAATAAAATAGTAAATAATATAATGCATAATATGTTCTTTTAACATAGCAATACATTACATTAAAATGACATCTACCAAATTTGCAAGATCTTGCCATTTTTAGTTGCCCCGGCCTTAAAAATTACTTTATTTTTTATTTAATGCCAACATATTTTTTATAGTGCATCAATCTAACTTTAATTATTCTTTAAACTTCAAAGTTGAATCAAGGCTTTATCAAGGCAAAATGCTTTTCTAAAAATTATAATATTTTCTGAATTTCAGTGAACTGTAATTCTACTTCCATTAACTAAAATTTCAATTCCAATTATTCCCAAATAAACCATTTTATTGAATTACATGTCTTGTGGTTTTACTATGTACTGTTTGCTACCAAAATTCAAATTACATTTAATGTTGCAAATTGAATTAAATTTAAAAGACCCAGTTCAATTGTGAATTGGACACAAACCTGTTGAGGGGGAGAGGTTGTTGGAGTTCACAGTGGTTTGGTGGTTGAGATTCACAACTGGATGTAGAACAAGGAAATGCAAAAGAGAAAACTGAAAAGAAGGACTATATGCTCTCTATCTCCATTTTAAATGTAGAGCTAGTACAGTTGAGGTTTCGCTCTTCCACCAATTGTTGCGTGTCTGATTGGTGAATGTTGTGAAGTCCTGTCTCGATAGAGGAGGTAATCAGTGGCGTAGTCACTTGCCTTATTATGTGGAATAATGGAGCTAAACGTCTGTATTAACACCTCACATCGCTCTCGCCATCAC
The DNA here is from genome assembly GCF_016745375.1 of Pimephales promelas. The sequence goes on from NW_024121133.1 coordinate 19,091,051, forward strand.
AGCAGTCAATGATATATAAAAACCATTTATAATTATCCCCCTGCAATGAACTGTCATCAGCCCGTTTGGTATGAAGAGGAAATCTCATTTCCCTCAAATCACATTCATAGGCAGGGACTGGCAGGTAGCAGAGGAAATGCTGAGTGGGTTTTCCACAGGGGGAAAAAGACAAGGTCCAGGAGACCCAGCACAGGGAAGATAGCAAAAATATTATGCTAATGCCTCCACAGTGGGCTAATCACCACGACCCTGAATTAAAAGGCCAGATAATTAATTCCAGAGTACTAGGTTATCTACTTGGGCTATTGTCTCCACAAGAGAAAAGGAGAAAGGATTCATCCCTTTGTCTGTGTTTAACAAGACAGATAAGGTAGGCCTGAACTCGTCTGGCTTGGGCTGCTGGAAATTAGAGCATGGATGTGTGAAAATGTAAAGAAAAAAAGGTTATTCTTTATTGCAAAGATTAAAAAAAGGCAAACTGACCTCCTTACAATGTCCTTCTACTTCCAGAGAAGAAAATGTGTCTGACTTGTTTGGGCAGGAAGGGCAGTTGAAGTCCTCTGTGGTAGTCCTGAGAAGTGTGATATTGTGTGGTACTTTATTTATCTTGTCCTTTTGGCTTGAATCAGCTTCTAGTTTTCCAGGAAAGTTCTCATTTAAAGGATACGCAAAGGTCTTTTCACTGGCCCGTAGGTGAATAATGTGAAATATTGGTAGCCAGACAGAATCACATGTGACCACGGCAAAAGAACTAATGTGATTTACTGAGCTCATTCTCCGCTTTTTGGTAATATTTGAGGGGGAAAAAATAAGAGAAATTACTATGGGAAAATCCCTTGCATGACCTTCTCAATTCAACATGTCTGAAGTATGTCTGCTAAATGCTAGGCTATGGCTCTAAATGAAAATTATGTCATCATTTACTCACCCCCAAGTTGTTTCAAACCTGTATGAATTTCTTTCTTCTGCTAAACACAAAGGGCAATATTTTTTAAGAATGTTGGCAACCAGAAAGTTTGATGTAATTTTTTTTTTTTTGTATTATATGGAAGTAATATCATCAACTATTTGGCTACCGACACTCTTCAATGCATCTTCTTTTGTGTTCAGCAGAGGAAGAAAATTCATAAAGGTACCGTTCCAGGACTGCTGAGCTCTACAGTTGTATCCCAAATGACATACTGTGACATACCAACGCATTCTCATCCCAAGGCGTCATATACAACACTTTTGCCAAAGCGTAGACATCCAACGCACATGGCACCCTTTAGCATTAAATGAGACGCTTCGTTTATGGTAGGTTTAGGTCTGGTGTAGGGTTAGGGTTAGACCACTAGGAGGCGCGATCTGCCCCATATATATCTGCGTCTCATTTGACGCTAAAGGGTGCCATGTGCGTTGGATGTCTACGCTTTGGCAAAAATGACGCCTTGGGATGAGAATGGGCTCGACATACTGTACATAGTGCACTATGTACTCTATACTGTCTTGAGGATACATTTTAACATGGTTATTTCAGCCCGTCCTCATCCTTTAGCGTCACATAGAACGCTATATGACAAAACGGCGCTATACTATGCACATGACACCCTTTATCGTTAATATTCACGCGAACCCAAGGCATCATAAATCCTTCAGCGTAATTTCAGACTAGCCTACCCTACACCTAAACCTAACCATCACAGCGCGTGTTATATTAAAGATAACAGGTGCCAGGTGCGTAGTATAGCGCCGTTTTGTCATATAGCGCTCTATATGACGCTAAAGGATGAGAATGCGTTGGTTATTTTGTCATCCAAAATCTGAGTCTGATAGCCTCTCCCCTTCTGCTAGGAGGCCATTAAGTGTCCAAAATTCCACAATTAGTATTTTTTTCCAGTTAAGTAAGTGCGTCATTCAGTGCACTTTTTCCTTTTAGACTTTTCAGTGCGAACACACTACTCTCACTATTTATAACACAAACTAGCACAACATAGTGCAGTACACAAATTGAGACGCACCTTATTAGATTACAGCTCTGTTAGCGTAACATGCTAACATCAATCTCTAATGATTACAGCTCTGTTAGCGTAACATGCTAATATCAATCTCTAATGAAATCGAATTAAACTTTTTATGGCATATGGAAATGCTACCTATGTAGAGTGTTTGAAATCAACTAATGAGTTTCCATGACAGTTAAGGTGCCAACCTACTGTAGAAGTATAAACAGCTTGCGAGGTTTTCCCCACGTTACACAGTGTTCATGTTAAGTGTGTAGCAGACTATCTGGATCAGTCGCTGTGACTTTTGTCTATGTTTTCAACATCTAGAGGTGCGTCTTGAAGAGTATCACACTACTTTTATAGTACTTAGATCTGCTTTTTTTCCATACACGATCCATGTTGTAGCACCAGCAGCATTGCTTCTACCAAAGCCGGGCTTCAACGCACCCAGCTGCAGTTTGAAGTCGTCTTTCTCGGACAGGCTGGAAGTGGAGAACCTCTGCGCAATCCCATAATCCACTGTCCACGCTCTGTCAAATGCAAACCTGCCTGCGCCTCCCCAGCAGTGCAGCGGCAAGGTGAATTATTCATCTGTGCCACGGGGTGAGGAGTCAAATAAGCCCATTTTGTCAGCGATGGCCAGTGGAGTTGATGAGAGCAGAAGCAGAGGCTGCTGGGAAAGGGGTGACCATCTCTGCCTGAGCTGTCGCTTCTGTTACCTCAACCAACAGGATGAGAGGGAGAGAGGGAGAAAGAAATGTAATGAGAGCAAGTCTCATGCATTATTCAGCAGTAGGACGTCTCACAAAGAAATATAGAAACACTGGGCAGATTTTTGACAAGGCAGGTCTGCAATCATGCACACCGCACTCCCAGAGGAAATGTGATAACTCAGGAGCAGAGGGAGAAAGAGAGAAGGAAGAGTGAGGGGTGGAGGGGCATGTGAATGCTGGCCTCTACTGAGAAAAGCTGAAGGCTTTTCAAATGAAGTGGAATTTACCTAAGCGTCGTGCAAAGCTTAGCAGCATCAGACTCACTGTTTACACCTGTTAATGTTGCTTAGCAGGCATTTACTTTGAAGTATCAGGCCCTGTATCCTGTAGTGGGAGAAATCCTGGGTTCAGAGTGTTTTTAACAGGTATAAAAACATAATATGTCAGGTGGAATGTATTACCTGCTAAATTTACATATGTTAAGTGTAGCAAATGTAGGGCGATACATCTGCCTAAAGTAAAGCGGATTAAAGGCTGAAGTGTTTGGCATCATAAACGCTCAACTAAATGTAATTTGCTGAAAACTTGCGTTCATTGTAAAAGGTTGACTGTCAGAGAGAGGAAAACTGGGAGAGGAAAATAAAACTGACACATTAAAAAAAAAACTGTCGGGATGGAAATGAACGAAGAGAAAGGAATGAGATAATAAGCGCAAGTTTCATAAATAGAACAAAGCAGGTGAAATTTAGACACTGCCGTGATCACATCTGGAGTTCTGTTGCTCTTCTTTTGCAAACCGATATCCATTTTACATAATATTTAAATGTGCAACCACAAACATCACAAGGGACAGTGAATATCCCATTGTGTTATACAGTACATTTACATTGACAATTTAACGCATTTATTAGACCTTGCAAACAACTGCAGAGTCTACTTTGAAAATGTAACTTGACAATACTACAAATACTTCATAATTTGAAGTAGTCTACCAAAGTAGCTATGCTATGTGCTACTAAAAAAGTATAAATAAAATATTGTATATAACCATAAATACACAAAACAATAAGGATCTCAATGTTGTTTAGTTTTTATTTATTTAACTTACATAACTGAACATAAACATAATTTAACCAAAATGAAAATTTTGAAAAAAAAAAGATTGTAATAATTAAAACATTTCACAATAATATCATCCAAAAAAATCATATGTAGTGCATAAATACTGTAACTCAAATAAATCGGTGAATCCTTTTTGAACAGATCATTTCAAGGAACCAAAATGCATTAAAAAAATAGCATTTTGTCTACTAGAAAAACTTTTGTTTAAAAAAAATTGAGCCAATTCATTTAGGTTGTAGCATCACTACTTCAGAGATTGCTGCTCACCAACTTGAAGTAAAAAGAAGTGTAGACTTAAGGACTGTTCTGATCGGCTTACACTGATAGTTCCCTTTCAGTCGATAACGTCGGACGTAGTCGACGATCGACTGAATGGGGATCACGTAAGAGAGCCAATGTTCTTCGAGTACTATTAAACGAGCCAAACATGCTTTTTGGGCGATTCTCTGTGAATTCTCGTCCGTTTTGATGGCCAGAGTTTACAAAGCTTTTGGTCAAGCCGCCGCCTACATCATCCGTTCCCTGAAGGGTTAAATACGCAACCAGGACGTTTTTCACAAAATAGGTTACACAGTCAAAGAAGGGAAAGGAACAACATGCTTTGATAAAAATGGGAACACTTAAAATTCATAGTCCCTGTTATATCCTCCCACAGAATGTGATTTAAGTTCAGACGTAATGAAAATGTCAGCATTTTGCTCGCTTTTCCCCCTCCAATGTTGACAAATAATACAAACATATCACCTGTTTCTCTAATGCAGAAAAAGAGAAAGAAAACAATGCATCAAAGTGCCATTAGGATTTTTATATTTCTTGGATAATTTAAAGCGCCTCACAGAAAAGAAGTGTTCACTCTGTACAACACTGTAACCTCACACTGACAAACCGAATGCTCACAAACCTTAACCAAAAGAATTCTCGGTTCTTTCACATTCTTTACCCTTCTATCTTGCCATCAATCCTCCCTGCTGGATTGTGTTGACTGAATGGAATTCTCTCTCTCTCTCTCTCTCTCTCTCTCTCAGGCAGTGATATATGGCTGTAGGCAAGGGCTGAGATGAAGTGGAGAAAAGTAAATACTAATGCAGTTATTCTAGCCAAAGTGTCTTATTGATATATAGGCTGCTTTAATCCTCTTTATATCAGTGCTTTCTATATTACAGAAACAGTGTGAATGTAGTAATAAACATAGGAGCATTTTAAACATCTCCGCTTCCTCATTTATTTGCTATTATAGTAAAGAGATTTGTTGCATTTAATTATATCTGTTTTCTAGTCCACCTTGTCAAGTCCAAGACCTTAACCAATTGAGTTTGAGTGGGATACATTTCTTAATGTATTATCTTAATTTTATGTTGTTATTTATTTTTTTTATCTTTCATGTTACACGAGGTAGCCTGGTAATACCAAACTCAGGTACTTCGCTTTGCTTCGTAGACCGAGTCTGATTTTGCTGCCTAATTAACCTGGTCCTCCATGAGTGCAACCGTCGACTATCACAACTATCGCCTTGCCGGCCTTTGGCCTGCCCAGTTTCTCGCTGACGATCGGTAATAGTTGACAAAACTTTTCCCAAAACCTGTCGGGAGTAAGGCCACAACATCACCTCCATTCAAATTGTTTAACAAACACTCTTCGTGTTCGGGCTTCAGTTTGCAAATGCCGGGAATATGCTCCACAACAGAGCGAATTTCATATCCGGGTTTCCATATCCGAGGTCATTTTTGATTTCTCTAACCTAAAATACAATCTTAAACTCGCTGCTTAGTGTCTACGTCACGGCTCTCAGCCCTCTGTTCAATGATTGGCTGGCTGTTTTCAGGCCGGAGAAAAACTGAGAGACATGTTGATGTCTCAGACTGAGTACAGAAGCGAACTGAAATAGTCCACCCAAGTACGTTCAAGTAAGAGTTCATTTATAGAGCTTCTTGTGCATCCCACAAATCTCCATCAACTGCAAGATGCTATCCTATCAATATGGGCCAACATTTCTAAAGAATGCTTTCAGCACCTTGTTGAATCAAGGCCACGTAGAATTAAGGCAGTTCTGAAGGCGAAAGGAGGTCAAACACAGTATTAGTATGATGCTCCTAATAATCCTTTAGGTGAGAGTATATTACTATACTTTAATAATATGTACCTTTTATGGGTACAAAGCTAGTAGGTACAAGTCCCTTTAATGGTACTGCCCAACTGACAAGATGTTGCACCCCAAAAGATGCAAATTTCACAGTGTAAGAAAAAAAGGAGTTCATGAATACGAAAAAACAGTTTCAGGTGTACTCATACATATCATTTCTGAAGCAATAATGTGAAACAGATTTCAGCTGGTTCTCATTTGAAGGACACAAATACAGACTTAAGAGAGCCTACTTCTTATGAAGTCACAGATGTACTAAAACAACAAAAAAACAGAGCAGAGTGCAGTTCTAATAGTCAGTTCATAATTAGCAATCATAACATTGAACATTAGATGCTTTTAGAGACCGTCTTCAGGTCAAGCTCTGTTGTTTTTTTTGTTTTTTTTTGAACACGGCTATGAATCAAATTAAATTAGAACGAATAAATGATGAACTGAAAGTAGGTCAAGGGCTCTTCAGTAAACAAAACTGTAACTGAGTTATGGTGGAGGCGACTGGTTTTTGCAAAACCCCACATCCTCCATTTTTTAATAATCTATACTTCCATCTTTCTAAACACGTTTAAGAGCCCCTGAGAAGATCAAATCATAGGCAGGTCAAAATACTGTTGTTACATGTATGTGTTTATCTAAGGAAGACAAGATGGATCCTTGAATACGTACATGCTGCTTTTCAAAGAGGCCTCATCGGTATATCTTGGGGGGGGGGGGACTCCATAGTTCAGTTCAGTGATCCAAACTTCTCTTCAGGTTTGCTCAATCTCTTTTTTTGAGTGAAGGGAATGTAATCTTAATGAAATGACCCTTTAAAGTGAGCGTGTGCCCTCACCTGATAAGTTATTCCTGACTCGCTTTTAAGCTGCTGTCAAACAATTTCCCTTGAAACTCTGCTTTGTTTTTTGGGGGGGCTTTGAGTGAACTCCCACCGGAGGAAAGAAGTGCGCTGACACTGTATGGGAGGTGCGAGGAGACATCACGCAGCTGACAGAGCTTTAATTGAAATGACAGATTATTTTAATGTGTAGGAAAGTCATTAAAACTTGCACAGCATAGCAGCATCCATTATCCTTGCTGAAAATAGCTCAGCTTCTCAAACAGCTCAGTAAATATGCTAAAGTTATAAAATAAGACTGGATCAGGCCGGTTTGTCAGTCACTCTTGCATATCTGGGTAAATCAGCAGAGGGTGATACTAAGAAATTCCCACATGACAAAGTCCAGAGTTAGATCAACAAATGATTCAAATGATGGTGGCAAGAGCTTGATAAACTCTGATATGCATAAAAGGTCATAAAAAGCCTTATGTGGCAGTTTTAAGATTAGCGGTGGACCAAAATAAAGTTTTCAATGGCATATATAATTATACCAAGAGACGAAGGTGGTGAAGTCTAATATTGTTGATAGACCTATACATAAACAACTTAACATTTCAATTATCCAATATATAGCGTTCAAAAGTTTAGGGTCAGTAAAGTTTTTAAATCAATCAGCTTCTACAGAAATATTAAGTAGCACAAATGTTTTCAATAAATGTTTCTTGAGCACCAAGTAAGAATGATTTCTGAAGGATCGAGATTCTGAAGACTGGAGTAACTGCTGCAAAAAATTCAGCCTTCACACAATTGTATTTGTCAGCATTTTTTTGCCAAAGCACCATGAAGGATGTCCAAATTTAATAATGTATCTAGAAATCTCTAAGGGTGTGTTTTCTTAGGTGCGGACCAAAAAAAAAATTGGATTAACTTAGCGTTAACATTGGCATTTTAACACTGAACCGAAAGATACCGAACCTGAAGGCATAGGGATATACTGTATTCACAACCTGCTTGGTCAGCTTTTATGACTTATTTTATGAGATGGAAATGGAAGCTTTAGCATTAAGTTCTGCCAGGAAGACTTAATTACTACGTCATTATTACCTTCACATATCCAATTATGTCCTTATTCTCGCTGCATAAAAGATCTGTACTCACCATGTTTGAGTTCGCAGATACCAACGCGACAACTATCTCCACCACCACCAGGATGGACCCGTCCATACCCCCCAGGGGATCGGCTGCGCACCTGCCTTTGCTCCGGGCAGGAAATGCAGATCCGCTACCCTCGGATAATGAACTACGGACGTGGCCTACGCCAAAGAACTTTATAAATAATCGCTTGCTGGGCTGTCAATTAATTCATGTTTGTTACATCACTATATCTCCCGAGTCTTTCTGGTGGAACTTACAGGAAATCTAAAACAATGCTGTGTGCTGGGCTAAATGTTGAATGAAGTTGTGAAGAGCTTATCAAATGTGTAAAGAAGTCATAAAATGAATCCCTCCGTCACACACACAAAGATTCTGCAGGAAGACGCAACATTGCGACTATGGAGAGAAAAACAGATATGCGTGAGCATTCTGTCCTTTTTAGAGTCTCAACTTCCCGAGACTCTTCCGTTTAGATGTCTTTGGTCCGTGTTAATTTGAACTGCACCAGAATTTGTTTGGAAGCGTACCAAGACCCATCATTTTAGCACCCTCTGTCCACTTGTTTGGTGCACACCAGGGTTCAGATGGCTTCACACTTGAATGAATTGCATTAACAAAGCAATCACTCCAGGGTTAATTTAAATCAAACCAAACATGCCAAGAGTGAACACAGCCTAAAATGTGAGCTGACAATAATTCCCTTTCAATATGGGACTAATTGTAGCAGCAGGCATACGTAAATCAAAGTTTTAAGCGCAATCGGAGGCTGTTAGACAAGCAGCACCATAAAGCAGTTTGTGTTTCCGACCTGAGGACAAATGAATAGTAGATTAGAATTCAGCAGAAGCCCTAAACGCCAAAGCTCATTTAAATGATCTACTGGGAAACATTAAGTGTGATGACTTCAGTAACAATTGATCTAAACGAGCGAGGAAATGCATTTGATTTATTTCAGTTGTTACCTGTTACTGGCGCTGGGGCTCTAATTTTTTGTTTAGTCCTACCACACGTTTCTTTTTTCCACACGAGAGGTATGTATTTCTCAGGCGTGTTGATGTGTGTTTTATTATCGGGCAGCAACGCTTTACAAAAAGGCGACATGCTTAGAATTTAACCACCATGCCAGCATTTCGCCCAACGTCCTTCCACCTTGTGTTCTGATGGACATTCAGGGCAGATTTTTGATCGGGGAATTGCCTTCCAGACAGCATCTCAATCTCTCTCTTAATTTAGGATTCCTTAAACAATCCCGCGGTGCAGCCGGGTGAATTATAGACACACGGCGGCTGCGGCTGCATTTTGATCAACTGATAGGAAATTCCATTTTCTGCTGCGCAGTGTCTCTAAGCTCTCCACGCGGCTGCTTAAGACTATAAGCACCAGTGAGGGACTCACAATTTGGAGCTTATTTTCCTAGACTCCCATTGTCATTCAGCGGAGGTAAATATTTAAAGAGGGTATTGAGCAGAGCACGCCGTACTCTGGGACATGGCAGCAATGTATATGGAGGAGAGCGTTTTATTAAGAGCAATGGCAGTCATATTAAAGTAAAGAATGTCTGACATGGGCAGGAAATTGCCAGTATATGACACAATTCCTCAATATACGGCAGTCAGCTGTACTGTAATTTTCTAGGACAGATGACAGAGGCAGAAAAATCCATCTAAAACAGCTGATTATAGTCTGCATGCACATTCGACTTGATAATTATGCCAGCCGTGAGGATTCTGACAGGGCTTGGGATATTTTCATTCCTATTTCCAAATTTGCGAATATTTGCGAGGAACTTGTGTTGTATAATCAAGAGAACAAATGCTATTTAAGGCAGCCATTTTCACTTTTAAGAGCTTTTGCTATGAAACCTCTACTCGTAGGTCTATTTACCTGTCGACAACATGTAATCAAACAGGCACTGACATTAGCAACGGCCTTAAATGTTAAAAGGCTGATGTGCCTCGGTTCACACAGGCGTATGTTAGTCTGTTCTTCAAACGGTGGTTGATGCACTTGCCCTGTTTATATAGTGTTCTCAAAGCTGCGGTCCAATAAAAACAAACTGTATCCTGTACACTCGCCCCGGTTTTGCTGCTATTGGCATAATTCTTATCTTGGTACGATCATTTCAGTTATAAGCTTGCATTATCTTCCTATTTTCTATCTATCTCGTCCTGTCCCTGCTGTTCCCTTCCTCAGGACGGTAACTATTTTACATGTTTTAAAATCTATTTTGTTCCAATAGTTCCTTTTTTCAACACTGTAAAAAAAATTTGTTGGTTTAACTTAAAAAAAAAAAGTAACCTGGTTGCCTTAAAATTTTAAGTTCATTGAAATGGAAAAATTTGAGTTAATACAACGAAGGAGATTAATTTAATGAAACTCAAAATATTATGTTATCTGAACTACATAAATTATCTAAGTTGGTCTTACAAAAGAAAAAATGTTGTGATTACAAATCATGACTTGTAATGGCACATGTCATCACAGTTTTTAAAAAGATAATCTCTATAATCTATTTTTCAAGCTTAAAGAGTTTTTTTTTTTTGAAACCACTATTGGCCCTATTGATTCTTGAAGGGTTTTGTGCCACATATGGTTCATCTAATACACATTTAATAGAATGTAATTTAAGACGTTTCCACATTAAGGATTCAATTCAGCAGTCATATTCTGATAAAGAATGCATAATTGAAATATTACAGTTTTTAAAATACAAATTAATGGCCCTGCGCGTTCACCAGATTCCCAGTGCCGTTTTACGCCATTACAGATTAAAAAAGTAGCAGGAAATAATGTATTTAATTAATATTCAAGCTGAGATAAACACATCCATGAGACTTAAATCACCAGAGCTGTAATGATCATTTCAGTTCATAGTCTGAAGCAAAATGGGATATAATTACAAACACTCATGATCCACTCTCATTCCCCAATGCAACACACTTAACCAGCGTCACAGTTTCAGACAATGGCTGTTCAACCTATCGTGATGTAAATGATCACAAATGATTTACATCTGTAAAACACTAAATGCAATAACATATTTTGTTTCATGAATAAACAATGTGGATTTGAAAGGGAACAGTGAACTATTATGGTGAATAGCTGTAATATGTCAGAGAGAGGTTGAGGCTGTGATTGAGAATGAGTTTAATGGCAACTATTATCCCTCTGCACATGCAATAATGTGAGAGCTGTCATACCTTTTATCAAGATACTCTAGTAAACAAACAACATTTCTCATGTTTAATCTATTTACAGTAATGCGCTTTTTATCAGGATGTTTAATGTTTGCCATTTCTTATGATCAAATCAATCTGAGGAGTAATAAAGAAAATGAAACGCGTTTAATCTGAGATATGAAATGTGTTTCAAATGCAAAAAAAAAAAAAAAAAAAAAATGCTGTCCATACACCGGATTCATGAAGAGCTCTTTGTACCAGTTCCCCCTTGTATTTATATGCCAATAGAGGGCAGCAGATGAGAGAGAGAGAGACAGAGATGACAGACAGAGACAGCTGAGAAACGTATACTTCTCGTTTGGGTTTTGACATGAACGCTCTATTGTTACAGTAAGATAATACATCCCAACATGCAAATCCCTATGCATTAACCAGCAATAAAAATGTCAGATTAGGACATTTTGTAGCATATTCAGGATCCACTCCTCTGCTCTCATGCCAGTACCTTGGCACACCTATAGCCTGTGTTTATTTGATGTTGAGAAATTAACTGAAGACATATTGTCTTTTAAGTCTATTAATCAATAATAAAAAAAATATTACATATTATTCAGATTAATTAAACATCCTAATGAGCACATCAGTGTAAATAATTGTTTGTATGACACCCCTCATGTGCAATGGAATAATCATTACCATATGATATATGTATAAGCAGTGTAACTATTTCAATTACTTTATTAAATGCATTGTAACTGATTACATTTGATTACTTTTGGATTCATTTTCAACTTTCAACAGTCAACACTGAATATTGTCCGATTTTCAAAATGCTTCATCACTTAAATTAAGATTATAATCATTTTTTTAAAGCACAAACACCACAAAATCAGACTTAATCACCTCATTTTACTTTGGGATCATTCTGAGGTTAAATACAGATTTAAAATCATAACAAGAAATACTTCTAATACTGTTTTTGAAATCAAATATTTGCATAGCTGACAGGAAACACTGACATCTAACAAAATATACGATATTTTCTGTCGAATGTCATTAATAGATGAGTGGCTGGCAAAGATGTCTTGAGTTACTAGCAGACTAGCTAATTTGTTATGAATGGACATTAACATTGTTACGGATCGACATTGAAAGCTTCAATGTTGATAGCATTTGAATAGTTGGCAAACATTGCTCTGAACTGTTATATTTGCGCCATTTTCGGATTTTTGGAAGAAATTATTTTTTTCCAGCACTGCAATGCATTTTTTTTTCAATCGCCACGGTGGCAACTTTCAGACAGGTTGTAGCCTTAAGCTTTCAGCGGCAATGTGGATTGATGTAATTGGCAGACGTGGTGAGCTGCAAATTCAAACAAGAGAGCCAATCAAAAGCATCAGAATATCACCGCTTTACGAAACGGCCTAGCAGGCATCGCGTATGTCAGAAACAGGCAAAACAACAAATTAATATTGTTCAATATATCCTAGCTTTTAACAGAAAATATTCCGATGAATACCCCTTTGTAATCATTTACATTTTTCTAAGTAACTGTAAAAAAAAAAATCTCAGTAACTGTAACTAATTACAGTTACAGTATATCGGAGAACTCATACTGACCACCGGCTACTACACTGTCAATTGGCAGCCCTACATTTAACCAAATGCAGAAAATAAACATCCACACTGAGAATTAACAACAGCGCCCCACAGTGAACTGAAAATTCAGAGGGTGTGACATTATCAAACACAATTCTGCTCTCTTTGATCAAATTCTAAAATGGATGCCTCTTCCCCTGCATCCCGAGCACGCTGTGACGGAGGCCATTTGTTAAAATGAAGTGAAATGTCCAAATCGAGATAATGACACGAGACAGACGGGCAGCGAGGAAGCCGTCTGAGAACATTATGGATTCAACCCCCACCCATTGGCGTGCTCTTCCTAGAAAAATGATAAAAACAAACAGGAAATTACTTGGTGTGAGTATTTTGACTGAAGAATGCACTTGCGTATCTAGGTGCCGTCCGTACAACGACAACATGATGATTCCACTCTGTTTTTGAGAGAAGTCACCAGTCGTCGCTCCTGTCTGAATCCCAGCGATCTATCAGAAATCCCAAAGTATAGCTGCAAGTCTTTTTCCACCCCACTTACATAATTTACATAATTTCATGCATATTTTATACCAATGCATTACATCTTTTAGTATTGGTCACATTTCATTTGAGGCCTTTGTAATAACGCAGAATTTGTTTTAATGAATTATTCCGTTGCTACACAACCAGAGAGGGATTTCAAGTGTGTGTTAAGCAAATGCTACATCTAAGAATTATTCGGAGGGAAAAAAAAGTGAGCATGCACATGATGTTCTTTATTAAAAATTCAATATTACATGCATGTGTTGCCATTATCATAATTACTGTTTCATAAAGTGCTGTAATTAAGTCTTACAGGCAGGCGGACTATGATGATACGCTTTAGCCCCTGCCCTGCCAACTCTACCTGCCCCACTTTAGGCAGTGAAAGCTGACCTATAGTAACGCACACACATACGGTACGAACAAAAGCACCACCCTAGCTTATATTAGAACAGCTTGCACTAATCCCCAATGGAAAATGATTCCTACCGAGCCAATTAAAATTAGCAGAAACACTGGGTGCATCCTCTTGAAATCTGACAGTTGCACATGGTTTGGAGAAGAAGAAAAAAGAAGGTGAAGAAAAAAAAAAAGGAAGGCAAAATACTAGAAAATGATGTTAAAAGTCATAGAAGCCTCGAGGCCAACAAACTTTTCATTGCCCCCCTCCCTTCTTTTGGCACTTATCTCTCCTCCAATACTTTGCCCATCTAAATAGCTAACGATCTCTCCTGGCACACTAGCGTTTGCGCTTAACGCTGCCCATGTGAAGGATGATGACAGAGAGGGGGAGATGAAGGGGACGGGGTGTTGTGGGGTGTAGGGGCAGGGGGGGACAATTGCAGCGTCTGTGGTCAGGCGCCCTGCCAGCGCAAACCGCTATTCCCCCATTCGACTGGCGGCACAAGTGCACCTTATTCAGAACCTACATATCCCCGGCTATTACAGCCTGGAACCCCGCCAAGCCAAACTTCTCAAGCATGCCAGAATCTAATGCCCTTTTTGATATGTGGCATAAAAAAGCACCGAGGGCTTCTGCAGGGTCCACTAAATTCTTCTCATTCGCTCATCTTCGCGCCCTATACCCGCCTACTTTCATATGGAGATGCCTATACTGCTGCTATCATGAACCTTAAACATGCAGGAAGCATACATTACCAAACAACACGCTGGAAATGGAGGGAAAAGTATGTTGGCTTGATGAAATGGAAATGGATGAGGGACCTGATTGGCCCTCAGATAACTTCTGTCCGCTCCAGATGGAGTTCTCAGTTAGGCCCCGTCATCTCTCTTGCTCGGTCTTGTTTTTGATGGAGCTGTCTAAATGAACTCATTTATTTTTTTCACCTGAATGCTCTAGTCGCTACTACAACGGGAAGACATGTACCGAGGGGGGGGAGGGGGACGGGGGGGGGGTCACAGTCAATTTGACTGCAGACCACTCTAATAGTCTACATAGATGAACTTAGTCATTCTAAAAGGTGGGAACTTCTGTGCGCACACTAGGGAAAATCTGTTTGATATTCAGTTTGACTGAGCGCAGAGAGCCCGAGTGTTGGCTATCATCTCCTGTGAGCATCTGATAGAGAGATCGGGGAGATGAGATGGTTATCGGACGGTTTTCTCGCCCAGGAAGCAAGGGAGAGCAAGATTATCCCAGATATGGTTTAAAACGGCAGTGCAACCAAACGGTGAATTCATTTAATGCCGAAATACATTTACTTGCTGTAACGCATGCATTATCAGGGCCATGCATAAATAATGCAAATGTACAGAGATCACGGATAGGTTATAGGACTTTGACGAAAAACATGAATTAATATACAGTTTTTTCTTAAACTGGCAGTACAGAGCGGAGAAAAGTAAAGGGATTTGTGGACATGGTTAGTTTCTTTTCATAATCTGCCTATTAGCACTAAACTGTGAAATTCACAAACCCATGACAGGGCCACTGTTACTGGCAAACTCGCAGGGCTGTGGTTCGACTTCCCTAGAGAACTCTCTCTTTAACTGTCTCTCTCTTGTCTGATAAATCCATTTGAATGTCCCCAGCCACATTACAACGATAGAGCGGGAGAGCACGCACAGATATTGCGTTAATAGGTGTGAAATTTTTATTGCCAGAGCAGGAGATGCCTTTATTGGTGCAAACTTTCAAAGATACATGTTTGATTTTAATTCTGCACACTGTCATTCTGGATTGCGTTGCTTGTCATTTAATGGAGAGGGGATGCCAGGGCTTGTAATTACATTTGTAAATACATGACACTTTGACAGCACAACTTTGGTGATTCTACTGCCCTAATTTGGCCAGAGTTTCATCAGCTTGTGCTGATTTTCATAGACGTAGTAGAGAATGTGTGAGAGAGAAACAGACAGAGAGTTTATGTTTATGGAGCTGACTAGACTACAAAATTAGCTTAATTTAAGCTTAACCATTTTCTCGAAGTTAAAATATGTCAACAAAAATATAAAAAAATCGTCAGAATTGTCCAGGAAAAAAAAAACGAATAAAAAAAATTGTCTCTGATCATCTCTAAGACCTCCTAAAATAACATACACTACCATTCAAAAGTTTGTGGTCAGTATTATTTTAATCAATTCTTTCTTTTTGTGCTAATTTTATTCAGCAATGATTCAATAAAAGGATATAAAGTGACAGTGAAGATACTTAGAATGTTAGAATCAAAATAAATACAGTTTTTTAAAACTGATTTAAAAAAATAATAATTTTCCACAAAAATATTTGAAAGCACTACTGTTTTTATTACTGTATATCAGTATATCAGAATGATTTTGGATCATGTGACTGAAGACTAGAGTAGTGGTGCTCAAATACAGATTTGGAACAAATCAAAATTTAAATTGTAATAATATTTCACATTCAAACATTTTTACCAACAACATTTAAATATAAATCACAAACTGTGACTTGCAGCAATCTTTAAGATACATTTTTTGAATGTATCACAGTACATGCTTCTTAGCGGTACTATAAACAGCCATTTTTAGTTATCTTGGTTAAAAAATATTACTGAGGTCCAATTGGCCATACATTAAGCTTGTCCTGTTTTAAATACATTCCAGATTCAGTGTTGCTGAGTGATGCTGCTGTTATTGTGAGCCTGTCAGATGGTATTTTAGCATTTTGCTTAGATATGTCATCCTCCATTACGGATCAGCTTGATTCATCATATAAGCGTACAAGCTCTCTCACTGTTGTCAAATTCTGACGCCACACATCAGCTTGCCATTGGGAGCTTCTGACCTCATGTGACACCTTCATTTTGTCATTCACTGGAAAAGATTAGATTGCCGTTGATTTATTTTACTATATATGCTAATGTTGCCTCTGGTTTCACAAAAACAATGGAACACAGTGGCTTCACATGTAACACTCACTATACAGCAAAGGCTGAACGGAGGCATTATAAAGTGGATCTGTGCTGTTCCATATCTCAAATGGAGCTTGTGACATGCTTAAATACTCGCATATTATCTGAGTCAAAGACTCAGTTCCAGCTTTTTTCTGATCTCGTCCGCTCTCGTTTTTGAAAGTAGTCTCTTATCCTCACCATAATTACAGTAAAATAATACAATAAAAAGTAATATTGAAATCAGAGGAGTGAGATTTACTTGCACAGCA
Source organism: Pimephales promelas (assembly GCF_016745375.1). The sequence goes on from NW_024121133.1 coordinate 19,107,944, forward strand.
ACTACTAGCTGGCCTCCTTTACACACTCCAAGATACAGTGCTACAGAATGACAGGAAGGACAGCTGATCGTCCTTGCAGTGCCAAACCATATATGACCACATGTCCCACCAGACATGTGCGAGAACTTGCAAGTGCCTTGGTGGAAGAGTGGTGTAACATCTCAAAGCAAGAACTGGCAAATGTGGTGAAGTCCATAAAGATAATATCCACTGTAGTTCTTAAAGCCGTTGGTGGACACACAAGATCCTGACTGCTACTTTTGATATCGATCCCCGCTCTGTCCATGTACATTCCATTTCTGTTCATCAAATGTCTGTGGAATGCGGGTAAAAATCAACTGTGGCGAGTAACGCTGATGAATCACTCAACTTATGAGTCATCATGATATATTAAGTACAGCGGATTGTGCAGAGTCTGTGCATATCTGGCTGACTTGAACATGCCCGTCTCTACGCGACAAAACGGCGCGCGGTTGTTCATTTGCATTGAAATAATAGTGAAAATTAAAAAGCATTTGGTTACCAGAAAAGACATTGTTGTTTACCAACATCCAACATTTTTGATGTTCTTTGTATTGTATTGATCTGTCTACCTAAAATACATTTTATGGTGAAAAGGATGAGGATGAAAGAGGAAGGGAGGAGATGGCTGGATGCCAGGATTTTGTTTCTATACATCACAATCTTGCCCAACATTTTTGGAGAGTTTGGTCTTTGTCAAATAGATAGGAGCTGCACGGCATAGCATTCAGTTTTTAATATCAGTACTATTGCACATCCCCACCACATATGCATGAATATATCCTCACATTTCTCCTCCTTTAAGCAAAGCAATTAGACTACAGTCAGCACATGAACTCAAGGCTAGATTAATTTCTCCACACTGATAACAAAACACCCCTGTCCTAAGATGTCATTAGCTAAAAAATTGAATTATATGATTTTTCTAATATGGAGAATGAAGTGCTCACTGATCTTCATTCGTCAGGTTCCATCTCCAATGAGTGGGCTCGGGGGAGATTTCCCTCATTCAGGGGGAATCTTTCAAGGTTGAATAAAAGAAATGGTGGTGGGTCCCTGAGAGAGGGAAGTGATCATCATTTTCACCTTCAACTTCTCTTTGATGTGGCAGAGTCAATTTTTAATCAGCTACCATCGGGCCTGGCTTCATTTCTCCTTACAAAGTCCTATTACTCCCCACTTTCTGGGAGGAGGTGATAAGGACAATGCTCTACTCTCTCCCTTCGTAGAGCCTCACGTATGATGAGTCCCTTTGGAGAGGCTTGATAAAAAAAAAGAGGGGACTGAGCTCGGAAGGATAAAGGTCACCTCTCTTTCAGGATTAACCCTTTGCGTCCCACTCCGGCTAACAGAGTCGAGGGGGATCTTGTAGGAGCCTGGGGAACTCAGGGGTTAACATGCTCTCAATGGGCCGCAACCAACGGCGGAGTTCGTTTCTGCCCCGATCGCAGATGCTGATTGTCGGACGTCGTTTAAATGGGCTTGATCTTGACACGTGATCATGCTGAGCGTTCAGGTTCAACTGTGTAAGAGAAGGTGAAAAAAGCCCACCAATCCCCTGCCCCCAGAGGGCAGCTGTGACCTAGGCAGGGTCATGGAGTGGTTTTACATTTCTCCCCTGCCTCTCTTCCCTAATCAGAACTAGTTAGGCTTCTCCATGCATGATTCTTTGTCTGGAAATGAGCGCAGACCATGACCCTGCATACAAGATCACATTCAGATACCATAAAGATGCAGTTGGTAATCAGCATAGAGTGGCCCAATCTTAGCTCAGCGTGGCCCAGACAGACATCTCTCCAACCTCATTTACAGTCCAATCAGGTGCATATGCCCTGCATCTGTCTGCCTTTTCTCCTTTCAATCTTAAAAAGCCAATTTATCGAGTGCTGCTCAGGTTTGGCTCGCCAGTACCTGAAATGTTCCTTCAACAGACAAGTTTGTTTTTACCCCTGTTATTTCCTTCAGAGTCGTATTCCCACTAGCGACTATAATATTTGAAACTACTCTTTACGAACCTTATCTGTCCTGTGTCAACTTTTTTTTAATCAGTTGAAACAGGAAGTTTGGGCTTGATTTGCTACTTCTAATCATAGCAGGTGGTATTAGAAGGATCATTAGGAAGACATTCAGATTCTATAGAGCATTTGATTGAACAAAAACCGGTCCTGTTTGTCAGAATGACAGTACATTTTTAATGCATATATCTGCTAAAAATGAATTTGCACATCATTCAGGAGTGCACTAGCATCTAGATAGCAATAAATAAAGTAAATATATGTGTATATACAGTATATACATCACAGTATTCAAAAAACAGCCAGTCTATTAGACAGACAAAGAGATGAAATGAAAAAAAGGGCAAAAGTGTACAGGGTGTTCTTGAATGCAACGCAGCTATAGTCTGTCATGATGGATTCAGAATCCCACCGCTGTTGAAATCTCTCGCACTTGCTTACAGCTGGTTTGATGATTATCCTAAATTGGTAAGAGACTTGTGGTATCTTTGCTAAAACAAAGCAGAAATTTAAGGCCAAGCTGGTGTGCCCATCACCCATGTGCCTCATCTTAACGTCATATGAAACAACCGAGTTCAAGGTGAGAAAATGAACACATGTGTAATGCATTTGCGTGTGCGTATGGCATGAAGGCCCTCGAGTTATTTTCATTTCCAATGGTGAAATAAAATAATGCACCATAATCTCATGGGTAATTGTCAACATCCCTGGCTGGAGAGGGCTCCCACAGTTTGCGTAGAAAAAAAAAGCTAATTTTGGGAGGGACGAAAGTACTGCATGGCAATATTTTCACGGTACCATCATTTTCCAGAGGACCACACGCACTACGACCACATCTTCATTAACTCAAATTATAGCAGGAACTCAGGGAGGAGACGATACTGGTTTCATTTTTTTTCTTTTAATAAAAAGCGCTCGCCATGTTGAAAATGAGAACTTATGTTCAAGAGCGGGTTTTGGAAGCGGGACGGGGGCAAAATTAATCCCCCTGCTAGCCTAAAGTGAGTTAAAAACACATCAAAAGCCAGCTTAACCTTAGAAGCCCTCATCGGGTTTTAAACAACAACAAGGATGATTCCACACCATTGTTTCCAAGAGACTCTTTCTTCCCGGTACTTTTGGCTTTGGTTTGGAATCTTAAAAGCCTGTGGTTTTATTTTTAATGACTATGCCATGGATGTGAGGCTGAGATCTGTGTGCATGCATTAAAAAGGAGTATTTTTAACTGTGACATTGCAAATGACTAATACCACTAACAAGCCATGTCTTCCCTCATTAAAATGTATAATCCTTGGGTTAAAAAAAAAAAATCAGTTGGTTAATGTTGCTTCGCCTCTTGCGGATGAGAGGGAATGCCACACTAAAAGTCCTGCATCTCCAAACAGTCCCTCATTAACACAGTGAAACGGCTACTTTTCTTCACAGAAGGGCCATTTCAAAGAGCAGGCTTAAAAGTCTATTTGTTTAGCCAACAGATCCTTTTTATTTTTTTGCCTATTATTTATTCCATGACATTCATTATCATTCAAGACATATTTATACTTAAGGGTGTCTATACACATGTGAGTGAGTGACAGTGAAAGAAAAAAAGAGAGATTGTGGAGTCTAGCAGTTCATTTAATGATCAGAAGAGCAATCATCTTTTTTTTTTAAATCACAATGTTTGATTTTTATGCCTGCTGTAAATACAGCAATCGTTTTTTAATATAATTTTTTATATCGTTTTTACCTCTTGTAACCACAACCACGTCCAAGTGATCTGATGGCGAGTGCGTTTCGGTCTGCGCAAGTGCCGGAAGTGATCTCTCGATCGGTTGCGGAAAAAAATCAATGTTGTCTTTTGATATATATCGAAATCACTTCCATTGCGATTTCCTGTATATCTAAATACGTTTAGATCTTCACAGTCAAGGGTAACACTTTTGAAATCTGTGTAAAGCTTGATTTTTCACCACAGCGGATATTTTAACGTTCAATTTATGCAAGTCAGTTTGTTCAATGAACATGAATGATAGCCTATCTCAAATCATGAAACTTGTTTATATGTATTTAGTTTGGAAGGCAAAAAAGCCTTAAATCCTGTCTACACCGGATGCGACCATTGATGCGATGCGATGCATTGCACTGCAAAAACTAGAAGCTGTCTACAGCCGTTGATAATCCATTTGTCCTTCCTATGAGAATTATCGCGAGTGCGTGGAGTACGTCTTAAATAGAATGCATTGGTTTGGGAGACGTGAATGATGCAAATTTTACTTGGTGGTGGGCAGTAAGTGCTTTTAAGCTTTTAACTTGGGCAGTAAGCAGACACCCAGAAAACATAAGATGATACATAGATTGCATACTGGGCAATATGAAAAAAAAAAACAACAACAACAAAAAAAAACATGCAGAACAACCGAATATCAACCACCCAAAAAAAACAACAACCCAACAACAACTTAGCAACCACCTAGATCATCCAAGAAACTGGTTGGAAATATGCTAAAAGCAACTCAGAACACATTAGCAACCGTATAGCAACACCCTGGCAACCCTATCTGCATGGCAATACCCTAGCATTACAGCAGAGAGTTTTGCACCTGAGGCAAGCACCTGAAGAAAACATAAAAATTTGTTTTATCATCTCATGTTTTGAGATAAAGAAGTTTCACAAGATGCCAAAGGCAACCCATTAAAAATATAACAGCATTTTGTGTGAACAAAGACAAAATACAGTCTTTCCAAACAACACTGCGGACTAAATGGTCTTCACACACAGCACATGGCATAATTGTAAATGATCATATCTATGCTAATCAACCGCTCTCATCTTCATTAAACAGGAAAGGCTGTTCTAAGCAAAAGAAAAGAAATTGGCCAGCCACGGTCAAAACAAACTGACCTGAAATACCAATGTATTATTAACATGCACAGTGCAGGCAAAGGGTGAATCATCCCTTTGCTTATTTATGAGTCGAATCACTAGGCACAGATGAGAGCTCATTTTCTCAGTAAAATGGCCTCATACCCCAGTGCAGTCCACAAAAGCATCCACACATACAGGACCTTTAACAAATACTAAAATATTATAAAGTAGCCAAATAAAAGTGGTGAAAAAGTTTGAATTCTAGACCTGGAACAGTCATGTCAATTTATAAAATCCTGTAACTCTACAGGTATGTATATACTTTTTTTTCTAAAACAGTTTTATCAGGTAGAAGTAGTCAGTATAACAGATTTTTTAAATCCTTATCAAGTAAATCACAAACAACTGGAAAAGTTGAGGTCTTCAAATTATTGTAAGGTTAAGAACAACTACTTTTCCATTGTTTCATTGTCTACATTGTCTCAACATCACTTTTTGTTCTTTCTTCTTTCGAACAGCATTATGGAATCATTTTCTCCATGCCAAAAGGGTGCTCTTAAAGGAACAGTGCTTGAATCGGGTTCTGAATCCTTCGGGTCACTTCATGGACAGTTCGCATCACACTCTGCATGTCTGAGAGCTTTCTCACAGGTGTGTCAACAGCTCATTTCTGGTTCCAGGAGGCAGCGTTCAGATGGCGCAACATTTCTCTCTCTTCTTATACGTGTGGGCAGGTCAGAGCCGAGTGTAACTGGGGTGGGTGTGAAGGCTCATGGGAAAGGAGAGAGAAGGGTGAGATAGAGAGTTGTGCACTGCCTGCTAACAGCTGCCATTTCAGCTCTTTTGTAGACTTCTCTGCATTTCCAGCTTCTTGTTCTTCTGGTTACTCACAGCTGCATGGATAAGCACCGGCTCCTCATTACCTCCAATGTTTATGGAATTATATCACATTTGGTCTAATTAAGCACACAGTGTGTGTTTATGCATGTCAGAATCCACTAAAGGGAACAAGGCAATATTTATACAAGCCTCTGCTTGCCTGGAGCACAGCGGCTCGCCTGTGAATATTTGGGGCACGTGTTGATCGTGTTCCACAAAATTGCACGGGGCACATAATGAAAATTGCAACACTGTTGCTTTGCTTCATCGATTTGTTGATCAACCTCCGACAGAACTTGACATTCATAGCTAGACAGAGTGTTTGGAGAGGGTAACGCCAACGGTTCCAAACATGTTGGAGTAAACATGCATGGCATTTAGGAGCCATTAATCGCCAACCATTACTCCACGGGTACATTTCTCACGGCTGGTTTCACGCATAAGGCTTTGGAAATGCAAATGGGATATATAATCTGTTTTCTTGGTCGTGTTTTGTTTGGTATGAATGCATAGACATGATATAATGTGCAATTTTCACATGAAAATGACCAATTTAAGAGATTAGAGCTGTTAATTTACAGCCGATTTTCAGCGTGAACCAAAACTAATAATAGCCTCCAAACGTGATTAGACAATCACTTCATAGAAAACACTGACAAGCCTTTGATAAGGCCTTCGGAGTGGCAATAAACCATCCTAATAGAACAAGTTATAAGACGAAGATGTGACAACAATACAAAGCAGTGACAGTCAACTCACGATTCAGACTCTAAATTCTTGAATTAATTAAAGGAGTAGTTCACTTTAAAAAAAAAAACTTTCGCTGATAATTTACTCACCCCCATGTCATCTAAGATATTTATTAAACGATTAAACAATTCCAGGCGATGTATAAGGGTCTTATCAAGTGAAACGATCAGTCATTTAAAAAAAAAAAAAGCTATTCTCCCGGAAAGGGGTGGCTGCCGTGAGAGCTCATCTGCTGCACGGTTGAGCACACCAGGGATGTGAATGGCCCGAAGCGACCTCAGATGCTTCTGACTCCATAGGAGGAGATGGCGGGCGAGTTGCGACATAAGAAGGGAGCGTAGACCCCCTCGATGGTTGATGTATGCCACGGTCGCAGTGCTGGCCGCACGGACCAGTACATGCCTGTACAGAAGTAGCCCCTTGAGGCGGCACAAGGCTAAGCGTACTGCTTGCAACTCTAGGCAATTGATGTGCCAATCCAGTTGAGGCCCCATCCACAGACCTGAGACTGCATGCCCATTGTACGTTGCCCCCCATTCGTTGGCAGAGGCATCCATGAAAACCATAGCATGCCCGGACACCTGGGCTAAGGGCACTCCGGCCCGTAGAAAGGCAGGGTCCGACCAAGGACTGAAGGTTTGGCGACAGTACAGGGTAATGTTGACCAGGAACATGCCGCTCTGCCACAGCCATCTCGGGACATTTGTGAAGATGCGGGGCGACAGGGCCAAGCCGAAGGGTAGGACCTTGTACTGATACGAACGCAAACCGAAGCAATGGTCTGTGTCGAGGAAGAATCGAGACATGAAAGTATGCGTCCTTCAGGTCGATCACTGCAAACCAATCCTGAGGACGGATGCACTCAAAGATGTGCTTCTGTGTAGGGACCGATTCCAGAACTCGCAGGTCTAGGATTGGTCGTAACCCACCGCTCTTTATGGATAAAATGAAGATGAAGCACACAGGAATAAACGCGGCAACACAGCAGGGAAACTGTAAGCCCACTGTGCGCACTCATCCGAATACCAGCTGTGAAAACAGCTCTTTGAAAAAAGGCAGATCGCGTGAAGAAGCAGCTGGTATCCGCGAGATCGCGAAGATCGCTGAAGCACCATCACACCAACAAAGAGAGGTCTCGGAGAAAACAGCAGACTCATTGAGCATGAAGATAAATGACTAATCTTGAAACTTATCCACTCAGAGGACACAACCGGTCGGCTCTGAAGCTAAAAGCATATGTGAATGCGCTTCTACTTTATACCCGCACTGGCAGGTGAGGCGCAAAATGCAAGACCTGCATGCCAATATTCATTGGCTCATTTTAATTCACTCGAAAGCCAACATGACATGATTTTTGCGTAAACATACACACCACTTTCGAGTCAAGTGGCGTGTTATTGCTACGCATTTTGAGCTATCCGCGTGCATCCACGTATATGCGTGTATGTCTACGTCATTAACGTCCGAGTGATTCCGCGTGTCTGTACACGCCGTCAAATGTCCGCGCGAAACGAAGCAAAATGTACATCTACATCTAGGGAGCGATCTTTTTTTTCCTAGGATGGTAAGGGAACAGTCATAAATGCCATTAACCCCAGTGACGGTTAAGTTTAGGGACGGGGTTCGGGTACAGTAAGTCATATATTTATATATACAGTAATAACGTTAAGTCAACGGCGTTCATAAACACGCTGAAAAACGATTATGCATGTTGATAGCATGCCAAAAATGGAAATACGAATTGGCGTGTCATACACACACTACTTCATGAGATCAGTCTGTGAAAGCAATTGGTCTCTCGAGCGTGATCCTAATTCATTGGAAACTCCTCCGACGAGACGTAGGAGTTTCCGAACAAAAGGGAACAAAGTAACTTGCATTACTAATTTGAAAAAGTAACTGAAAATATTTTGTAAATTTAAAAGTAATCCCTTAAAAGTAATCCTTTACTTGTGAAACGTTGAAAAAATAATCTGATTACGTAACTTGCTTTATTTGTAATATGTTACCCCAAACACTGGCAGAGAGCATGGGGATGTCCCAGACTATTTGAAGGCAAAAAACTAGCTATAAATTTGCTATAAATACAGGACAACAGAGGAGCAATAGAGATTGTTTCTCTTCCAATCAAAGATCTGAGACAATAATCTGCAGGTGCATTAATCTCATATTGTGATTATGCCTATCAAATTATGGCCTCTCATCACAAACTTCATCGGCACTCCAGAGGTTATCTATCCAATCAAATATCCTGGGGATGTTGTGATTACAATCCTATTTAAGAGTAATCAATAGAGTGGCCAGCGGTAGATTTGTAAAGTATAATCATACACAGGTCTCATCTGCCTAATTCCTCTCAGTCTGGACATGGTCTGAACAGCACATACTTTTCTTATTACATGCTAAAAAACTGATTATACACAACAGTTTCTCCCACAAGGAATGTTAATTAATTAACTTGATGACCCATCTTAAGGAATATCTAATTAACTGTGCATTCAAGGGTTTCCATTTTCACATAATTATACAACAGCTAATGACATTCTCAAACATTAACCCAGGTCTATTAAGAGGCAGAGGTCTTTCCCCTGATTAACTAACCTTGTTAGGCATCATTTTCCACATCAAGGTGGAAATAAGCGATGAACAAACGACAAGATTGGCTTGGTGTACCACAGGGAATGTCTGACATGTATGAGACCATCCACTCGCAAAATAAAATAAAATAAAACTAGCTAATTCTAATTTCTTCGTTGAGTAGAAGAAAAAAAAAATCAAGGTGACATTCAATTAATAGAGATTTTTTGACAGGCTGTGTTCAATTAAAAATGACAAGTTAACAAGATATAGATTTGTGTGAACTTTGGTTCTCAGGAAGCTCCCCATGCCAGTGCTGTCATAGCAAATACACTATTAATTTAATTCTAGGCCTAATCGCTGAAGTATAAACAGGGGGGAAAAAACACTGATGGATCATAGTCAGTCAACAGCATGATATTTTTGGCCGTAACTGCATTCAATCTAGCTCATTTCATTCATAAAAGGATGTGAATTATGGGCTGTTATGCATAGAGAGTGCAGAAATTAGAAATCAAATCCTGTCTGACTTTATTCTTGCCCTGCAATCTATGCAGATTAGACAGGGGCAATTTAGTCGCAGCTGCCATGCTCATTTTCCTGCCATTACACTTGAATGAAGTAAGACATTCCATTATTATTTAGAGCAGGATCGACGGCTAAGGGAAGTTGCTGAAAATTACGAATTTTCTTCTTCTTTTTTTTTTTTTTGGCCCGACTTAGTGCGGTCATTACTTCAAACATCTTAGTTTAAATCAATATCAGTAATGATTCATTCTTATGATTAAGAGGCAACTCCATCTGTAGGTGTCAGGTAATTACCGCGATGACCTGTAATGAGAATATTTCACAAGACTCCCACTTCCACTTTTCCTCTCTCTCTCTCTCTCTCTCTCTCTCTCTCTGCTGTAATTACCTCCTGTTCAGTTGAGAGCTGTCCACAGTTATCAGTCACTGACACTGGACTCAGGACAGGGCTGCTGTGGTGAGAGATGCAGGGTCCTACTGTACCTGATCTACCTCACAAACCTCATTAGACAACTGATCAACTGATGCTGAGACAGAGGATCAGACAAAAATCAGGGTGATTTTAAAGCCCTTATGGGGAGAACGGGAAATTCAGGAGATCCCTTACATCAATTTCCAATGAGGGGGTTTCATTAAAAGAATAACCAAACTCAGACCCCCAATAGATAGACCCAGTTCTCTTTGCATTCACACTATTCCTGGTCTAAAAAGTGAGCTCAGATCTTTTGCTTCATTCTATTTGTATAATTTGTATAATGTTTTATTCATTAATTTATTTAAATAATAATAATTTATAAATAATAATAAATATTATTATAAATAAGTCAAACACACATAAACAGCTTAATATTTAATTTGATCAATTGTCATTATTATTATTATTATTATTATTATTATAAACTTAATGCTCCGAGATTAGTTCAGTTGTTAAATTATAGTAAATAAATCATAAATATAGTAATAATAACAACAACAATAATAATAATAATAATAAAAGAAACTTAATATTTAACTTATAAACTGTGTATTATTAGTATTATTTTTATTAAATACATAATGCTCTGAGATCAGTTTTTGCATTGACATTATTCCTGGACTTGGATCCAATTTTGCTCCTTTCTTCATTTACTGTATTTGCTCCATTTTACTTGATGTATTTTTTTTCTATTAATTGAATGATTCATTCATTTATTTAAAACAACAATAATAGCTATTACTGTATGTATTATGACTAATATCCATGTTTTAGGTACAAAGGTGACAGCTTTTGTAACTTGTTTAAGTGTATAATTATGAACGTTTACATAAAAGCCAGATTTCTCATTCTCAGATCACTGAAATGAACCAATATTACAATATTATGAAAAAAAAAAAAAAAAAAAAACACATTGTTTGAAAAAAAAAAAAAGTATTTATTCTACACTCTAAAAAATGCTGGGTTGTTTCAACCCAAATTTGGGTCAAATATGGACAAACCCAACATATTGGGTTAAAATGTAACTTTAACGTTCACTTAACTGTACATTTTTTAATGACATTTTTAACCCAACATTTGGGTTTGTCCATATTTGACCCAAATTTGGGTTGAAACAACCCAGTATATTTTAGAATGCACTTTATCAGCAATCCATAAGCATAAATGTCAAATCTACGTTAAGATAAGAAGGCGTAGTATAATTTAACGTTTTTATTGTAACATTGTGAAATATTTTCTCCTTTTTTTTCAAAATCTCAGCATCATATGGTGAACATAAACATTTTATCTCTATCAAAAAGGAAACCTAAAAGGGAAATGTCACACTTTTACTTACTCCTGATAAGATTCCTTCCTTTTTTTCTTTTAGGGCTTTTGCCATTTATCTGAGGAAATGAAACGGCTTTTAACTCTTTTTTTTCTCTCTCTCAAGTGTATGTCTTTCATGGATTTGAAATCAGACAACAGGGTGGACTCATGGCGGGCCAAGTGACTTCACCCGCTAGTTAAGACAGGAACAGCTCTCACGCTGGGTCGTGTGGGCTTTGTCAGGAAGACCGAGAGAGTTTCTTTGTGAAAAAATTTGTTTCATCTACTGCCTTTAAAGGTTTCTGAACTGCAGTTTGGCATTAAGGGCGAAATGGCATTGCTAAAGTGCTCAGCTTTGCGATCAACTGTTCGCAAGGGAAATGGGTTTAGTTACATGTGCACCAGAGCAACCTACACAACAGTGTTACCACCATCATCATAAAGAGCTCCGAGGCTTTTCCAACATACCTGTCTGCAAACTTAACGACCTCCATATTGGATTTCAGCTTTGATGGAACCTCTTCAACTTGACTGAAGTTACAGGCAACCAGATTATCATGCTGACTCCCGTACATGAGAGAAGAATGAACACAACGGGGCCATCAAATCGCTGAGGAAGAAGCACAGCTCTGTTAAGGCTTTTAGACAAAAAGCATTATTCTGATAACAAGACCCTGTTTAGGACAAGTAGACATGATAGGAGGAAAATTGTTTCTTTTAATCAAAACGCAACAAGATTATTCTTTCAAGAGAATGTGAGGAGTGTTTGCTTGTGTAAAATCTGTTGCCGCAATGCTAGGCACCCCAATAGCAAAAAACATGCAAAAATTTTGCCTGAGGACAAAAGATTTTCCCATGAAGATTTCTCAGCAGGTTCAAATTGCTTAGTTTGAAAGTGACTTCTGTGTGAGCCTAGTTTTTACATACAAATGTATACTTTTTTATGAACTATGTACCTTTTTTTGCCCCTAAAAAATTTGCCAAAGTTTTGCTATTATGAATCCAATAAGTTCCCATTGGCCTAATATGGCTTCTTTAGTTTTGTTGTCCACCAGGTGAAAATAGGATATTTGATCACTTTGTAACCTATCAAATTGTCTCAACAAACCACATTATTTGAGATAGCATTTAAGTCCACAAAAAAATGGGTTCATTTAAGTCTCTAACCTTTAGCATGAGCAATAATAACGATTATGCTCGCCTAAGAATGCGCCATTTCACAAGAGGCCTAATAACACTGAAACATGTTGGGGCTTGAGTCTCCAAAAATGTACTATCCATTAAAATGTTTTAAACATGACATCTCTTCTGTTGTCTCTGAATCTTTTGAAAGGAGGGCCATCTAATTAATCATCTACAGCACACTGAGCATAACATAACCTTCTCTTCCAGACTTCCAAACAGACCATTTTATGCTCAAACGATCATGTACCGAGGAGGGCCGCATTAGCATGCAACTTTTTAAATACTTTTGTGTTTCATGAACGCCGTCGTAAAGCTCTGCCTACATTGCCTATTAAAGTACTTCTAATCTTAATTTCCTTGTACTGAGTAACCCAAGTCTTTCATCTTATCTTAGTAAAGAGCAATGAACAGGAAGAGGACCATCATGCTTGAGTTGCATATTCATCTCTAATGAATTCCATATCCCCCCACACAAACTTTACATCCTATTAGTGATGAAGAACGAGAAGGAGGAAAAGAAGAAAGCCAAGATGCAACATGCCAATTACAAAGAGTCTTTTTCTAAAGAACAAGATTCTGTTTGACAACTCATAACAGTCCTCTTCAATATATTGTATCTGGTCATTTTCATCAGACCGCATCTAATCAATTGATATTAAAGAGCATGTTTTGCACGGCCATGGAACGAAACAACAAGATCAACTAGAGATTTTCTTAATAAAGATTGTAATAACACAGGCCTCGCCATCTCCCACAGTAATGAGAACCCATTTCCTTGCAAACCAATTGCATGTCTGAAAAAAAAGGAAAAGAAATTAAAAGAAAAGATGGCAAAAATATGACAAAAAAAGCCTTGTGCTTGATTTTCAGACAAAATTAGAAGACCAGGGGCCTCATGTATAAACGTTGCGTACGCACAAAATGGGGATAGAAATATGCGTACGCATTTTTCCACGCGCACATAGGGATTTATAAAAAATAAACTTGCCGTAAATAAGTGCGCACCGTAAGGATGCTCTTGACCGTGCGTACGCACTCTTTAAGAAGAGTATGTGTTTTGGCGACACCGATGGTGAGCTGGAGTCAAATGTCTTTTTGCTTACTATTAGACAGAGAATCTAAAGAAAATTATACATCTACAGAAAGATAATACAAATATAATTTCACAAACCTATCATCACTTCAAACATCCATCCCTTCTTAAATGACCGCGCCAGCACGCACGTTGGGCCGTTTGGTGAAACTAACTGACGCACATATAATATAGCCTATAATCTAACGGCAGATGGAGTAAAACCGTAAATCTTCATTATGAGTCCAAATCATAAATACAGTCCATATTCACAATAACAGTTTAAATAAATAAGAAAATGGTTTAAACTATGTTTTACCTCTGATATAAACATTTAGATTAAATATGCCATTCTCATTAATGGAGTTAAACTCTACATGCAATCATTACTGAGAAGTTACAATATATACAGTATATATATATATATATATATATATTTTTTTTTTTTTTTTTTTTTTTCAATAAATAGAAATATACCTATTTGTTGTGGATGCATTGCTTTTGAACACTTTTCTTCTGGCATGCTGAGTTTTAATGTTTTAACTAGAGATTGTCTGAGAAAACTGTTTCGTGCAAATAATGCACAACCATGTCTATCTCTTTCCATTAAAATATAAATCAATTAAAAATACTATTTGGCCAGTGGAAAAGATTGAGAAAAACTTTCTCTGAAATGTATTTAACACTATTTGATTTATTCATTCAAAAACAAGGCAAGGATATAGGCTACTAAAAAAAATGTTTGTAATAATGTGACGGCACATCCGCATTTCATATTTTCCTAACGTCTTGTACCGTTAAACTTGGTATCACGTGGATGAATAATCATATGCAAATGATATGCAGATGAGGATATGCATATTTAAACTAGGCGTTGTAATCTCCATATATGGTTATTTCGGGGAGGAGACTCACGTGCGCACAATCTCCTGCTGAAGTGAATTCTGCGCAGGTTCTGGCGTACGAACGGTTTTATAAATCTGAAAACTTTTGTGCGTACGCAAATTCTGCCTTATGTGCGTACGGACACTTTAAGGATGAAATCTACGCAAAGTTGTATACATAAGGCCCCAGAACTATATGCTGCTCCAAGCTTTCACCAGCCAAATGTTTAATATCAGCAACCTTTCTGCCAGATATATTTTTTTAACCTATGTGAAGTTTCAGCTAATAAAGCACTAATTGCACCTTCTCTGCTTTCTGTCTTTGGAATTCTGGAACGAGAAGGATTTTGCATTAATTCTGATGCATTACAGCTGTACGTCTGTGCTGTTTTTTAGGACAGCGAAGCATTTTGAGAGCCAACTAGTTAGTCATCGTCTTCCTGGCTTTGTGTGCCAGCCATTAATAAACAAAGTTAAACCTGAAAGATCCCTCTGGTATCTTGTCACATAGTTTTTTAAGTCTCTCTTTGTACAAAACAGGAAAGTACATTATTCATGGAGCTAAAAAATAACTAGAAACAGACATGGGGCATCTTTTGGGAGTAATCACATACATATTAGATATTAATAGTGGTCTGCTACATATTTGCCAAGACTGAAATACTGTATATGATAGTTGTTTAGCACTTTTTACTCAAATGAAAATTTATCAAGGTAGATGTTTTTTTTAAAGGTCACAAAAAGCTATTGAATATGTTAAATGATACAATACAAGTGAATGTGTACTTGCTGCTTTGCTGAAACCAAAAAGTTTTTATTAAGTATTTATGCAAATAAAGATGACATAGGCTACATTTTTTATGCACTTGTACAATTTAACATATTCAATATATTAATAAAATAAACAATTACTTTAAAATAATCTTAAATGTATTGGAGACAAATACTAAGGAAGTCAATGAGAAGTCAAAATGTTTGGTTACTGGTGTTCTTCAAAATGTCTTAAAGAAATTAATACAGGTTTGAAACAACTTGAGGGCGAGTAAATGATGACGCAATTTTCATTTTTGGATGAACTATCCCTTTAAGGAAAAGCCACTACACTTAAAACACAAAAATATCAGAAGGCATTAAAATTAAAGGCTAAAATTCAGTACGCAAACCATGTTTATTCAAGATATAAAACACTATATTTGACACTTCTCATCCGGGATGATAGCTCATCCTGACCGAAGCCACTAAACCTCACCACATGCCTCTTAATTTCCAAATCCCAATCAGGGACCCTGTAATTTCGCTAATTAGCCTGTGATCTGTTGACAACTTGACTGGATGGGGCGGCTGATGCTTTCTGGTGTCTGAGCGTCTGGTGTTGTGCTTTGAGTAATCCCCGCTTGTAATCGTTTTCCGTTTGCTAATTAAGAGCAGATAATTGTGGCTTGATTTAACAGCGTTTTGCTGACTGTTGACAATTTGTTGGAGGCGTGCGCCGGTGGAGGCAGCTGTTAGGGGAAGGCGGGAGTCGACATGAGCTTCAATACACAACCGTCTGTGTCGGAACGGTTCCCTAACACATGCTGTCACTCTAATCAGACACTATTAAATTACAGAATTCAGCAATTTGTAAAACATATTTATGGGGGACATTTTTCAACAAGGCGTTTGCATGACTTCTACATATGTTGAGGTGACATCGTATTTGCATGATTCTATTATTTGTGCTGTAATTGTTTTGTTTTCCAAGATTTCTCAATAAAAAACCATCCAGTGTAGCAAAAGTGTAATTTCAGAGCATGCCAGCTGAACTTGTTTTAAACAGCCAGCTGAGACCCCTTAGAGATGACCACAACATCTACGGTCAGATCTGAACGCCCCGAAGGTCTCATCCATAATGCATTTGCTCCAATAAAGGTGCCGATTAGAGACTAATTTTAGCAGCTAATTCAGGGCTGTACTCAAATATAGGAATTTTCATTTGCATAGATATCAAAAATGAATGAACCACTGAATATATAGTCTGACAACAGGACAAGACTTCAAGACATCTGATAACAACCTCACATCACGCTACCTCCTTTCCCAGTGCTCTTATGGAATTTTAAAATTGCATAATGATATTATAGTGATATATGAGTCCAAGACTGACACCCACGCAAATAATGTGACTTATCTCGGCTCACGTATACAAGCTGTATTTGGACCACGAGTAATGAAAAAGAAAATGTTGAAAGAGAGGCAGGCGTTTCCTTCAACTGCCCTTATCGGCTCAATTTAGATTATTATATTCGCTTTTATCCGCATCGGATCGACAGATTTATATGAATACCATATTGGCAATTATTAAAATAGACAAGGGAACTATTCATCTTGCCGTCAAACTCCATCATTAAACTGACTGACAGCCGGCCGCTGCATCTGAAGCCAATCAGAGGCGAGGCAAACGAGTGGGGTATGAACACAAACCCAGGTGGGTCATTAAGCATGCACAGGGGCAGTTCATGAGTCCTAATGAGGGGTCAGGCTTTAGGTGGGTCACGGCTGGAGGCAGGGTTTCTATCTCATCGCATCACTCCTTTTAATCTTCTATTCTCTTAATGAAACTAATAGTGGAACTGTCGTTGATTAATGATGCTCGACGGAGGCTGGGAAGTATTAGTTTGAAATTTTATCGGTCTTTATTTCCTCCGGAGCTATACGGCTGTTCATTATTTATGAATGTGACTTTCTTTTTTTTTTGATGGACAGATGGGGTTGCAAAGCCTGTGATTCCGTTATTGACTTAAAGGGACAGTCCACATGAAAATGTAGTTACAAATCTGTTACAAAAGTTTCCTATATCAATATATTTCTATAATTTATTCCTTTGATGACAAAGCTGAATTTTTAGCATCTATACTCCAGTCTTCAGTGTCATATAATCCTGCATCTATCTATCTATCTATCTATCTATCTATCTATCTATCTATCTATCTATCTATCTATCTATCTATAGTATTATCTGAGATGCCTAAACCTCACCACAGTCATATATAATAACTGGTTACCTGAAAGTGAAGGAATGAGTGAAGTGTTTTACGTACATGCATTGATGAAAAAGGCATTCCAATGACCAATGTCTGTGTCCGAATTGGGCACTCACTCGTCCACCTCCAGACGACCTCATAGCTGATTAAGAAGTGGTTGCTGATTAGAAGAGTGACTGTGGATGGCCTGAGTGACAGAGCAAGCAAGTTCATTAACTCTTGGTGCATTAACAGTGATGTAATGCAATACAAGCCTCATGAATCCTCCCAGCCAATCAGAGCAGGCGAGGAACAGTGAAGGCGACATGACGGATGGCCTCGTAGATGGCAGCGCTGTGACCTTGCGGCTCATTAACTCTTTTGCATATGCACACAAGAACCGGGGGAGTGCTGTAACATGGGGTGAGATGAAACACAATCAGTTAAACCAATTATACATGAGCAACGGGGTGAAATCACTATCATATACCTTCGTGATGTGACAGCAGAAGGTGTAAGACTGTGTAAAAATGCAAAGGCAAAATTTACTGATATCATCAGGATGCGTGTGGCAATGTAAACATATTTACTGAATGTCGAGACATTCACCTGATAACCACTGTGAGAAAAAAAAATATTGCAGCTTTTCAAGTTTGCTGGCATATCTCAAAGCAAACATATAAAGCTTAGGATTTAAAAAAATGAAATGAAAAAATATATCAGCAACAGATACAGTTAAGAGATCAGACAGAGATCAGATCCCCCCCATTTAATGTTGTTATAAGTGAAGTCAGTGCTGACAGAGCTGGTGACAGATTACTTTTACCTTTAAACATGACTGCTTGGCCTCCTTCTCATCTGCCTCTGCTCTAAGGGTCCTCGGTGCCTCCTCCAAGGCATCTCAGCTTGCCTGCAGAAGACTGTCGCAGAAAACACACACGCACACACACAATCACACGCACAATACGGAATTCTTGTTGTATAGCTTTCCAAATGGGGACATAAAGACAAAGATAATTAAAATACTATTGAGGAATCCTTAGTGACATAAAGCATTTTGCATTTTCAAAATTGTAAAAACGTTATTTTTTATATCACTTTCTAATGGTGAGGTCATTGTGAACAAAGAGAGGTTTTGTCAGACCAAACTTACAAATTTATCTCCAAACATACTGATGATATATTGAGGATGTTTGTAATACTTTTTGGATCGAAAACAACAAATGAATATGAAAAATATACTAAAAATGTCCCCCAAATTTTATATTTTACAAAAATATTCCTCTGATATAAAGTCGGTAGAGTTGCTATAGGTTTTTTTTTATGTTTTTGGAAGTCTCTTATGCTCATAAAGGCTGCATTTATTTAAAAAAAAAATATTACTATACATTTTAGATAAAATGGTTCTATTTTAATATATTTTAAAATGTAATTTAGTCCTGTGATAGGAAAGCTGAATTTTCAGCATTATTACTCAGTGTCACATGATCCTTCAGAAATCATTTAAACATTAAAAGGATTTCTGATTCGGTGCTCGAATAAATAAAAACAAATTGGTCAGGATTTTTTTGATGAATAAAAAGGTGGGGAAAAGCATTTATTTGAAATAGCAAGCTTGTTTTGTAAGATTATAAATGTCTATACTGTCACTTTTGAACAATTTAATCTGTATTAATTTAATTAATGCAGAGTAAAAGTAAAAAATAAAAAAAAAACTTACTGACCCCAAACTTTTACTGTACATAGTGTAGATTTTATTTATTTTTTATTATATTTGCATGTCGGTGTAAAGTGCAGTATTAAACTAGTTTAAAAGATGTAGTTGGCATAGTGACTATCCAGACACCATGGCTGCTGCTGCCTACAGTGAGGTGGGACACGTCTCAGCTGTTTTAGCTGATGATCTGATGTGACAGTCTCACGATGGTCTTAGTCACTAATGGGAGCCAACATTCCTCAGCATCTCGACCCAAGCTCAAACAGGGCTTCCAAGAAATTCCCGACAAGCTTAATAAAACATCAATAGTGCCAAACACATTGTATAGCGAATCAATCCAAAGCATCAGCCGGGCTGCAGCCTGACAGGTGGTGATGGCACAAAAACTCCCCGCGCTCCTCCAGTCTCACTGTAGGGACCACGGGACGCTGCGGCCTGACACCAGAACTCATCACGTGTCTTTGATCACACAGAGGGAAGCACGCGACGTGTCGCAGCTGCGTGACGAAACGCTGCATCTGTCAGATGTTGCTGACAGTCCCACCCCACAAACTCAGTACGGAGAGGTACTGATCTTTATAAGTGGTGACTGAGAGGTACGCTTACTGACGGATGAAGGTGACCCAGTTTGTAAGGAGAACTATTAGCATAGCTTTTTTTGTAGCGCTGGGAGGGAACAATGTAACTTTTGATAAACAAGTGGGGAATTGAGGACAGCATCTGAACTTTTGTGTCAGTGATTTGTTCCTCATATGTACAGTTAGAGCTTCTGAATCTTTCACACCGTCTATTTCGCTGGCCTAATAAACTGTAAGATTGGAATTTCTATATGGACAGCCAATATTAGCAATCTATGGTACACACTCTAAAAATTGCTGGGTTGTTTTAACCCAACTTTGGGTCAAATATGGACAAACCCATCCATTGGGATAGATTTTTAACCCAACATTTGGGTTTGTCCATATTTGACCCAAAGTTGGGTTAAAACAACCCAGCATTTTTAGAGTGCAGGGCAACATATATCAAAAGGAAGGTTGTTCACTCGGCAGCCATATTTGCAACACCTCCAGGTGGCTATTTCAAGCGTCCAAGATATCTACTTGAACGGCGAAATCCTGAAATCTCAAAAACTTCTTTCCGAACTCACAATTGAATAACGTATTTCAATTCAGCAACAAAAATCTGACATAAAATGTCCCATAAGTGTTGTTTCTTATGCCCAAATAGCATTATAAAGCTTTTTTTTTAGCCTAGACCAGCCAATGCACATGCAAAAATATATCAATATTATACCTAATTCAAAATATCAATACATTTAATAGTGTATAAATTATACTATACTATACAGAAGTACAGTATATTTACTTATTAACAAAAGTTATCATTAGCATTGTATCGTTTGAAGCAGATGTCATAACAAATGCTAGCAGACCGGGAAGATTTTAAACAAGCACTTCATTCATAAATCCATAAATTCATACCACCATAATGTGGAAATAAAAAAACGGAAGACAAAACACTAGTGCAAATATAAAAAAAAGTAAAAACTGCAAAAAATAATGCCTTTTAAAAATATATTATATGGTTCCAAACTAGCACACAGCACCACTTTTAAGAAACTTTTTTTTTCATATTTTAAAGCATTTGTTCTTTTGTGCTTCACAGAAAGTAAAACAGTTTTGGGTTACACTTTATTTGAAGGTGACACTTTTACATTGTAAATACTCAAATAAGAACTGATTAATATTAATTAACTACATGTACTTACTGTTGAGTTACAGTTTAGGGTTAGTTAATTGTAATTAAAAAGGTACAAAAGCTGTCACTGGGGCTGTACCTTTTCAAAAGGTACACTTTTGTACCTAAAGGGTGCATATTGGTACCTTAATGGTACATTTTAGGTGCTAATATGTACCATTAAAGTACCAATATGCACCCTTTAGGTACAAAAGTGTACCTTTTGAAAAGGTAAAGCCCCAGTGACAGCTTTTGTACCTTTTTTTTCTGAGAGTATATGAACATCGCCTTAAAACAATGTATTACCCAGGTTTGTTATGACACTAGGGCGAATAAATGAGGAATTCTTTAAATTGAGGCAGAGAACATTTTAACTAAAGAGATGACTATTATGTTTTTAGCACACAGTGATGACATCACTGAAATGAAGAAATCGAGACATAGAGGTGAGTTACAAAATGGAGCAATAACATCTGTGCATTCATTAAACAAAGCTGCCAGAGTTCAGGGGCAAATGAAAAACCCATCAACCATCTGGAGGACAAAGAAAAATCGTATAATTGTTCAGACTTACACAGAACTAAAGCCAGAGAGCTTCGGTTGGCTGTTGACTCCAGAAAATGTAAATTCCAGAAAGCGTGACATCTGCCTCCCTCCAAAGTTTAGGCCTCATCTGTTCCAAATTATTCCCATCTATGGTGAGGAAAGAGGGAGAAAAAAAGTTAAATGCATTAGAGATGGAACTTTTTATATAACATGGTTTGCAGTGGCTACGCTCAAACTACTAATTCCTCCAATACACTTAATGGAAAAGAAGAGCTATTCATTTCCTCACAAACATGTCCATTAGGAGCAGAGATGGCTGGCTTAGGAATCTGTGTTGATGTGCTGCTCTTTACGGCATGTAAAAGAGAAGCTGAACTGATTGGCAGGGCATGCATACATGCATTCTCTCTCTCGCTCGCTCCATCCTCTATTCTCTGGGGTAAAATTATCTTTTGGAGCTGTGCCAGCTGTCCTTGTTGAAATGGCAGAGGAAAGTGGACATGTTCTTGTCTGAAACCAGCTCCAGATAAAGTGATTATGTCTTACATTATGCCACACTGGGATTTCTTCATCATGCAAAGTAGCAGGGAAAAGAAAAACGGAGGAATGAAACATAAGCAAGAATTAAAATGAGAGTGAGATAAATGGCTACAGTGCTATCAGCCATCTTGTAGCACTTCATATCATCCATCTGGACCAGGCATTTCAGCAGATGGGTTGTTATTATTATAATCATCTGAAAAGATGCACACAGTTTGCCAATTCAAATTGAGAGGGAACATACCACCTCACATTTAATAATAATAGTTTTCATGAATTTAATTAATAAATAAACATGAAAAGTAAAAAGAAGTTTTTTAATTTTAGTTAATGTTTATTTTAAGTAATGAAAATATTTGTTTAGGGGTTTTAGTATAATAAAGCATAACAACCCTGCATGTGGCATCTGTCATAACACAGCTTTAAAACATTAATTTGTATGGTATGCTGACCTCCTCTTCACAAACAAGGAAAGAAAACGTCCCAACTAATGCTTTATAGGTTACAAGTGTTCATTTATTCCTCAAACGAAGTTGTAAAAGAATACATTGAACTTGAGATGGCATGATAGATGGGTGTGTTCTCAATAATTTCCCTTCATCTCATTGGATCATACTGGGGAGAAAAGAAATCTGTTTTAATAAAGACATAATCTTATTTTAAATAAATATGAGATCAATTCTCCAATATCAAATTTGGGGATGAAAACTGAAGCAGTAATGGGGCGACCGCGACAATGGGCTGAGAGATGGAATTGGGAATTGGATGGAAAAATAGAGGCATTATTCATAATACATTCATCTTCCAGTGCAAGCACACTAGCTTCATCTCTCTCTTCTCCATTTCTTCTTTCTACAGTTCTTCACTCTTATAATGGCCATTCTGCATCCTCATTTCCCAGCTAACAGCACAGATCACATCAGAGCCGTCCATTCATTTGGTGCGGTGTGAGGGTGCGGAGAGCGAGCCAGAACGGGAGGCTCTAACGCTTACACGGGCTCCATGCACGCTTTATGTCAGATTCCTTGACCATCTGAGGGGTGCAGAATAGTATCGCTTCGACATTCAGCTAACAAACCACTTGGCTTTCAGGCCTTTTGATTTTGTTTGAAAGCGGGAGACAATCCTCAGCTTAATTGACAAGATGGTGTGAAGCCAAGAAAGCAGGGAATGAACAGCCCTCGACGAACACCATTAGCCAACCAGAGAGCACCTCAAACTTTTATAGAGTCTTCAGCTTGTCCAGCGAGTGACTGCTTGGATTCATTAACAGGAAGCTGTAAATTGAATGTCTTTTGCTCAAGCGTATCTTATGTGAGAAGATGAAGGCAACTTTTAAAAAATACTATGAATGACACCGCAAGCTTTTTAGGATAAACAAAAGCAGAAACCGATACACACACACACACACATATATATATATATATATATATATATATATACATATACATATACACACACACGTTTGCTTTGTCAGTGCTGGAGGCGTTCAAAATCTTTTACTGTTCTTTGATCCGTCCAGCCAGCCTCCTACCAACAGATCTGGGGTGCGTTTCCCGAAAGCGTCGTTAGCCAACTATAGTCGCAAGTTCGCGAGTGGGTGTTTCCAGAAACAATCGTTCCAACGAACATTCGCAAACAGCATCGCAAAGTTGTGTGGTTTGAATGACAGCTCTCGACCTGTGTTTAGAGGTATAGTTTCTATATTGCATCTCATTTGGAAGTAATAAATCCTTATCTTGAGCAAAATAAGCAAACTGATATTCAGTACAACCGGTGTCTTTTAATTAGAATGCATACAAATGTAATTTACGTCTTTTAGTTTTTTAAAAGATTTAAAGTACCGATTTTGAAGAGTGCGCATGTGCGAACGTGCTCTACTATGCAAGAACGAGCCAAATATGGAATCTGGTAATAAAGCAAAATAACTGAGAACAATTAGAAATAGTCCTCAGATGACATGTCTGTAATTTATATATAAAGAAAATCTAGCGTTAATTGGATCTCAAACAGTTTCATTAAAAGTAGTTATTACTCCAGTCTCCACCACGTGCGAAACCAATGTGGCTGAACGATATTTTGCGACTATGGGTTTCGGGAAACAGTCGTGACTAGCTAGTTGATTTCTCCAACGATGCATCGTACTATGGTAGTGAAGCAGCGAACTACGAAAACGAAAATAGCAAAGATAAATGCTGAAAATTGAAAATGTAAAGTAGCTATCTATTTATAATGTTTCTACAGAATAGGGTGCAAATGCTTGTCTATTAATAATAAAAATATACAATAAAAAAAAAAATTCTCCAAATTGTGATTTAAACTCGCAATTCATCTCTCAATTCTGACTTTATAACTTGCAATTCTGACTTTAGAATTCCCAATTGTAAGTTTATATCATACAATTCTGAGAAAAACAGTCACAATTACCTTTTTAGTATTTTTTTTTTATTATTATTCTGTGGCAGAAACAAGCTTCCATAGTAAAACTAGTCTGAGGAAATTTTCTTAATGAGTTTTTATTAGTCTTTGGTTTGTCAATATATCTAAAAAGAATACGAAATTAAGATATTTTCATATATTCTATGTTGAATATAATGGTATTTTGTCTTGCTGCACTGGTAGATTTCTAATGCGTAGAAATTATTTGGCAACAGAGGTACCCCCAAAAGTCTATGCCAGGTACACTGTTAAAAATTCATTGAAATAAAAATTAGTTAATACAATGGAGATTGGTTTAATAAATAGAAATTCAAGATATTATGTTATCAGTTATGTCATCATTCATTATCTAAGTTGATTTGAAAAAAAATAAAAAGTTGTGATGACAAATCATGAAAATAATTTTCACTGCTTACTATTAACATATCAAGTTTATCTTACTTACTCAAGACGATTCTATTTAAAATGTTTTGTGGCCATGCTGAGAACATAATTTATAATTGCATAGGATAATGAATTGTGGTCTGTCACATTTTGGAACTCAATGGCACAAGAATTTCGCTTGTATAGCTAAACATGAACTGACTAAATGCTTCTAATTCAGGTTTCGCGCAGACTCAGCAAAAGCAGCTCTGAGAGTGTCGAGAGACTTGAAACCTTTCAAAATCTCCAAAGCAAACTCTGACGACTCTCAAACACAAGCAATGCACTTTGTATTTATACAAGAGGTAGATGTAGAAATATGTTCCATGTGTTAAATGCTCAGAATTGACTTGCTGGGTGTAGCAGTTCAGCTTGAGGTGTCAACAAAGCCCTTTCACCGCATTCATATTCCTTTGCTCTGAATTATATTACTACAAAGACAAACATGGAAGACAAGGTCATCAAGGATCATTTTGGATTTGAAAGGCAGAACTATCCTATGAAGGATCAGCGACATCATTCGATTTTGAACATCATGGCATAAATGAACTCAATAAGCGTGCGTGAATGCTGTGGAGTTTAGACCCCAGGAAGGTAATCGTGAGCGATAAAGCATTACTAAACTGCATGTAACAACAATGATCCGAGACTCAATGGCTTTCATCAGAGCTGATTGTATCATGATTGGCCTTAAATTGCAAATCAAACACTGTAGTTGTAATCAGAGCAAGAGAGATACAAAGAGAAACAAAGCATAGCAAATGTGTGCCTTCTCCAAGTACAGACTTGGAAAATGAGGACAGAAAGTAAGGTTGACCTCTAAAGATAGCATACCCTGCTATTCAAAAAGGCCGCATGGGGATTCATGTGGGCTTTGATATTTGTCTTTTGACATTTCTTAATTAACTAGCCAAATTAATATAATTCTTTATTATTCAAACAAACCACAAAATGTGGGTGGTCTAGGAGGGTTGTCGTGCCACCGGGCCGCACATCATTAGGCAATAACCCTTCAATGAGCATTACCTCAGACATCACCATAAAAAGCCATTGTTCACCATTCAAAAGTGATATGAATTATGCGCTGAGTTTTATGAAGCTCATTTGCAATGAGGTCTTGTCAATGTGCTTGGAGGGAAAACGTGTTTAATATGAACGGTAATAGCAACCAGGGGAGGGCTGAGAGAAATGGGGAAAGGGATAATGGGGAGAAGAAAATAAAATGAAACTTGAACGAGCAAGTGATCTACAGTATACCGTGTTAGAGAAAGAGCGCAAGGCTTTGTTTACATGATAGCTGGCCCATGTATTGAAAATGCACAGTGATTTTCATGACAGCACTCAAGCATCAAAGCCTTTGTGTCCAGTAATCAAGAAATTTACATTTACTTACATTTTAGATAATATTGACAGTTACTTCTACCCTATTGCTCCGCCCATTGAAAGTAGTTCCAAAAAAGGCCAATTCACACCGCTCCAACAGACAGTTCATTAGGTTTTGTCAGATCAGTGTGTGTCGGTGTAACATTCACTTAAGTTTGGATTTGTTATGTTTTGTCATCACCTGCCTACGTCACACTTTTGTTTTCACAGACACTAATCATTCAGCTGTGCACTCTTCAGTCACCATCATTAACACCTGTACTGTATATGTTCAGTCCTGTTTTAGGCCCTGTTTACTCAAGAACGCTTGTGGGGGAAAATGTAAAAATATTTTATCGGATGTGCCTTTCATTACACGGCGACTGCGTTTTTGGGGCTTAAAAACGCAAATAAAGTTAAACCATCCTCCTGAGTGGAAATCTTAAAAATGCTCCACCGCCGCGTTCCCGTGTAAAGGGTAAAAAACCGGTAAAAACACAAATGTCTGCTTGACAGTGAAGGTTGAATGCAGGCGCGCGGACTTGGTGTTGTGCGGCAGTGCTCCACATTGCCACCTAGCCGCCTGGAGTGCGTACTACATTGAATTTCACACACTTTTGCATCACCGCAAGCAGATTTCCCACCCAAAACGCTTGTCTAAACGCAGAATAAAAAGTGATAACGTAACGCCACTTTTGCGTTTTTTCTTCCATGTAAACATAGCCTCAGTTCACTGTCCGTTATTGTCTATGTTCAGTGTGTGCAGCTGTATCTGTAAAAGTATCGGTTTGCCTTCCTGTTTGATCTTTAGAGAATAAAAATTTAGCGTGGTACCACCTCAGGCCTGTCAGGAGCCATTTTCTCCTGGGCATGGGGAGCCCAAGGCTCCGCCTATAGCCTCGCCTCACTACTCTATGACACGACCTGTAATTTTGTTTTTGAAGAAAAATAATAAGATTTTAAGTTTGTTTTACTTAATTGTAGTCGTGTTAAAACGAAGACTCTCTACAGTGGGCTGGATTAACATAATTTGCCAAAGTCATTGGCTAGTACTCACCTTTCACTTTCCACGTTTTGATTTCAGCAAATCACTTTGGGTGCATTCAGATAGCGTACTGTAAGTTGTCTTTTGACTATCGCAAGTTGATTTAGTTGAATAAATAAAATATTGTAATTTAATATGTTGCAATACTTTACATCTAAACACCCCTTTTTTCCCCAAAGAAACACTAAATGACCATGTAATAATGTCTCAAGCACTATACCTGCCCAGCTGTTTAAGTTCTGTTTAACATGAAAAATAGACGAATGTCATTTCTCGTGCCATTTATACGCCAAAACTAGTTTTTGCGTGTATATGATACACACTTTTTGGCGTATAAGAAGTACGAACTCCCCACCCCCCTTCCCCCTAAACCTACCCAGGGAATTTTCAGTGCGTGGCACATGCACGCAAAAAACAATTTTGGCGTATAAATGCCACAAGAAATGACAATCGTGGTATAGATACGCACTTTCATGAGACCGTGTTGGAAAAATATGCATTTTCATTCATGCATATTTGTAACAGTGTTCTCTCAGCTACATTCATTTAAAGCAATCATTTACAGTATATTTTTTCACTACACCTCCCAGCCTTAGTACTCATGTGACACAAGAGGGGGCGTGAGAATCCTGGGAACTTTGGAATTTGGATGAAAAACTTCTGGACACGGTGTGTGTGCATTTAAGTGTGTCCATGTTGAGGTAGCTCCACATACTTCTGCTCTTTGATCCAGCGACTGAGGTTGCTGACCAGCGGTGTGCTCTCTTGGCAGAGGTGAATGGTGTCTATGTGGGATTCCTCCGGGGCCAAGCTTAACCGCTGCAGCTGTGCGAGGGATAGACAGGATCAAAGCACACCCAAAAAAACACACATACACACACACTATATGAACACACACTCTCTCCATCACTAATAATAACCACCACCTCGGCCCAGAATCCAGTCTCCTGTCTCGCTGGCCCGGCTCTCTGCTCACATAATCAGGGTTTCCTTCTACATGCTATTAATTGATTCAGTATGCTTGGAAGAAGTGGTTCCCGCGTTCCCATGTCTCAGATTTTCTTGTTTATTATGCTAACCATACATGAGTCTCCCGCACTCTCGAGGGGGTAGAATTCTAATCAGGTGAATTCAATTACAGAGCTCCTGATCCTTGATTTTCTGCTGGGCTCCAAGTGCACAACAAGTCCCGGTGAAAGCGTATATTGGTGTCAGCTTAAAACATCTTTCTTTTAGAGTTATTTTTCTCTTTTAGCTCTCTAGCTCGTCTAGAAGGCATGCATGTATTAAACATTTTGCAAAAATGGTCGAAGTTCATATCTGGATTCAATCAAAATACAGGAGACCCCACCTGAAACAAAAGCAGACGGCACAGCCTAATGCAGAACAAATGTTCTTTCAACCTCAGGTCTAGTGCTTTTAGTGGCCAAGCTGAAATACATACAGAAGTAATACAATTAAAATACAAAAGATAGACATTGTATCATTTATTGAATGTTAAAATACTTTCTAATACTTCTATCTAAAAAAATTCTACATATAAAAAATGTAGAAAAAGCAGCCTGGACATTTTCCTAAACAACTTTTTTGTTCTTTACAGCAAAATTCAAATTTAACAGTAGGGTTTAAGCATTCAATAAGAGTATGAATAGATGGTGATAGACTGTTCATTTCTACATGAACAAAACATTTAAGAAGTCATCACACCTACAATCCCATTCCAGAGACCAGTATCAAAAATCCAACATACAGTATGCTGGAGTCGTTTCAGCAGTGGAGAGCATGAGAGGCAAGCAAGAAAATAGAAAACTGAGACAGTGAAATTGAAGGATAGCGCAAGAGTGAAAAAGGAAGTGGGAGAAGAAAAGAGAATCCCCTCTGAATGTTCTGTAAGCCATATGTTGTGCATATAAAGCACTGCTGTGTGCCGTGGTGATTCATGACTCCTGAAGACAATCCTAATATTTTTCCAGAAGCTGTAAAGACTTTGAGACGGTCACTACATACTCTGTCTAGACACCACTCGTCAGAATTACGCAGTTCGAAACACTCACGAAGAGAGAGGGGAACTTCAAATGATGACTCAATTCAATTGGCGATTCATTCTTCTGTCTTCCTTCCATTTTTCCATAATGTGGCTATTCTCAAGCTACGTGACAAATGTTTTTATATGATTTTCCAACTAATGGCTAGAGGCTGTATGAACACTGGACCTAGGGTGACCACCTGCTAATAAGCCCAAGGGGGGACAAGGGGTATGTTTCTGAGGGACAATGTGGGACACTGCTTGGCGCGGCGGTGCCCCCATCCCACGGGCAGACTCTGATAGTGGTTTACCCCTATCTAGAATTGTTACTATTGCCTTAATGTTACATGAATAATTGTTTAAAAAAAAAGCACATACCTTAGCACATACATTAATAATGCCCTATTCCCTAAACATGTTGCTGATATATGCTCATGAATAGGCCAACCAATGTGTATTTTTTTTCTAAATAAAATGAATATTTGAACATTCAATGAATTGACAGATGCACTTCCACTTACGATTTACTTTAGCTATTTAATTTTATTTATTTTTCATTACAATTAATTCACTTTAAATAAATAAAAATATAAAATATAGGATTTACAGGAATTATAGTTCCTCAACACCACAGGAACAGTTTTTAAAAAAAAAGTCGAAAAAAAGTCTAAACTCACAACTCCAGAGGTTCACGGAACGACAAGGTGTGCTGTCATGACAACAATGAAAAAGTTGACATCAACATTTTTCCCATCTTCACCGACCTCGTTATAAAATCCGTTTAAATTATCATATGACGCCTTTGTCGACGGCGGCCGCGCGGTGCGACACTGGTGGCTTGTGTTGCCAGATTGGGTGTTTTTTTCGCTACATATTAAACCCTGTTTACGTTGAGTTTTAGCCGGGCTTTCGCCTGGAAGGCTCTATAGAAATCTGGCACCCCATTGAACGAAGTTAAAATGAGAGAGCGTGCGTTCACAGACACCAGAATGAACGAGTTCACTAATCAGGACAGGCAGTAAAACAATACGTTCAGTTCACCCACAATATGAACGAGTTCATGAACGTGAACGAGTTCAGGCACAACGTTTGGCTGCCTGGGTCTCGATGATATAGACTGACCGACTTTTTTTTTTTTTGAGCAAGCATTGATTATGCGTGACACGGTCTCAATTTGCGGGACGCATGAATTGGGCTTCAAACGCTGTGCGCGCACGCGCTACGCGGGACGGGTGGTCACCCTAACTGGACCTTGTGCATATTAAGTTAATGGAGGCAGTTCAATGCATGGCTGCACTGTGTGAATATATGCTACATCCAGCATGTGCTGATTAGATCGAGAGAGAAAGATAGAGAGCAAATGGGGAAGAGGGGGAGGGAAATAGAAGAAGAAACAGACAGATAGAAAGTGAAAACGGAGACCGAGTGGTGGCAGCTCATGATGATTAACATGGAGATTAAGGAATTTCAGTTATCAGCATGTGCATTTGGTTTGTCAGTTATCTCACCTCCTGTAGGTACGTCTCAGTCATCTCCAGAGAAAAGCTGTTACAGAGCAGCATGTGTGCCTGCATTTGATCTTATATTCTAATTTGCAACGAGTGCCATAAAACTGATGCTTACAGGTTTTCCAGGGATTCCTTTGAATAGAGCATTCAATGTTTAGCTGCAGGTAGTGAGCCGACTATATAATTCTGAATTTGCAGCTTGCATAATCAGTGAAAATAGATGTACCATAGTTTCCACCAAAATACCCTAGCAAATCTCATAAAAATACGTGAAGGAGATTTTAAGGTAAGTTTTTATCTCAGAATGTATATAAAAATAAGATCCTTTAAGATTTTCTGATATTGTCAGTAGTTTATGTAGGTTGTCTACAAACCAGAAGGTTGGTGGGAAGATGCTTTCCTTAAGCCGAATCCTTCTTCCCCGATCTTCCATCATCAATATCTGCAAGAGAGAGAGAGAAAGGAAGACTGTTTCCATTGAGTTAAACTGACAAAAGACCAGACCGAAGATGCAGAATCCGTCGGAGCCTGGAGAGGGTCCCTCATCGGCTAATCCTCCAGTCGCCGCTGCATTCACTCCCCCACCGCCACTTCCGCAACCTCCCGCTGCTTTGTTCACTGCCTCTGCAAGTCCCATGGCCAGGCCAGCACCATACTCTGGTGAGGCGGAGAACTGCAGTGGGTTTCTTCTGCAAGTATCCTTGTATATGGCAATGAATGAGCATCAATTCCAGAATGATTCCGTTTTAGAATTCCAGATTCCGTGTAGCTTTCATTATATCATTGTAATCTGGTAAAGCGCTTCAGTGGGCACTGTCATTGTGCGGAATCAGATTAAATGGTGGTCAAATCCCACTAAGGTTACAAACAGCACTTTAAAGAGGTTTTTGAGTAAACTGTATCCAAACCGTCCATTCATGACCTCAGTGAGTTTGTATGCCCTCCAGTTCCGCACTCTAGCCTTGTCTAGTTAGAGAATCTGATCCAGCAGACCATCCAGACATTCCCAGCGACTCACCGCTTGTGATCGGTTTGTTCTCCGCCCCCGGCTCCAGTCACTCCTCCAGCACCAGTACCTATGGAAGTTGACTTCACTCACTTTTCCGTTTCTGAACGCCAGCGCCGAGTTCAAAATTCCCTCTGTCTATACTGTGCATCGGAAAAGCATCTCCTCAGTTACTTCCCTGTTCGACCTCCGCCGCTGGCGGTAAGTTCCATTCAACTTTCCCCGAAGATTGAGCCTCGAACATGTACTAGTCTACACGTCTTAAACTCCTGTGTTTGTCTCCCATCGCAAGTCCTCGTCGACTCTGGGTCTGCGGGGAACTTCATATCCACCCAGTTTCTCCAAAAACTGAATATTTATCGACAATCTGTCTCGAGATCTTCCCGTCCAAACCATACAAGGCAAGCCTCTAGGTCGAGGTCGAATTTGCGATTATACACCCACTCTAACTCTTTGCATCGTCTGTTTACACTCTGAGGAGATCTCTCTAATAGTGCTGGAGGAGTCCACCGTGGACATCATCCTGGGACGCCCCTAGCTAGTTCAACATAAACCAGTACTCAACTGGGGAACTGGGGAAATACTCTGTTGGGGTCAAGATTGCCATGTATCCTGCCTCAGTTCCATCCAGAGAACCCCTTCTTCATTTTGTTCCAAGTCATCTACAGGTGAATCCAGAGTTCATGTCTGTTCTACTTCAGTTAAGAGCTCTGAAGTCCAGGTTCAAGTAGAAATTCCAGTGGAGTGCCAGGCATTCCAGGATGTTTCCAGTAAGGTTCTGTCAACTAAATTACCTCCACACCGGCCATGGGACTGTGCCATAGACTTGCTACCCGGTGCCACCCTTCGTAAAGGTCGCATTTAAACTCCCATCCCGGAACAGAAAGCCATGGAGGAGTATGTGGAAGAAGCCTTACGTCAGCAGTTTATTCAACCATCTACCTCCCCTGCCGCTTCGAGCTTCTTTTTTGTGGCCAAAAAGGACTGAGGCTTGCAGCCGTGTATTGACTACTGTATTTAACCTCAGTCCATCCCGGAACAGAAAGCCATGGAGAAGTATGTGGAAAAAGCCTTACGTCAGCAGTTTATTTAACCAACTACCTCCCCTGCCGCTTCGAGCTTCTTTTTTGTGGCCAAAAAGACTGAGGCTTGCAGCTGTGTATTGACTACCATCATCTTAATTCACAAACTGTTAAATTTAGCTTCCCCTTACTCTGGTTCCAGCCGCCCTGGAACAGCTGCATGGAGCACGCATTTACTCCAAACTGGACCTTAGAAGTGCAAAAAACCTGATCCGAATCCGGCATCTTGACAAGTGGAAGACGGTCTTTGTGAACCCCTCAGGCCGCTATGAGTTTCAGGTTATGCCTTTCAGTTATCCAATGCTCCGGCCATCTTTCAAGGCTATATGAATGAAGTCCTTTGTGAATTCCTCAACTGTTTCGTAAACGTATACATTGATGATAAAAAAAAAAAAATGAAAATGTAATGTGTAAAATGTAAAAATAAACCTAAATCAAAATATGAATAAAAACTATTTTACTATTACTAAAACTATACTATATAAATAATACTCAGATAACTTCCTACTGTAGCAATAGAAAATTTAATCAGTTTATTTAATTTATTAAAATTTAATAGAAAAAATGCATTACATAATGAGCATCTTCATTGAGAATAATGAGAAATTTTTTAAAAAAAATGGTCATATGCATTACAATAATGCTTGCTAATTGCTTGCTATAATTGCTTGTTCAGTTTTTGTGCATAGGTCATTTCCATTGCATGCTAATACCAAATGGTGTGCTATACCCAAAATCATCAGATATGTCATGGTTTGGTTGTGTTGGTGGCCTGGAGGGCAGCCCACATGCAGGTGCACAATGTGTTAGACCAGTGTGTGTTTGTAAGTTGAACATCTAAAAGTATGCGAAGGATAGAAATGAGCATGTAGTTGTTTGACCTGTGACCTCCTGTGTCCTGAAGTCAAATTCCTCCAACGTTAGGTCCCAGTTCTCACTCTCTGGATGCTGCTCTGACAGGCTTTCTGAGCTGTAGCTGGAAGCTACACTCACCTCTGTTCCTAAAACACACATACACATGGAGACTGAGTTTCAAGTTCAGAACTTTTTCAGAAAAAGATTCATTTTGAAAGATTCAGGACTGTGGTGTTACCAGTACATATCAGAACTACCATAGTGCTTTGATATAGGTACATATGGGTAGTTGAAATGAAATACTCTGGAAAGTTGATATGTCCTTTGGTGTAACTCAATATAATTAATCTAAATCTATTTTAAAGTCATGGCTGATGGCTGGCTGGACTCTATGATGTCCACCGGAGGATTTGAAGCAGGATTGGCTGTAATGGGCACAGAGATTGTGGAACAGGCTTCCTCTTTCTTCTTCCACATTGAAGGAAGAACCAGTTATCCACAATACATACTTGATGCACTGGAGCTGGGACCATCTGAACTCACCCAATGGCGTGATGTTCAAAAATTACCTTTCGTTGGTGAATCTTCATTTTGAGTTCTTCAAATTATGATGGAACACAGACTCCAAAACAAATTTCTCATCCTTGTAATAAATATACAATTTGATCTATGAATCTAAATCACATTACTATTTTATAAGGAGAAGCAAAATGGTTCAAGTGTCCAAATTTGAAGATGCCAGAAAGCTACCCTACACCCAACAAGACAATAACAACCAGTGAGCCCGCATAGTGACAAATCCATCAACACAAACAAAAAGATTAGACCAGACCACCCTGATTTTTAGAGTGTGTGTGTGTGTGTGTGCTGTCTCGGATGCAGTGCAGTGACAACGGCACAAGCCACCTCTCAAAGCTGTTAAGGGCCTTTCTTCCAGCAGCACATAAAGTAAGACATTAATTCAGTATTAATTATACAACACGTCAAACTACATCACAGTCCCGGCTCCCCCGGAGTCTCTCGAGCGTTCTTAATGACAGTAATTACCACTCATAAAAAGACCCATCTAAAATTAACATTTCTTCTCCGCCTTGATAGAGAAAATGTAAATAGCAGTGAAGTACAGATGTTATGATTAGGTCCAAATTGCACATCGTTCTTTTGTTTCCATGTGTGTCGGACAGAACAATGGCAACTTGACAAAAGCACCACAGGCCAAATTTCTCAAAGGAGGGGGAATGCGGACCACTTCAGGAGGGAACCTGTTTAACATTTAGATTGTTTCTCCTAATGGGGGGTGCAGGGCAAGATATATATATGTGTGTGGGGTTGTACAGTTCTGTGTGGCAGTGTGTGGTACAGTTCTGTGTTGCAGCATAGTGTACAATGAAATGAAAGAGAAGATAATGTTGTCCACTAAAGTAAGATTTGTTTGCTGATCCCACAGAACAGGGGTAACATTGTGTGACATTAAAATATCCTTTCTTTGTAGAAATCAAACAAATCAGGTTGAGACAAGTTCAGTTTGGATAATTTAACATCTAGCATTTAGCATTAGCATTGTTATGGGCCACAACTAAAATGACCTTCTAATCAGTTACTTAACACAAAGTATATCATGAAATTTAGCCATCTTGCCCCAATACTGGGTTAAGGTGAAATTATTGCATTTTGCAGAATGTTAAATAAATCTGATATATGCTACTGTTCAAAGTTTGGGGTCAGTAAGATTTTTAAATTTATTTATTTATTTATTTTTAAGTGTCACCAAGGCGGTATTTATTTGATCAAAATAAGGTAAAATTAAATATTATTATAAAGATGAAATATTATTAAAATACCCGTTTTCTATATATTTCTATAATTTCTTTCTTTGATGTAAAATCTGAATTTTCAGCATCATCTTCAGTAATTTTTGATATGGTTTAGCCTACCTCAAGGGCATCCAAGATGTAGGTGTCTGTTTCCACAGTATTTTCAATTTTTATATTTTTAGGTCAAACCGTTCTTGTCAGTCATATAATGGAGATTTATGGGGTCCATCCTTGGTTCACCTCAAAGAGCATGCACAGAGAAGTCCAAATTAAACATGATTTAATAACTCGTAAATGTAAGTACACATTGATGGCCTAAGACACAAAACGAACAGTGTTTGTCGTTTTTACCTCTTGTAACCAAAGCCACGTCCAAGTGATCTGAAGACACAGGCGCTTTGGTCTGTGCATGCGCCGAAAAGATCTCTTACGCGGTTACGAAAAAAAAAAAATCTAAGTTGTCTGTTGATATATCGAAATCGTCTTCCATTGCAATTTTCTGTACATCTAAATATGTTTAGATCTTCACAGTGAAGGATAACACTTCTGAAATCTCTGTGTAAACAATGAGTGACATACTGTAAATGCGCGAGAGATCATTTCCAGGGCTTTCTGGTGCGCTTGCGCAGATAGAAGCACCCTCGCCCTCAGAGTACTTGGAAGTGACTGTGATCACAAATGGATGCCCTTGAGGTAAGCTAAAAAGTGAACTATCCATTTAATGCTCCTTTTCAGGATTAATAGAAAGAGCAAAGGAACAGAATTTATTTGAAATGTAAATCTTTTGTATCATAATATACATTTCTTTACTGTCACTTCTGATCAATGTAATGCATCCTTGTTGAAAAAAAGTATTCATTTTTATTTTTTTTAAATCTTATGAATCCTTTTGAACGGTACTGTTTGTCATTTTTTTAAAGGTGTCATTAATGAAAAAAAAATTAAAAAAATATTCTGTTAAATGAATAATAACAGAAAAAAGTTAATGAGGTACTTCTGAATTACATTATTTAATTTTATAAGCTACTGATGGGCCTATATTCTGATTGGAAGAATGTTATAGCAATAAATAACTAATTCAGATCCAATTGGCCTTTAGGTTATGATGAATAATGAAGGTGCTGAAGACCAAACTCCCCCTACTCATCATCCATATAATAAATACACAAATCTACAGTAATTCAGTAAATAAAAAACCTAAACAGGTAACATTATAAATTATGAGGTCACTGTACCATACACACGCTATTTCCCCTTAAGTCAACACCACACACAGTGAAAATATGCTCAAGTGAGACTTTCAGGTCTTGTAAAAACATGTATCGAATGCAAATGTTCAGTTTGGAGCATTAAGTAAACTGATAAGACTATTTCCATCAACGTAGATGACAAGGCATATCTCCTCCCAGCCTGTCTGTTTCTCAGTCTCCCTTACTGATGGTTAATAAATATGGGAGTGCTAATCTGGTACGATTTTCTCTGCCCTGGCTATGTCCATCATGCTGTCACCTGCCCCCATATGTTTGACAGTTTATTCTACCTCATCAAAGCCAACACAGCAAAATCACTTTCCCTTCTGCAGCCAAATCCACTCCTGAATAATCACCAATAAGTGGCTTTCTGTATGCACAACTACAGAGAGAGACGGAAGAGAGAGACAGAAAGAGAGAGACAGCAAGAATCAAACCAAGAAGAGAGATTAAAGAAAGGCGATTAAGAGAGAAGGAAACACACACGGCGTTGACTACAGTGTGTCAATTACTGCTGCACTACAGAGTGCTTTAGAGGACCTTGTCTAATGTTAAAGGCGAGCTCAGCTCTTTTGTTAATACATCCCATATTTTTCACAACTGTGCCACATTCATGCCCTGAGATGCAAGCCGTCATTTCCCAATGTTTGCACATGGTCGCCTGCAAAGGCTCAAAGCCACAGAAATTTTTCTATGGCAACAGCCTAATGAGATTTCACAAGTGTGAAATCAAAAGAATCTACAGATCTATCGATCAGAACTGGACAATTGGTCACATAAATTCACAGACACATCATCACAAGCTCCAGAAGGAAGTAAAGAGCAGCATTTAGAGACAAGTGAATGTCAACAACACAGAGAAGGTGCTTTAGAAATCGCCAAGTAGGGAAGTATTCGCAACAATTCATTTTCATACGAAAAGTTGCCACAAAGCAAATTTACGAAAAATAATCCCAAAACTTGAATATGGGTCTTCCTGTTTTATGAATGTGTTTATATGTTTACATGTATGTTTGTATATGTTTTTGATTCTCGGGGAAGCATAGCATAGGCTACTTCTGTACAATATAGCGTGTTAAAAACGTGAAAAGTGGTATGTCTGAATTAACACTATAAAACAGTAGGCAAAACCTGGATTTAACATTATAAGACTAACTTATCTTGCTTTAACAATCAAAATTAAGGCAAATTAAATTACCAACCTTTGGACCAGAATTCTTGTCAAAAGCACATTACAATGTTGCTCACATAGGAAACACGTTTTGGAACAGATCAACTGATCAAATGTATTGTAAATTGTGAAATATACAACATACTGTATGCATGTTTATTTACAAATTCTCTGGATACGTGGCTTTTTAACACGCCAAAACCGACAGCCAATTGGCTATTTAAAGGTAGAGTGGGTAATTTTCATGGAGACTAACAATAGCAAGCTAGCTTTGAAAGCATAAGATCCCACCCTCCCTTCAGAACGTCAACACATGAATGCGTACAGCAAGGAGCAAACAAAAGTGTCACAAGAGACTGTTAAACTACCTCTTGTTTAAAAGCACACAACACAACAATAGTAATGAAGAACTTAAAGAGCACTGACCTGTACCACCTTCTTGCTGCAGATACATTTCAGCATTGATAGTGTTGCCATTGAAGGTTTTCATCTCTTCCAAGTTATGGTAGTCGTCATGAATGCAGCATAAGCTCATTGTTGTGGTTCAGGAGGAACTGTAAAGGTGGCTGCTGTTTCAGTTATGGATCACGGTGACTCTGCATAGTATGAAACGTGCTGATTTTGTGTGATGTCTGCGTGAACAGGGTGCATGGAGGTATGGAAATACATACCTGGAAGGCAGGTCTTCTTCTATCTTCTTCACTTCGGAGTCAGCAAGGAGATGATCTTTCGCACTTGAAGAAAAATGTTGGCGCATTTTCCTCGTTCTCAGCTACTGATGCAATGCGAGTGGACCATATTGAAAGGGACCCGCATTTACATTGCCTTTCCACTCCAGAAATGTATTTATTTTTATTTCTATAGTCACCACTTAAAACTACTTATCTAAAGCAACTAGAAAATGTTTATGCAACCAATCACAGAATCTTTTTTTCTCCATCCAAAGAGACACTTTTCACAGCATAAGGGCATGATACTCTATGTGTTCAATTACAGGAAAGTGAAGCAGGCGAGTATCAGAAAGGTCTTCTGTAAATAGCTAAATGGTTGTTTATGGTAGACTTACAAAGCAGATGAGGATCGATAGGATGACACGACTCTACATGCCAGTTTTTAATCTTGGCAGTGGCATTGAATAGGTGTTGAATAGAGCTTTGGAGCTTTGTGGAGTTAAGCACCCTTAGATAGCTGTTCGCTCGTAAGACCACTCAATCTCTCTCTCTCATATTCACATACACCCATCACTGCCTTTTTGCATATTAAACCTCTTTTTCGCTGAAAAAGCACTGTCGACAATGCAGTTGCAAGCTGTCTTGTATATCCTGGTCTTTGCTCTTCCCCTGCGACAGACACGCAGTCACGCACACACATACACCAGGATCCAAAAGTGATTTGTGTCAATTTTCTTTACCTCAGACTGAATGGTTTCACATCTGCATGGATTAGAAAGAGCCAAACAGAATGGAAGGGATGTCACTCTGCCTCTGAAATAAAGACAATTTGGTTGTATCATGTGTCAACCTCTGGTGCTCGGGGGGATCAGGATTAAACAGCAGCTATTGACACCGCAAGCTCGGAAACGGGGAGGCTTCCACATTCACTAGAGATATGGGTTAAAAAATTATTCTAATCCAAAACATATAGATAGGGAAGAGTGGAGAAATAAAAAGAGACAGGGTGGAGATGAATGTGTGCATTTGCAGACTTTGGATGTCTCTGTTGGATGATCACTTCCTGGAATCTTAACCGAAGATAAATCACCAGAAGAATAGAGTGCATGTGAAAAGCATGATCTACAAAAAAAAGTAATATTAACTAGATTTTTGCATTTTCTGAAAAATAAATAAATAAATGAATAAATAAAAATGTGCAAAGCTCTAATGATAGGGTGTTCTGGGTGGTCGCCAGGGCATTTCTCCGTTTACACACAGACGCGTACCATACCGCAAGGAATCTAAACACAGTGGAAAATTAAAACCCTTCGTCTTAAAACCCTAGCGTTTCAGAGCAGTACTGCAGAGCAACCAAGACCTGAACGCAGAAGTATAAATGCTCGCGACGGCGTCGCCTACGTGCGTAGCCTACGCTGTACACTACGCAGAAGTATAAATTGGCCTTACGTTTTTGTAAGGGGTTGTTATAAGCTATTGTACCGTTGTCTTTTTTTGTCCAATTTTCTAAAAAAAAAAAAAAAAAGTTCTGCTTAAAATGAACGTATGTAATGCTGTGATCTACCTCTAGCCTGTTGGCTTAGTTCATGGCTTATAATGCTTAAATTTGTTATTCAAATCCTTATGGGAAAAATGACCAAAAAAAAAAAAAAAAAAAAAAAAAAAAAAAAAACACCAGCAACGTTGCAAAAGGGGCCACAAACGCTGTAGTGTTGCACAACATAACAATTATTATGACTATGATAATTTAACAGAAGTCCTCGTCTTTTTTAACAATGATGAATTGAGGCATGATTTAATTGGTAGCAGAAGTGGAATGGCCAATATTGTCTCCCCATGACAAAAAGTAGTGGTTTTATGAACCCAGTCGATTGCTATTATCATGTGACTGTCTACAGGTTTGAAAGAGTAGTGTGACAAGTTATGCAGTTTTGACAAAGTATGCAATTTTAAGTGTGATGCTCTGCTAATAAAGATTAAAAATGAGCATAAATTATTATACATAGACTTATGTTCAGCATTTAAATATTTAATCATATACAAAAGCTGAAATAGAGGCCCTTAGGCTCCAGCATGCATAGGGAGGCATCATCAACATAGTTATGACACGAATTAAAACACTGCAGCCATGTATTGTTAAAGAGAACATTAAACATTGATCTATTCCACTAATTAAAAGGCTCTGCAGATGATGAATTAGTTAAATATGTATATTTATAATGACACGCTGCTGAATTAAACATACAAGTTTGACAAGTAGCCAACGTGATGGAATAAGACTTGCTCTTATGCACGTGCGTATTAGCCTGTCCTCCTGGCACCGGCACAGTTACATTTTAAAAAAATAAGAGTGGCCAGAGAGCATGCGATTCCTTACAGATAACACTAATGGATTTGTTAATTGCTCCAGTACCAGCAACAATTTTCATGGTGACCACCTAATGCCTTAGTAACGGCACTTCAGTGATGAATAATTGGTGGGATGGAGACGCAGGATGAGAGATACTTTAAAACAGGGCTGGGTAAAGTAATTAAGCGAGCCTCTATACGACAAGTCCAAAATGCCCTTCACGAGAGCGTGCAGTAGGGCTCTTCCTCAAAGCCAATCAGCTCTCAGGAATGGCATGTCCTTCCGTCTTGATATGTGTGGCCTTTTTCAATCAGAGAGGATGAGTGTTTTCAATCAGGAGCGGATGGTAAATAGACCTCAGTAAAAGCTGATGCGTGATTGAAAAAGGGAAGGGGGAGGAGATGCAGCCAACCCTGTTCTGTATCGCACTACAATAGGGTGAAAAAGTGCGCTCGGCCTTCATAGCTGTTGTGCACGGTCCATGTGTTCGTTGGGCCTTTTGTGTCATTTAAACTCTTATTCGATTGTCTTTACTGGGCTGACATGACTCACAATGCAATTATTTTGTATGTTTGACACCGTTAACTGTACACAAACATCTAGACTGAACCATTTTAATGCAAATAACGTCAGAAGACTACACCAAGTTGAGTTGACCTTCAAACCACTGAATGAAGACAACGCACAAGAGTGTGAGTGTCTGTCTGTAGCTGAAGAAGGAACGTGAAAGATGACGAGGAGAACAAGGACAAAAGAAGGGCACTTGTGCCTTTGCATGGAGAAGAGACGCAACTGAAAGTGTAGGTAGATTTGCTCAGAGTTCACCTGGTGTTTAATGCAGTTCAGGGCTTCTGCTCTCAACCACGACCTTGCATTTGCAAAGCACAATTGCATGCTAGGAAATAACAAACAAAACATGGAAAACAATTTGTTTACCATTCTCTCACAAATACACTTGATTTTTTTTACTTGATCTATTTTTTTATCTTGTGTTTTTGTATTATTTTTTGCCTCAAACGCAGTACATGGACGTTTACAGTATACCATTCATCAAAAGTTTAGCGTTCGTAAGATTTTTTTAACAAGTATCTTATGCTCACAAAGGTTGCATGTGTTCAAAAATCACAAATACAGTGAAACATTAATATTGTTAAATATTACTATAATTTAAATTAACTGTTTTATATTTTAATATATTTAAAAATGTATTTATGCAATGGCCAAGATTAATTATAAGTAGCCATTACTCCAGTATTCAGTGTCACATGGTTCTTCAAAAAAATATTTATAATATGCAAATCTAAGAATATTAATAATATTACCAATGTTGAAAGCACGTGGGCAGCTTGTTGCATTTTCAGGATGTTTAGATGAATAAAGTTCAAATGAACAGTATTTATTAGAAATAGAAATTGCAAAAATGTCCGTGCTGAATAAAATATTCATTACCATTCAAAAATGTTGGGGTCAGTATAAGAGTAAATTCATGAGGTTTGAAAAACCTTTTAGATGATCCTTTTGACATCTGATGAGTTAAATGTGTCTCAACAAAGCTGTGGAGGTAAATGGAAAATAAAAAACAGATGTCAACACATACTTGTAATCAGAGCTGAGTATACTCCTGTCTCCTGCCACAGACCTCTTTGCATGTTCTGCAGCTCTTCTAGCTCACCTGACAGGCTGGACACTGTAGTCTCCTGTACACACAGCTACTGTACAGATGCAAGTGGAGGGGCTTATGCAACTCACAACAACATAAAAAAATTGTACCCTGCCTGACAAGTTTACCCAGATATAATGAGGTGTGTGTACGCATTGGTCGTGTTGTAGGATCAGCAGGGATCCACATATGGGATGCAACAATAGGGGACAAACCACACATTGTTATTCAGTTTTAAGGTGGTACAGAAAGTGCTTGTCCCCACATAAAACCCTTCCTCAATTCTTTGACTGTTACAAAGTCAAGGTTCATAAAGCTGAATATACTTACAAAACTGTCACAGTAGGAATGCCTGCAAAGGCAATTACTGTAGTATGAGTGTTTCAAATTAAAACATATTTATTAATATAATTATATGGAATCTTTGCAGAGCTGCATACTCTAAAGGCAAAATGCATGTTCTAAAAAATAACATCCCACAAAATGTTTGGACACTTAACTCACTCTCAACCAAATTTCATTTGATGGCAAAAACCTTGAAACGTGGAATTCTTCAATGAAAAATACTGAATTTAAATGAATGAAAACTGTATTTAAATTATTATATAAAGAAATATTTCAAATAACTATTTTCTATTTGAATATAATTTTAAATGTAATTTATTCCTGTGATTACAAATCTGAATTTTAAAAAACAGCAGCCATTACTCCAGTCTTCAGTGGCACAATCCTTCATAAATCATATATATTTATAAATTGACTAATATTAAATAAATATTAAATATTAGACATCATCGTCAGCCATCTAGACACCACTAGATTTAAAAATGTATAATTGATGCAATGCAATACCAAAAGTGTCCTGTGAGAGTCAAGATATGTTATGGCTAACTAGGGATGGGACGATAACCGGTTTCACTATAAACCGTGATAAAATGTACTGACGGT
The DNA here is from genome assembly GCF_016745375.1 of Pimephales promelas. The sequence goes on from NW_024121133.1 coordinate 19,151,638, forward strand.
TAGTATTATCGTTTAAAATTTAATTATCATTAAAATATTGATTATCGCGATTTTAATAACTCACTGAATCCTGTCGGCCAGCCTGACGCAGGCGTGCAGCACGCAATATTTTTTTCAATTATTATTCGAGAAGGAATGGCGGAAGGCAGTGACCGTGCTCAGGAGGTTTTTCAGCCTTTTAAGAGGACCAAATCTGAGGTGTGGTCATATTTTGGGTTTTACAAAAGTCCTGAGGGAAACTTGATCGAGGATGGTCACCCTGTCTGCCGAACAAAAAGTCACTGCAATAGAAACACTTCAAATCTGCCGAGTCGTCTTGTGTGATCATCACCCGAACGCAAGGCAAGTTAACTTTGACCTTAATACCAAAACTACGTCTGGGAAACAATTGGGCACGAAATGTTGTTTTGAGTTGAAACATTTTATGTCACTCACTTGAAATAGACGTGAAGCTTCCGCGAAGAAAAGTTCGTAGCAAGTGGATTTGAGCCAAAGACGAACGAACAACTTTAAACAAGACTAAGAGTGATATTTTAAGGGATAGTAAGGGCCAATCCCAATTCTACCCCTTACCCCTTCACTTTCCCCTTCCCCTCCGTTTTGCGCGTCCACGTGAAGGGGTAGGGCTGTCCCAATTCTCTTTTGGTTGGAGGGGGAGGGCTAGGGTGAAGGGCCAGATAGCCCTTCAAACGAAGATTTTTCGGGAGCACACTTCAAACGAAGAGGTATGAGAAGTGTCACTGCTAACCCAGCCTGGCTGCCCAAGCGACAAAGGAGACCCATACATTTAAGTATTTGTGGCTTTAATAGACTGAGGACAGAGGTTGTCTTTGGAATGAAATATGTTGATAGTAAATTAATACTGAACTCAACATATAAAACTGAAAATGAAGAAGAGCCGAAAGTGTTGCACTTAAAACACAGTATTGTTACTTCGAGCTGAAAATTGCTTCCTGTTTTCTTATGAGAGCTGGGAGAAAACAAGTATTTATTGTTTATTCAAACCAAGCTTACCCAGAAGAGAATAGAGAAACTCATCACGGATTAGCCGGCACAGATGACTCTGCCTGTGTTTCCTGTGGGTGCTGATAATTAAGAGGGGAAGAGGTTGTCCAGTTACTGTATGTTCACACCGCCGCCGACTTGAGCTTCCAAAGCGGCAGGAAGTCATTCATTTTCAATGGAAGCTGGCTTTTCTCAACTGCAATGAGCGTCAAATCCATCGGCGTTGCGTTTTGAGCGTCAATCAGAAAGTTGAAAGAAGCTCAACTTTATGTTAATGAGCTGTGACGCGGTTCAGCGGCCAGCAACCAATCGGAACATAGACGTTGCGCATGCTGGCTGATTCCTGAGAAACATGAATGTAAATTTTCATATCACTAAGAGTGATATTTTAAGGGATAGTAAGGGCCAATCCCAATTCTACCCCTTACCCCTTCACTTTCCCCTTCCCCTCCGTTTTGCGCGTCCACGTGAAGGGGTAGGGCTGTCCCAATTCTCTTTTGGTTGGAGGGGGAGGGCTAGGGTGAAGGGCCAGATAGCCCTTCAAACGAAGATTTTTCGGGAGCACACTTCAAACGAAGGGGTATGAGAAGTGTCACTGCTAACCCAGCCTGGCTGCCCAAGCGACAAAGGAGACCCATACATTTAAGTATTTATGGCTTTAATAAGTATTATAACGACAAATAATGATTTGCTTTATGTTACATTCAATATTGTGTTCATATTTACGGTCAGTTTCTTCACAGAAACGTTTGTAAAAAAAAATCGCTAAAATTACTGTAGTTTGCTAACGATAGTGCCGCAACATATTTTCGTCGTCTCCGTTGTTTCCTGCGAACTTCACAAGATGCAAGAAAATAGCTGTAACCCACGCGACAGATAACTGCAGCTGTCGACGGGATCTTGGAAGTTGTGATAAACATCGGCGCATATCCTGTGACGTAGGCGCTAGCGACGACTTATAATGACGTTTAACGGAGGCGTAGTGGTGTCCCATTTCTTAGGGGAATATTTTCACCCCTACGCATTGCCACTCTGTTTGAAGGGTCAAGGGGAAGGCGAAGGGGTAGGGCTAGGGGAAAGGAAAGGGGTAAGGGGTAGAATTGGGATTGGCCCTAAAGTATAGATACAAGACGGCAAGTTGTATTTGAATGAAACAAGAGCGCGCGTCCGTTGTGATATGGATGTGCGCTGTGTAATAATGCGTTGCTATTGACGACGGGCGTTATAAAGAAGCAAATGCCATGGAATAGAATCTTGCTTAAAAAAAAACTGCATAGAGAGGCTTGTTTTATTTGTTGTTTGTTGATTTTCAATTATAAAACTTGTTGAAATGTTTTCAGTGTGAGCATCAGTTCTTTTTGAGCACTTTCATCAATTTTTAACAAAACCGTGATAATATTGATAATCACGATTATTTTGGACACTATAATCGTGATATGAAATTTTCATACCGTCCCATCCCTATGGCTAACAAAGCTTTATCAGGCCTAAAATTCATCTCTTTTCAGATATTGCTCTCGCAGTCAACCACAGAGCATAAACTCTGACACACTACCATAGAGAAGACCACCGAAAATATACATGTAAGTGTGTCCGGATAATTAAAATATCACTTCTGCAATTACTGAAAAAATGGCCATCGTTTGGCTGTGGCTTCACAAAAGCAGGCGGCAAAATGTCAGTGCAGTGGAGGTAATTCTGAACTAATTCTGCAACACTCAAAATCCACTTAGAAGATATAGCAAGTAATGGCTTTGACCCAAGCAGATGAGGCTGTTTCAAAGCCAATTTCCTTTGGATTCATCAAGCTTGACCATTTCTCCAGCCATAATAATCCTCTGGCAAGGTTGGCTTCATATTGCCAGGCTGGGGGACAGACAAGTTTAATGCCCCATAGAAAAACACTCGCACAGGAACAAAGAGAACTCATGAACCAGGCACGGTGCCTACATCACACAGGGCCTCGTCTCTGCTCACCCTGACCGCTATTAGAGAATCCCCCTGCAATTATCTACAGCCCATTTATAGTCTGCACTGACAGGACAATGTGTATTATAGACTGAGGACAGAGGTTGTCTTTGGAATGAAATATGTTGATAGTAAATTAATACTGAACTCAACATATAAAACTGAAAATGAAGAAGAGCCGAAAGTGTTGCACTTAAAACACAGTATTGTTACTTCGAGCTGAAAATTGCTTCCTGTTTTCTTATGAGAGCTGGGAGAAAACAAGTATTTATTGTTTATTCAAACCAAGCTTACCCAGAAGAGAATAGAGAAACTCATCACGGATTAGCCGGCACAGATGACTCTGCCTGTGTTTCCTGTGGGTGCTGATAATTAAGAGGGGAAGAGGTTGTCCAGTTACTGTATGTTCACACCGCCGCCGACTTGAGCTTCCAAAGCGGCAGGAAGTCATTCATTTTCAATGGAAGCTGGCTTTTCTCAACTGCAATGAGCGTCAAATCCATCGGCGTTGCGTTTTGAGCGTCAATCAGAAAGTTGAAAGAAGCTCAACTTTATGTTAATGAGCTGTGACGCGGTTCAGCGGCCAGCAACCAATCGGAACATAGACGTTGCGCATGCTGGCTGATTCCTGAGAAACATGAATGTAAATTTTCATTCCTACCAAAACATTAGCTACGAGAAAATGGAAGAGAAGCTAATCATCGCCGTTGCTGGGTTTCCTACTAGTTTCGTATCATTTATGACATGACGTTGTTTGCTTATAGGGACCGCATGAGCTCAACTTTTATTTGAAATATTTATGAACGCTCGTTGTAAAGCAGGAATGCAATTAATTTGCTCACGGTGATCCGATTTTGTCAGAGTTTTTTGAAAGGGACCCGAGTTATTTTATTTCTAATGATCTTTTACCCTGTCTTCTAATAGGTTAACTTCCAATAAATCTACAAGCAGTCAGTTTACTCATAGCACATGTGGGGTTTATATATTACTTTTTAAACTGCAAAAATACACACACACACACTCGGAAATAAATGTTTAACAAATAAACCTGTATTAAATGTCAATGGGGTTGAGACTTTGTATTTAAATGAAATTAAATAAAGTAAAACAATTGGAATTTGACAAATGCAAATAAAACGAAACCAAATAAAATACGTCAAAACAACCCTCTGTGATTGTCTTACTTTTAACAGTAACTAAACACTTTTGAACAGTTTCACACCCGGATTTTCAATTTATTTTAAGTCACTTTATGAATGTATTTAACTCACAAGTTAACCATATAAGCATGAATCTTAACTTATAACTCTGTATAACTTTTACAAGCTTTACTAACCCTTTTAAGCTTTCCAAATACTCAAAAATACGTTTGTTAGTGCACTTGAATGTTTACACACATCCCACCCCGTTGCAGGCCTGATTCGGAGCTTGAGTGCGTAGTGGCCGAGAAAACGTAAGAGCAAACAAAAAGATCGTTTGAGTTAACTGGTTACCTCAATCTAGTTGCTAGTGTGCGTTGAAACACATTCATCACACTGAAATGGTCCGGGAGTCCAGCGTGCTGCAATGTCTCCGTGCTCAACAGGCCTGCGCGTCGGATTTACACCAAGTCACTGGACGACGCTCAACGACATCTCCAACCCGGGAAACGAAAGTCTGCGTTTTTATCCTGAAACACCACCCGGTTTAAGCAGATGACAACAACAGTTTCAGTCTAGAATGTAACTTATGCTAACATGCACAGCGTTCAACTCTGGCCGAGCCAAACATGCAACGACAGCAAACTTACATGAAACAGTCCAAAGTTATAAGTCACTTCCTTAGCGAAGAAATACGAACAGTACTTCTGATTACAGGACAGATTCTTGTTTTAAACACTCCAAGACGTCGCTGAAACTGCGTCTTTTCTCCCGAACTCTCTCTCATCTCTCCCGCTCGAACTCTTTCTCGAACTTTCTTCTTCTTCTATTAAGAGTTTTTTGGCGGTTGGCACACAATGAAATGGTGCATTACTGCCACCAACTGGTATGGAGCGTGAAACTGAATGACTATTAGGCTACTTAGGCTACTTGTATATTAAACTAGGCTATATATATTAAATCCTCTCAATTATATTAATCATTCTAAAATAATGCAAAACAATTCCATAACACTTTTCTTCAGAATTTTTCCTAAAAATTTCTACTAAATCAAACCTTACTCTTTCCTTTTTCAAATTTTGGATCATTTCCCTCCTTTTTCCCTCATATTTTTTTACAGTGACGTGCTCTATTTCTCGAACTTTCTCAATGGGCTATATGCACGCATAAATTCCGCATTTGACGCAAGGATGCTCGTCCATTTCCGGTTGTGGAGATGCGGAGGAAAACCGAGGAAAACGGGATTATGGCTTCAAAATTTACTGTCCTCCAGTCTTTGAAATGAAACGTACATACGAGATGTAATTTTATATATAGTTATATTTATTTAATATAATTTTAAAAAGAAGCATAAACACAAGGGGTGTTTGTTTTTTGTGACTAACGTTTCTTTAGTATAACCATGGAGTATAAAATTCAATATAAATTCTCGGTATTGCATTGGACGATCGGCGGAAGTTATCGAGCATCCCTAATGCTTCACCGGAAATACCGCCGTGGGGCAAACGTCCTTGTCAGAGCGGCCAGAGCTTCTTTGGCACTCAAGTCAGCTGTGGTGTGAATGTACAGTCAGCCCCTTCTGCCATTACTACACTATTCTGCTGCTCTGCAAGAAGCATATACATAGACTATTACGACTATTACGTTTTTACTGTTTGATCAAATGCATGTAGCATTGGTGAGTATAAGAAGCTCCCAGTCCCAAACTTTCCAATGGTACTGTACACACACACACACACACACACACACACACACACACACACACAGAGAGGGTCATTCCTGAATATAAAACATAATTACATTAAGTTACCAGCAAAAATAGGGATTTGATAGTCTTCCCAGAAACAGAGCACAAAAATAAATAACTAATAAGATGAAAGGCAAATGCTCTCTGGTAAGTTATTGCAAAGTGAATCCTGGATAGACAAACCGCATTTAATGCATCTGCCAGTTAAACACCAAGAGCAACAAGAAAGTTAGCATACATGTAGAAATCGCAAAAGCTAAGTGTTGCATTTTGCTAGTCGAAAAAGGCCTGTAGAGCTTATTAAAGTCATTCGATAAAGCCGTAGCAGGCCGAGAGGCAGTCTAATATTAACACCTAATAAAAGAATGATATAAAAGTTTATTGCAGTGAAGTCAGGCTAAATTAAAACACCGGTCCCACAGGTGCAACGTGGGTGGGAGAACATCTGCCCTCGTCTTGAGAGATTTGCGACATTAATATAAATGAATTTAGAAAACACATTGGGGAAAAAAAGAGAGAAGAGAGAACGAGAATATTATTTTCAAACTTCATGCTTGCGATTACAAATCTTCACCTATTTCTCTCGCTCATATTCTTTTCCTTCCTCCAGAATCTCATTATGAAAGCATCGAGTGGAGAGGAACGCATTCACTTGATGCGGATGGCAGGCTCATTCATGGTAAATGCGTATTAGGGCTATACCTTTAATGGGAGCCGCTAATTAAAGTGTCTGAGGAAAGCAGAAAAGTATCTTACCCCTTCCGCCATTAGATAAGCAATATTGCAGAAAATGCATGCTTACATTAAAACACATCAGCCTGCTGAGGTTGCATTTAGTGCATGCGGCATTTAATCAGCATTATTATGAACCAGGTAGTGCATGCTTTTTTTTTTTTTGCTTTTTTTTTTAACCAAATCTACAAAAACTACATCAATTAAAACATAAAAAGGTGAAAACCACATCTAAATAATGTGATTAGTTCGTTAAACCTTCAATAGCACACTCAGCCTAATTTAAAAGCTTTTAAATTAGTCAAATTATCCAAATTGGCAGTTGCTGTTGTCTAGCAGTGACTTTGCTGTGAGTGTGTATAATGACTGTGCTGATAATGTCAATGGCCATTACAGTGAGGGACTGTAGTTTTATGATGGCCATAAGCCTGCTGCATTCAGCTCAGTAATAGAGGCCTGAAGGACACGGAAACACGGCACTGCGACCTGTGACACCGCCGCACCAACCGGGAACATGCCAATCATGTTTGCATTTATCCAGTGCCTCTCTATCCCCCCCTGCGCCCACTTTCACCCATCATCTCTCAGTCGACTGTGCGTTTCCAAAGGATTTTTAATCGGTGCCATTCCAGCGAGTGGGACCAATCAGGGTAAATGAAGATCAATAATGAGCCAATGGGTACGCTTTATTTGGTAGATGAGGTGAATCATTAAAACGCAGCGTGCTAATTTGACAGCTGATGCGCCAGGGTGGGCACTTAGGAGTAATGATGCCATCAGAGCTACAGACAGAGAAAGAGAGAGAGACAGCTACCACAAACTGCTTCATTTCACACAGGAGCGAAAGAGGGCGAGAAATGGACTCCTTAAAATTCTTTTGACATTTTAATGTTATGAATCCATACACACATCTCATCAAGCTATTACACGTAATGAGGAGACTCGCGTGAACCGCAACACGAATGGAGATGATTGTGTTTAAAACGATGTGCATTATCCCAGCGTCCGCTTGCATGACGGATGAACGGGACAAAAAAAAAAAATGCACACGTACTCGCACAATGAGAGTGAGAGGGGGCACTCGACACTGTCTGGTGAACCACCTGCCCATCTCACCCTTCTGTGTGTTCCCACCAAACGTGTGTGTGTGTGTGTGTGTGTTGAAGAATGAGAGCTGGAGAGCGTTCCGGGTCTGTATTGATCCTGCTAGCGGATCAGTATCCTTTTCCCACTGTGGTCACTGAATAGGACAAAAGTTCAATACAAAAAAATCGGCTGCTCATCCAGTTCTCACAAAAGCAATTTGTATTATGGATTTATTCGGGTTGCCGACAAAGCCAGATGCTGTTTTTACTATTTAAAAGCTTTGATCGCATAACCGGAGATGCTTCATCTTTTTTAATGGTTGGTTGATGTGATTCATTTGCAATGTAGGTGGCAATTTTACCTAAAATAAACACAGCTATGGATTGCTTGAAATAAAAGAGGAAGCAAATGGGTTTGAATAAATTCATCAAGCCTGTCTGCGGTGGGCATCACTAGTGCTGCTAAATCTACAAGCACTTAATCCAGATCTGCTTTGGCATTAATGATGAATATTTAAAACCTTATTTTTGACAGACATTGGGCCTGTTTCACACCATACACATAAGGAGTGTGGAACCGCAACAGCAGGAGTAGCTGTGGCCCTATAAAGAAAAGAACGAGATTTCTGGGTTACCACATTAACCCCCGGTTTCACAGACAAGGCTTAAGCTTAGTTCCAGACTAAAGTTTGATCTGTTAAAAACTGAAAGCAACTTTCTCTGGCCTATCTTGTCAGTGCCCTTGTCACTGGCATATCTTGTCAGTACCATTGTTTTGTCTCAAGATCCACTCCACCAGTAATGCTTTTTTCTAAGGCACGTTTATAAAATCGAACTAAGGACTAATCCTGGCTTAATCTAAGCCCTGTCTGTGAAGCCAGGCTTATGATTTTTGCTTAAAATCAGACATGAATTAGAAAATGGCAGTGCGACATTTAGAAATATTACTTTACTACATATTTATGCTGAAGGTTTAATTATGGAAGCAAAAAATAACAAACTAATTTCACTTAAATTTGTACAATCTCGTATGTGTGTGTTTCAGTGCGATCTGCTTACGCTCCACTAATGGTCAGGTGATTACCTTTTTTAAATCCTACGTTTCCATATATTCATATGATATCACCAACCTTGTTACATTCATGAGATCAAAAAACTGGTTAAATCAGGTCAGATTTACTGAACTAGCATGTTTTAAATAATGTGTGTTCATTCATTTATTTACTTCAGTAAAGTTGTGAATGTTGTACATGTTGATAAATAGATTTCTAGAACTTTCTCGATATTCGCACTGAAACTCTATTGAAGCTAGGCTAATGCTATGAATCATTTAAATATGGTAATTGGCTCCATTTTTAAACACTATTTCAAGTATAGTTTAAGATCATGTTGATAAATAGACTTTCAGTGCATTTTCCCAGAATGTTCCTGAAAAATAGGGCCAATGCTGCAACTGTATTGTAGCTAGGCTAATGCTACATGTATGATACTGTATGAATCCTGTTACAGTGTTGGTGTGTGTGTGTGTATGTTGTTGGTGGTGTTGTTGGGGGTTGAACTAACCCTTTTATATGGGCACATAGTTTGCATAATTTTTATATGATTTCATATCATTTCTAGAACTATTGTTAAAGTGATAATTCACTTAAAAACAGCGGATCACAAGACAGGTTTTGGAACGAGAACAAGAAAATGACTAATGAGAAATTTTTGGGTGAACTAACGCTTTTATATGGGCAGGTACTTTGCCCCAATATTTAATTGACTCCTACTATATTGTGAGGGAGGATACTGCTTAGCATTGTGAATTGTTGCCTGTTAATATGGGTCCCAAAGTGCATTGCTTATGCACAGTGTGAAACAGGCCTTGAGTATGGAGGCAGAGAATGGTTTCAAACAAAGACAATGAGGATGAGGTAAATAAATATATTTTTTTTCCCAAACGAGAGTGTTGCTGTGTGAGATGTGTGAAGTGAAGGTGTGAGGTAGCTGATTATAACTCTCTCACACACACACACACACTGTCTCTCTCTCTCTCTCGGTTCTCGCTCACTCTGTCTCTCTTACAGAGGTGATGAGAGCACTGGGTGGTCGATATGACACTGTCTCAGCCTGCCGTAATTAGCAAGCGTATGCAGGGTCCATCACAGATCAAACGACACATAAAAATGATCCCAATCTCTCCCAGTCATGGTTAAGCTACCTCAAGCTTTACCTTTGTGAACCCACCGGTGTATTTAACTTACCTCACACCTCAAAGAAAAGAAGGAGAGGGAGAAAAAGAAAGAGAGGAGCATTAATTATTTATCACGGGAAGTTTCTTACCATGAAAAAGACAGAAGGAGTTGAAGGGAATCTAAATGATTTCAAAGGAACTTTCAGAGACCTGGATTAATGAAGTCTCAGGCTTTGTGAAGCGCCTACCTGACAACAGTTATCCAATCTGAGACCCACATGTACGACATTATGAAATATTACATGTTGGAATTAAGGCTCTAAAGTACCTTTCCACATTTAGTCCTCTCATACCAGAACAAGATAATCCTAGCGCTGTCACATGACATTCCCCGCTAATCAGAGCCGAGAACATTGCAAATCCTCTAGCTCACCTCCTGCCGAGGAGAACCGGCATGCTGACAGGGCCTTCAAGTGCATGAATAAATAAACAAACAAGCCACGGTCACGGCCCCGTGGCGAACGTGCTTGCATGGGTATGTTGGTAGGTGTGTGTGTGATCCGTAAATGCTGGGACTTGGACGTAGCTGACCTTTAAGGTTGTGAGTGAGGAGTGTAGGAACAGACTCCGCTGGCCTTTATGGATGTTTGGGGTGTCGCACTTGGAGAGTGTAAGAGAACAGACGCTGTGCGTGTGTGTGTATGTCGTTCTCACCTGCTCTTTGGCTTCGTCTCTTTCTGCTAGAGCTTTCTAGAAGCGTGGAGTTGGATGTTTTTACCTGGAGCACTCCTGAAAGTCATAAGATCTGCGTTTTTCTCCATCGACAGCATAGCACGCTGACAGCCCCTGCAACAGCAGGATCAGCTTGTTAAGTGGTTTAAATGAACTTTTAGCCATCAGAATGATGAAAGATGACATTTGTGAAATATTGGAAAGATAATTGAACATTTAAAACAGATAGAAATAAATATTTTACACTGTATTTTAAAAATATTTATAAATAGGTTGTAGAAAAAGTGTTATTTCAAGACCTGGAAAAGGTAAGTAAATTAATCCAATCATATTATATATATATAAATAATGCACCTTTCCTAGTGTTAAGCTCTAAAACATTGTAACGGGTACAAATTTTGAGTGAAACATATTAAAAAAATTATTATCCTTAATCCTCATCTCAATCACAAAAAAATGGTATAAGTCATGGGGACTTTTGTATGTTGCGGCAATGGAGTCTAAAAAGTTAAAGGATAGGGTGACCAAATAATTAAAAGACAACTAAATAACAACAATAATAATAATGATTTGGTGTTTGTATCCATGTTCAACACGCAACAGCTCCATATCTCCGACATATAATATCTTCTTTCAAGTTTTGACCTCATACCAACACATGGTCAAAGCATCAGCACATCCGAATGCGCAGAATGACTCATAAGTCTTTACCCAGAAAGTTCTTGTGCTCAAAGGTATGTTATTCTGATCCAGATCAAATCTCCATTCTCACAGTTACACATAATGACTCTCATTCAGCAACATTAGCATGAAACTTGAGAGCGGGTTCAAATACTGTCATTCGCACAAAGCTTTCTGACATCCATCTTCGGTCCCACTGTAACCGTGGCATCTTAAATCAGCCTTAATGACACCCCTAGCAAGCCCACCAGGTAGCGGGCGCTAATCTTAAATCAGAGAACGCGGCAGCGGCCTGGCGTGGCTGAGAAGTTGGATTAAGGCAGAGCTTTCCTTCGCGCCGAGGGGGCCGGCGTAAAGAAGGTCATTCAAATTTCTCTGCATGGGAGACAATGGGACTTGCGGCAGCAGGGAGCCTGGTTCCCAAGCCTGGAAGTCTGGATATAAACAGGGAATCGATGAAGTGTCTATTCCTGCACGGCCACAATGGGAACCGGCTGCCGTGCCAAAAAGGGATCAATACAACAAATTATTGCAATTTACACAACCTCCACTGGACATTCCGTGGGGCGCGAATGCGCGTGTGGTCAACCCCTCTTCTGCATTAGTGCAGTCAAATGGCAGGGGGTAGGAGATAAAATAGACTTAAACACACACCTCACAAATGCCTATTCAGCCACAATCAGTCAGCTTATATGATGGAGCTCAAAGGATTGCTGGCGGTTTGAATGATGGTTTATGAATAATTGCAGTGGATGTAGGTTGCTGTGCAGAAATGGCTTTAATAAAGGGTTTGGACCGCGAGTCCACTCTCTTGCGGAGACCACAGAGAGGAAAGTAGTGATTCAAAACAATATGTCAGGATGGTTTCGAGTTTGGTCGAGGGAGAGAGTGACACGCAGGTTCAAACATGACTGCAGAACGCTACATGAGAGTAGGTGGTGCATTTCAACACAGAACTTTTGGTAATGCTATTGATTGGACCATGTTAAGCCACTTTCACAGTTAGACCTGTGATTGTGGTAAAAGGGAAATGGGAGGGTAAAGAATTGGCTCAACGATACAAGGCAGCATTTTGTGTGAAGGTATTTCAAGGAAACTGGTGTCAGACAGGTTCCCAATGCACCAAAACATCATGTCAAGTGGTTTAAGCAAATTAAAGTAAGCTTAAATATGCATGTACTTACATTAAACAGTTTGGGGTCTGCAAGATTTATATGTTTTTATGAAAGAAATTAATACTTTTATTGATCAAGGGTGCATTCATTTGTTAAAAGCCACAGTAATGACATTTATAAACTCAAATAAATGTTGTTATTTAATCAAAGAATCTTTTGACTGTGATAATAATAAGAAGAAATGTTTCCTAAGCAGCAAATCTGCATTATAGAATGATGATAATGATGATCATGTGACAATTGCTGATAATTTAGCCATTCCAGACATGTTATCAAAATATATATAAAAATGTCATTTTATTTTAAATTTTAACAGTTATACATCATTCGCTATTACTCTTTTACTGTATTTTACTTGTTTACTGTACAGTTGCCCAGTAGTGTATATGTGCGTCATTTTATTTACTGCTATTCAAGTGAGCTTGGCAGATAGCCAAGCAAACATTTAGTGATTACAATGCTTGTTTCTGGAGTAAAACCATTTCAAGCGCTCTATCACAATATATATGTAATAAATCTACTGAACATTGAATTGCAAACTCAGAATCATGGGACATCAGACAGTAAAGGATGCGTCTATGCTGCCTTCAAAATCTGACCAGATGAAGATACCTTAGTTGACAGGATGGATTTGGATGGATTTATTCCGAAAGCAGCGTTTTTCTTTTTTCAGGACCTATAAGGAGAGCATGAGATTGAGTTAGTAGGAACCAGGGAGTTCCCAGAAACAGCTGAAACACATTTGGCATCATGCTTTTGGCTTAAGAATTAACATTTCTGCGCTAAGCTATGATGAGATCCAGTCTGCGAGCAGTGAGTGTGCATGTTAACATCTTGCAAAAAACGGGCTCTATGAAACCCTAAATTAGACTGATTAAGTCACCCTGCAAACATAGATCAAACTAAATACTGCAAAGGGCAAAGCATTTGTTACACGAGCACATGCTGGTCTGAAACTGACGTATGTATAGATTACACCCAGATGCTGTGAACTTACACTGACACTCACACACACAACAGGAGAAAGGAACAGGAACAGGGGCGGCTCAGCTGGAGGCAGGGGTGCGGTGAAGTGGGATGTAACTGCAGGTAGTTCCGGTAAGATGAGATGGCTGGAATCACACAGGAAGAGTGAAGCGTGACCTTTTAAGAAATGGGCTCAACATAAGTTAGGCTTTTGATACTGCTTTTGTTGCATGTCGATTATCACAATAACTCGTTTCTATCACAATAACTTGTTGCAGCCTTTATGAGCATAAGAGATTTATTTGAAAAACATCACAAATTCTTACTGAGCCCAAACTTTTGAATGGTGTAATTGATCTGATTCGCCCTTTTTGTAGTAATATTCAGACATTAAAATGTATCTGCTAAGCTCCAGTTCTGCAAAAGATACTTGGTTACCATTTTGCTGCATTAACAAAGACAAATTATTATGCAAACTATATTATTAGGTAATTCTATGTATAATTTTAAGTTTTGTGGCAATAAACAATGTGAATTGGCCCCCTTTTTATTATTTCTGTGGAAATGAACAGTCACAAAAGCTTTCAATTGAGCTTGACTTCCACTGAACTAAGAACATTCCTTTAATGTGCTATAATTATAACAGTGAGCCATATATTACCTGTGGTGGCATGAGCATACACTTAAAGAAATTCTATGCAATTATTGAACAGCAAGAAACTTTAAAGCTAAAAGTGAGTAGATGTTTCAATATTAAAATCTTTACTAATAATGTATTTAACATACCAGGTTAAAGGATTAGTTCAATTTTAAAAAATGTCTGTCCATGTCTTTCTTTCTTCAGTCGAAAAGAAATTAAGGTTTTTGATGAAAACATTCCAGGATTTTTCTCCATATAATGGACTTCAATGGGAACCAAACGGTTCAAAGTCCAAAAGACAGTTTCAGTGCAAGATGCAAACTGTTGAAAGGGCTTTAAACAGTTCCAGACAATGAATAAGGGTCTTATCAAACGAAATGATTGCTCATTTAAAAAAAAATAACAAAGTTTAAGTTTTATAAGCTCAAATGGTCGCCTTGCTCTGTTCTGTGATGCGCGTTCGTGACTCTCCTGTTCAAACTCGTTCATCAAAATGAACGAATCTTTTTTCGAGTCATTTGGTTCATTCAACGAATGAAATGAACGAATTACCTCGGAAAAAGATTTGTTCATTTGAGCTTATAAAACTTAAACTTTTTTTTTTTTTTTAAATGAGCGATTGTTTTGCTTGATAAGACCCTTATTCATTGTCTGGAATCGTTTAAAGCCCTTTGAACAGTTTGCACAGTCTGTCTTTTGTACCTTGAACCGTTTGGTTCCCATTGAAGTCCATTATATGGAGTGTTTTCATCAAAAACCTTAATTTCTTTTCGACTGAAGAAAGAAAGACATGGATGACATTGGGGTGAGTAAATTATCAGCATAGGTTTTTTTTTACTACTCCTACTAGTGACTACTCCTTTAATGACAATCTATAAGTAAACTATTTGTAGGTTGACTCAGCCACAAATCCACAGTGTTTCTTATTTTCAGGTTGTTTCAGAAACGCACAACCAAAGCACCAAGACCATTGATTTAACCATTTTTATCCGATCATAGTAACCTGTGCGAAAACATTAATTACTTTAGCAGTTCCATTTTAGTGAGGCAGAATTTACACTCTTTAGCTAATAAATGCATCAGTTAAATGAATCTATCTAATATATCTTACTGTAAAATGAGAGCTGGAGCTGGGTGGTGCAGAGCTGCCTGAGGCTCTGGTTTGGTCTTTCATAATGCTTTCATACACTGCCCAGTCCTCTGACACCACTACACACACACACACACACAGAGAGAGAGAGAGAGAGAGAGGCAATGAAAGAGAGGGAGAAAGAGAGAGGCTCACTAACTCGATTTCATTTAATTACTGACAAATCAATATTCAAAATGTGATACAAAAATGTGATCAAATTATATATTTTTAAGAGTATATGATATTTGACACAAAGCACTGATTTCAGTTTTTTTTTCTCAATTTGATTGTTTCATATCAATAATTTCCCTACAAAACAGCATGCAGTGTAAAGAACCAATCTTTTGTTCGCCCCCAAAAAATCCCTGTCTCCATCAATAGATGGCACTCTTTGCTTTGTGCCTGACACACATCCCCAGCAAGACAAGAAACAAAACACTGCTCTGCACTTAGTACATTTAATGTATCAATACTAAGCGTGCATACAAAACATAATCCTCTAGATGTATATCATAACCTGTGTTGATTTTATATATATATATATATATAGTTTAATGCTGGATACATTCTACATTACATCTTAGTACTATTGCGGTCAAATAAAGATGTGGCATGCTCACATGTACAGGTGCGTTTCAAGGGGGATGATTTTTGTCTGTGGCTTTCTGAGAAGCAATGAATATATAGTGTATCAGGGTTTTTGTGGATGTCTGCGGCATCATAAAGGACATCAGATGTGATGGCTTGGGGGAGGCTTCAAAGAGGGGCAGCTAAAAACTGAATACTTAAATCCATGGCCACAAATGATTAATTTATAGCTTTGCAGGGTCCAAACTGTTTAAACAAGAACTATAGGAAATTGAAGAGCCAAATAAATCCTCTAAATATTTAATAAACACAAACACAGAGCTTTGGCAACTAGATTTGAGAACCTCAGGGTTAAATCTGGTTAAAAAGTCTGTGTAATCAATACATGTAGGTAGAGAGAGATGTGATGAAAAAAAAAATCAGCTTTTGTTTTTTCTTTAAAAAAGTGTTATGCTTAAAGCCTTCAGTGCACCCTGCAAGCAAATTAATTGTGTATAGCCTGTTCTGCTCCTCTTACCAGCCAACACAGGTAGAGGTCAAGAGTGCTGGAAGTACATAAACGGGATACTGCTTTTCACCGAGCCCCACCTCTGAAATTTGTCTGTTAAGAGCGCTAGGGTAAGGAAAAACACGTTTTAAAATCTGACTTGCTATAGCGAAGAAGCGGCCATATAAATGTATATGAGCTCTTTTTCGCTTGTTCCCGTGTTTTAATACCGGACATCTCACATCTGTGCAGCTTTGAGCTGAAGGGGACCGGGAGGGGTGCTATAGGAAACGGCCCCTATAGGTGTCATCATCCTAACCTCCAAGGCAGCTTCAGTCATCTTGGGGGCTTTCAAATTCAATCTCGGATATGCGCCCGGATACAAACGGGGTGGAGGTTAAAAAACTGCATCAAATAAAGGTTTACCTTTGCTTTTGGTTTGGGCTAGCGTTGATTTCAAGCCAGCGGTACTTAAAGCTTTTGCCTTATTTACAGTCCCTTTGGCAGACGTACAATGGCCCCAGGCTATAACACAGAGTACCTAATGTTCAAACTGGAAGGTAATCTTATGTCAAACATTCCCCTTTGATATAAAGTGATCAATAGATTCTTGTGAAGAAGTAATTTTTCTGATGTTTCAACTCAAGATCTTCTTTTATTACAGTTCATATACAGAATACTTCGCTTTTTTTATTATTATAATTATTATGATTCTGAAAGGTGCTTCTCAGAATGCAGGGGCCATTGTAGGACAGAGCGCAATAAAGAGAGCAGAGAAATTGTGTGTTTAGATGTTTCCGAAGTAAAACAATTTTTCAATCAATACTCTATGTAACACAATTATCTGAAGTAATCTGGTTGTATTGGAAAGGAGTTTTGCACCAGCCTACTCTGGGGATTCAGTCTGAACAGCTAACTGATAATTCCACCATATTTAAAATTTATAACTTACACTGAAATGGACAGAATCTCACTTCTTGCAATCCATGCAAAATGCATATTACAGGAATAAGTAACATTACAATGAGTGTAAAAAAGTATCTAATAGTTGTGTGTGTACAACATTTCTTTAAAGTGTAGATTTCAATAAGTTATATATAACACATTTATAATATTTAACTAAATAATGACAATAATACATATTTTAATATTATATTTAGGGTGGCCTGTATGGTCAACAGTAAAAGGTCGATAGTTTAATAATGTTCTCAATGACCGTAACTTAAAAGTTAGTACTTGATACATTATCTCCACCTCATTTTTTCATGTTTCAAAGCTAACGCAGCTTTCTAAATCTTGCAATTCAAAGAGAAGTCTGCCATGCATTGATACAGCTCAGAGAGGAAGTCCTGCTCTCCTTTAGTCATTTTTGTAACGCTGCCTACAGCATGCTGCTCAACCTCCATCATTCACCCTATTAAGCGGTGATTTTTCTCCTTTCCTGAATTAAGAGCATTCGCATTTAAACATTCCTACTGTAGAAAGGATGTGTAGAGGATTCTTCAATTAGAATGCCATGTATCATTTCCAGCAGGCCCTCGCCACGGCAACCCCGGTGCCGCTGATGCGCAAAACAGGATCATAAATCATGTCACTGCCAGCCAATCAGCAGCTGCCGTTTCTGCTGGATAGGCGGAGGCCACGACATTAAGTTATATTCCTGCATGTAATGTATTATTCCTCAGCTTATTTTAACGCCCATGCGGCCTTAATGCTACAGAATAAACACCTCTAGCTAACAGCTTTAAACCACTGAGGTCAGAAAACTCATGTACACGGCAATGTCAAATCTGAAAAAAGTGACGAAATTCGTGCTAAGGACAACCCTTATGTCTGTCAGAACCACTATCGTCAAATGCGATTGATAATTAGCACACCGTTTGGATTGGCGTTTTGATTCTGTTCTAGGTGAGAACTCCCTGTGCATCCACGCAACCTAGCACGGAAAAGAGCAGGGAGAGCAGCAAGAAAAGTACAAAAACAGAACTAGCATGAATGTATGCAGATATAATTAATTCATGATTTTAAAGTACAACATTATTCGAGAATTCAAGGGGAATCAGAAAGCCAAATCCTGACTTGGACGAGAGGAGGAGGGTAAATGAGGGCGTCATTTTCCTATTGGTAGACGTGGATCACGTGTCAGCTGTTGCGAGCTTGACTAACGTGACCTGTCAGAACTGACGCTACACTTGATAATGCAAAACGCATTTAACGAGAATGTGCTTGATCGATGATCGGTACAACGGTGCACTCGTGAGTTGGAGTGCACGTACGGGTCACACAAAGCCTGAGAGCAGACCAAATTAGCCGGAGAATGGGATTCGTCCATGCAAGGGGCTCGTGGCATTTTTGTGAAGTGGGAAGGGGGCAGGGCCATTCTCTTCACCTATGCTGTTGTTGAAGTCTGGAAGGGTTGCTCGATGGCGCTCTGTTCTTCTGGTTTGATTTGGTCCAGCTGCCTTCAAACAGTTCAATCCCCCACTTGAACTCTCACGGTCATTGCCACTTCCTCAGTCCTTTCCCTTGGATTTTTTTCCCCTTCGTTCAGCCACGAGAAGGAGATTTTCAAATGCAATCCATCACTTATGGCCGGTCAACACCTATTCCAATCAAACCGCACCAATATCTTTAGGTTTTACATTTTAAACACCGGGGAAATCGATATGGCGTGCCGCTCTCCGGGAGGCTTTGAAGTTATGGAGCATCTATGCTCATCTCATCAACTGAAACTGTTGCCTTGACACTTGGGAATGAACACAGACAAGGGGATAAAACGATGAACTGATCTCATGCATGGACTAGACACCGCCGTCCCCGGCAACCTGAGCAGGCTCTAAAGCACTCAAATAAGACATTACTGTCTGACACGAAATTATAGACCCCACTGTAGATCTAAGGAGAAAAGGACAAATCCAGACAGAATACATAACAATTATTTTGCATGCCTCAAGGAGCCATCTGCATCAAAACAGCGGCATGGCGCAAAAATAAGCAACGGGGGTGTTTATCGGGAGCGGCGGTGTAATGAGCGAGTGAGGACGATTGGTGATGTTCTACTGAGAGAGAGATAGTCTGCCCTGCATGCTTCAGAATGAGATCATAACCAGCATGCTGTGGACAAATGGGGAGGTTTCAAATGACTCCTGATAATCAAGGAGCTTGGGATGGAGGGCCGGCTGGCTTTGGGGTGAGGATTGATCTGTCTCTCGCTCTCTTCTGTCGCTACTGAGGATGCCCACGTTAATTCTTAATGAGACATTCCTGCATGCGTAACAACGCTGTCTGCACAAAACAACAAAGGCCTCCCAGACTGCAAATGAGGAGTTCTTTACAGACAGCCCAGCCAGCTTCGCATCATTACCACACACACACACACACAGGCTGCCACCATCACATAGCCCATCATTAAGGTGAGTTGTACTTCCTGCTTGTGTGTGCTTGTGTGTACTGTATACATACAGTATAGAAAGGTTTGTTTGTCTGGCCAATTTATAGCAACTTTTAAAATTAGAGAGACAGTGCTATATCATAACATGATTTGCTCCACCAGCTTAAAAAACAGAAGAAAAACATGACATTAGCATTTATTTGGTCCTCAGGAGACTATCTAATTTATTTTGCAATTAAAAATAAAATGTTTATAATAATTTTATTTTTTACTAATTTAGCTTGAGATAGTTTGATAGTATAAAAAAATTACCTTTTCAAAAAGGACAAAGCACCCATTTTTAAAAACGACTTTCTAATTGTAAGATTCTAGGATTACGTTATTTTGTATGGACAATAGTGAATGGCCAAATCTTCTGGAAAAGTTATAAGGTATGCTTCTATTCACCATAATGCTTTTTTTTTTTTTTAAGGATTCAGATTACGAAAGCTTGAAGGCCGCTTCAGAACAAGCAAATGTGTCTTACAATGTGTCTGTGTTTAGAGGGCTGATGTCCAGCATCTGTCCAGCTCAGGTGGGCTCCTCAAGGACTAATTTTCTTAAACCATATGTTTGAGAACTCTTTCTGCCTTTTGATATATTTCTCATACAAGTCATCCACAGACACCTGATCCCTTCTGAGGGTCAACTTCATGTCCACTAACTTTTCTCTGCAGAGCCAAGACACAAGGACATAGAGAAACCAAAACCAATGCTAAATCAGGTACAAGACAAAATGAGATACATTTTCCCCTTAGAACTGAACATATTTCCCTGAGGTCTACGATAATGGTAAATTTCCATGACCATTTTCTGCCTTGAAACCTTATGCCTTATTTTTTCTGCTGCGACCAAATGCCCCCCTTTCATGTTTTTATCCAATGTGGTATGACACGATCAATAAAACAATCTACAATTGAATCGAAATTTACACAACAACGATGTACTAAAAACTTTTTGCATATAGACGATAACTTTGTCGACAACTAAAACCAATGTATTATGCATTCCAGGTCAGTAGATGGTGAGGTCACTTTGTAAAGAAACAAATTCACATTTTTTTGTAGTTTATACAGAGCCATAATGGTATAGTTTTTAAAAACTTGCACTTTGAACCCCATTTTCAAAAGTTTGCAAATATTCCCAAAAAGCCGTTGTCGTGTAAACAACCAAAATGCATAAAAAGTTTTCTGCTTTTAGTGTAAAACGGTGTCGTGTAAATGGCCCCTAATGAGTGCCCTTTTTACACATTACATGCCCCTTAGTAATAAATATAAATTATGAATAATTACATGCAACTGATCCTAAACCTAACCCTATAAGTACATGTACCGGTAGTTAATCATTATTACTCAGTACCTAAATGTATAATTACACTGTAATCCGGACACCTTAAAATAAATTGTAACCAAATAAACTTCAAACGTTTGTTCTTAAGGTTGGAACACTTCAGTATGCTGAGCAGTATGTTGAGCCCGTTCTCATCCTTTAGCGTCATATAGGTGACGTCATATGACTTTTCGTCGAAATAGTACGCACATGGCACCCTTTAGCGTCAATATAACACGCAGAACCCAAGGCGTCATACAGCTGGCTGGCATCCTTTAGAGTCAATATGAGATGCAGACCCTACCCCAAACCTAAACATACCCATAACAGTGCGTGTTATATTGACGCTAAAGGGTGCCATGTGCGTAGTATTTCGACAAAATGTCCTATATAACGCGAAAGGATGAGAATGTGTTGGTATGAAACAACACAAGACTTTGTGAACATCCCCACATATTAGTAATGTTCTTATATTCAAGGATAATAGAGTTCAGCATGCATTCTCCACCACTTTTCTCATCATCCAACAGCCATCGTTAGACATTCATTGATGTTTTCTGATGCCAGGATGTGACATTTAAGTAAATGGGTGTTTTTTTTTTTACTAGAAAGTTATGAATGTTACAATTTGTTTTCATAGTATATCAAGCTCTTTTATTTCACAAGAATCCCCTTTATGTACTCAATTTCCAAAATGAGTATTAATCCATTACTAAACAATTACGAATCTCACGTAAATCAGTCCCACGGTGCACATGCTATGTTTGCAGATGCCACCATCAGTTTTAAATTTGCATTTGGGACATTATTATTTAATCACCTTAATTACGCTCATGTATGTGACAATGCTGCCTATTACAAAACGTGTCCCTGCATAAACTTGAACAACCACTTAGCATGTATAATACATAACCACTTAGGTGTCTTAATGTGGCCTCTATATTCAAATCAGCTCAAAACACTGAACGCGTGTGAATAGCCGCTGATGTGACCTGACAATAACAACATGCCAGCGGGGGCATGTTCTGCAGCAGAAACACATGTCTGTTGCCCCAGCTACTCTTTATTGAATGAGAGCCTGTTATTTTCCCTCAGGTGCCGGTGAATGGCTGTTTTTTTTTCTCCCTTGGCACAATTCCATGCCATTCTTTATCGGCTCGCCATCACCGGCTCTGCTTATTTGAATATTTAGTGTCCTTTCATGCTTTAATTGGAGTCAATTGCATTCACTTGGCACGTTTTGCTGGAAATTAATCCTGGGGCCTAATTTGTTTCTGTCAGGCAATCAAAGCCTGAGTGAATAATGGCAAATGTTATTATAGATCCCCATAGTCTCCAAATACCCCAACTATGTATTTAACTAAAGCCTTTAATTATTTGCGCAGCGTAGTTGTAGTACGGCTCAGAGTCAGACGGGCAAAATGAATGAGGTTTTAAGGGGGTGACTGGGTGTGTTGGCGAGTGCTGCTAACATAACAAACATTTGACTGGAGCTCTCACCGAGAACACTGTCGATGAGCGGTGATTGGAGACAGAAAGGCTACGCGGATGCCGGAGAGAGAGGATAATTGGCAGATACCGGGAACGCTCGGCAGATGAGCAGACCAACTTGCTAAAGGCTAAAATACACTTCAAGGCAATTTGTTGGAGCAAAAAGAGAAGGTAAGTATATTATTGGTTACCTGACATGATCCATCCTTTCACTGTGATACTAAATTTCCTATCTGAACTAAACTTGTACATACTGAGCTCTCAGAACTGTTGTAAGGAAACATTTCTGCAATAAGAAAAAAAAATCTAAATAATTCCTAAATGCCTCTGCCTCCAGTGTTAATAAGCTGGTAATACCTAATGAGCAAAAGGAGATGCCAATACTATTTCACACGTAAAAAGTGCCTAAAACTACCATGGTTAGACATGTTCCATTTTAGACATATTCCATCACGCTTAAAAACAAAGGATGACTGAGCCTGCCAGCAGCTGTACTGAGAATCACATACGAATCAGTCAGAAATTGATGGGTTAATAAACATGTTGAGTCTCATAGCAAAGCTGTGTATAAAACATAGCAGTTAAAAATGTAGGTCTACATATTTCTTATTCATTCTGAGTCATACATTGATTTGCTTTTGCGTATCAGACTCTAAGGTCTCAATGGCTATAAAAACAGAGAACATTTTTGAGAACAGTTATATATTCAATTCAGAAGTGACATCACTCAAGCATTTATATCAGAGAAAAAAAAGAAGCCTTTTCACGGTTTTCAGAGGCAAGATAAAGTTTAACAAAGCAACTGTTCATAGTACTTCACTGCTCACAGATATATCCCTCAACAACAGACCAGTATCAGTCTTATTACTGAATGTAACAAAGTATAAAATGCAGTCATTCTTCAAATCGGTAACTCTTTTATAAAGCACAAATTAAATTTGATTTAATTAAAATTATATTCCGCCAGTCTGACCTTGTAGGCTGCAGTTTAGCTCATACAAATTAAATTTTTCTGCAATAAAAATGATTAATTTGTTTCCAGGCATTGTAAATGTCTTCAAAAAGACGCAAAACCAAAGTGACATCAGGGGCGCTTGATTCATTTGTCACCCAAGGATGCCCCAAACAGGGCAACTGCTGTGGCTAACCGATATTGATGAATCCTGACGCAAGCACAAAATTGCTTGGCAAGGAGAATGCTGGGAGATTATTAGAACATTCTGTGAATGATCTAAATAAACTGAGCTTTCTTTTAAAAAGTGAAAAACTGTATAAGACCAAATAAATATACATATCACATTGAAAGAATAATAATAAGAAACATCTGGATATCTAAAAACTAATTTACAGAGACTGGGACAAAAAAAAAGGGAAAAAAATGAGAAAAAGTATTTTACATCCTTAATTTACTTTCATTTAAATCATTTAAAGGGATAGTTCACTTTGAAATTAATTTTTGATATGTTTTAGCTTACCTCAAGGACATCCAAGATGCAGGTGTCTTTGTATCCACAGTATTTTAAATTTTGATATTTTCAGGTCGAACCGTTCTTGTCTGTCAGTCATATAATGGAGTTTTATGGGGATCAACCTGGGTCCACCTGAAAAAGCATACACAGAGAAGTCCAAATTAAACATGATTTAATGATTCGTAAATGTAAGTACATATTGAAGACACGAAACAAGCGGTTTCTGTTAGAAAACGAACAGTATTGATATTGTTTTGTCCAACTGATCTGAAGGAGTCAGATCAGGAGTCACTTCCGGCGCTTCGGTCTGCGCATGCGCCGGAAAGTGCATGTACGTCACTCATTGAGTTTACACAGAGATTTCGGATTTTATAAACATATTTAGATATGCAGGAAATCGCAATGGAAGACAATTTCGATATTTAGATCTTCACAGTGAAAGGTAAAACTTCTGAAATCTCTGTGTAAACACAATGAGTGACATACACGTGCGAGAGATCACTTCCAGCGCTTTCTGGCGCATGCGCCCGTGCCTTCAGATCACTTGGACATGCCCTTGAGTTAAGCTAAAACATAAGTGAACTATCCCTTTAAATTACTTTAAAAGTTGAACATTGCTTAACCTATTTTGAGGAGTAAAAGCAACGTAACAATAGATGTTGTTATAACTTATTGAACATATCATTTCTTAGTGTTCATGTCATTCTAAATCCAAATTACTTTCTTTTTTTTCCATGAAACACGAAAGAAGAATATTTCAATAATGCAGTTAGCTTTTTACATGCACTTACAATGATATTCGGGCCTCAATGCAAAAGCAAGACCGAATTTTCATTTTTGGACGAATTATTCCTTTAATATCTTATTTTCGCAGTGCATTTTTATTCTTAGGAGTACCGATGACAGTTTGACTACAAACCATTTTAGGTGGCTGTCCACTTTCTCTCTTAATCTCTTAGTTTCTTCCTTGCACTGGTGTATTTTCCCTGTTCTGCTTTTCGGTTAGCTGGTTCATTGCCTCTTTGGGGTGTTCCATACGGCTGACTTTCTGGACATAGTGAGACTTCGGGCTGGAGATTTCTGCTCTTAAAATTCAGACTTCTGCCTTGGCCTTCAGGACAGCACAGAAAAAGCACTGTAGACAAATTATCACAAAGTGTCTCTTCCATAACTTTCTTCCAAACAGAGTTACAAAGGTTATTCTACAACCATAGTAATTTTTCATAGTGAATTCCTTTTTTTTTTAATAGCTTCACTTTCAGATTTCTTCTCTGTTAGTCATTTTGTTTAATTTCCTCCTTCTGATGTATCTAGCCAAAACCATAATGAAAATGTACTGGTTTTACTGTAGTATCTATACGTGTAGTAACTATGGTATTTTGCTTGATACTATGTGAGCAAGAACAATGTTAAACGAGGCTTAATCTGAGACAGGAACCCTAAAAGTTGTAAAATATGACCATGCACTTAGATCGACCCCCGTAATGTAGTTAGCATAAGACGTTCAAGAGCCAACATGCCATCTGAACATTGCAATAATAATATGAGACTAATGTCACAAACCCTCATTCATCATTCAAAATTCCTTTCACCTTGACGTATACCAAACATTTGATCCTGGACTGAACCTACAAGGCATATAATAAAGATCAAGAGGTTTTTGTTCCAGAAATCATAGACTAACCGAATGACTAATCTCAATGTGTCAAGCTAGGAAAAGAGACATTACGATTTTAAGGCGAGTGCAAAAACACATTCAAAATATTGTTATGAAAATGTGTGCAGTCTCGGTCCCGCTTAAAATTATGAGAGAACATTATACATCTTCAGATCTTTCTCTGAATTTGTATATGGGATTGTACACGGAGTGAATGGAATGTATTATCACAGCAAAATGGGGAAAGTTATTCTGGCTAAAGAACACTGAGATATTCTTCTGGGTGAAGATGAGAGGGTCTGTGTAATATCACACATAGTTATACACTACGTGGGGAGGCCGTAGAGAGAAATGACCTCAGTACTCTGATGGAGTCAGGTTTTTATGTGGAACGGCATGAAGTTTCCAATGTGCTCTCAAAAGAATCCTGAAAGCCCTCGTAGACGTGAGCACAATTAAAGCATATTTATGTCTAACTCAATCATCATGATCAAATACTCCGCAACCTTATTTGCTTACTAATTTTGTTTTGATGAGTTCATGATACTCTGTATGAATGTCTGGTTTTGTGACTCCAGAATTTGATGAGATTATGGTATTTTTATTGAAATAGTTTTGTGGCTTTAAAGAGCTTTTCTTTTGCTTGTCTTTCATTTTATTTGATAAATGACATTAACAGTGCATAATGACTTTGATATGCTGCTCTTGTGACTGTAATACAAAACTTGTGGTCATAACGCGACTTTCTAAAGGCTTGTTAACAAAGGACCACATCCCAAAGTGACCTTGAAGCCACTACATTAAATTTGCTGGCTTATTTTATCTTTTGCTATTTGCGTCGATCACATGCCGTTGTGCGGTGCGCATAAGTGAAAGATCTTTAATGCCCTGACTGATTTTAATCTATGATAAGGACAAGCCTTTAATCTTTAAAAATCAATTAGGCACTTCTCTCAAACTCCTGTTTTACAAACTCTCCTAATGATGGGTTCAAGACTAGTGTGTGTGTGTGTGTGTGTGTGACCTTAAAATAGGCTAAAACATTGCAGCTGTAAAAAATACTATTAAGCACAGAGTTTTAGTCCATCTGAAAAAGTCACAAAAGTCTCCAAACACAACACCTGCAGTGTAATATGAGCTGAGCAAATGCTAAATTTATTTAAAATACAAAGCAATAAATAAACAAATGAACAATAGAGGTCCATTTCGGTATTATTTCACTCCAAGAGAAAGCTAATTAATCTCGCAGCGCACCTGTGCCGTAGTTTAGATCCAAGTATCTTCACAAAAGGAGTGTGTGCTGAGTTGTTGAGTTGTGCTTATTTATTTATTTATTTATTTTTACATTTATATACCGGTATATATATATATATATATATATATATATAATTTAACAATTTTTAAACAAGAGAATAAAAAAGATTAAAACACAAAAAAATATTAAATATTAATTAATATTCTATCTATCTATCTATCTATCTATCTATCTATCTTTCTATCTATCTATCTATCTATCTATCTATCTATCTATCTATCTATCTATCTATCTATCTATAAAGCTTATATAAATTAATATTTAAAAATAATGTAATAATTCAATAAATATTTATAAATTATTTGTATCATTTACATAATAAATTATTTTCATATGTTTTTAAGCTTTGTTAATAAAGACAAAAAAAACATTTAAACAAAATAATCATATTAAATAATTATAATGTCTTAATAGTAACCAAAAGGTAACCATATGCGATTCCACGTAAAGGGCCAAATATATGAAGGCCCTATGTTATACAATATGGTATACATAAACAAATGAATTATATACATAAATGAAAATAAAGGTAATTGTATGTGATGTTGTGTAAAAAGGGCCTATGCAATTATACCTACTAATAAATAATTAATGTTGAGGTACAACAAAACAATGCAGCATTTTGTACATTTTGTCAATGACTTGGCTCCTACTTCTGTCCATTCAGTTTTGCATATGATTAGCTTATATTTATTTGCCTGTTTGATTGACAGCTGCTGCTAACCTGCTGCTGCATTAGTTGCAGTTTGCTTTGGAGCTGCTGTCTGTCCGGTAGCCCGGAACAGTCACATGCCTCTTATAGGCATCACATCTCACTCAGCACATGCGTGTGGACCCTCCTGCTTTCTCTCCCCCTCATTAAGCCTGCTGACCTCAGCCTGCCATGATACCAGATTCACGCATACGCACCCAAACACCTTCACATACGCCGCCGCAATACACCAAAGTTCAACATCATCTGTATTCATAGCCTGGCTAAATATTGAAAATTATTCCGCTGCTCCCAAACACACACTCATGAATTTTTCATGAGTCAGTAAACAGATGGGTGGCGGTAAAGATGCGGGAGGGGTCAGGGAGGACACACACCTTCTACTCTAAACACACACACACACACAACACAGACACATACTGTACCACCTCTAAAGAAAAATATATACACTAATCCACACACCTTTGTTAAAAAAGTACCCTTTGAATCTACTAAGACAGATAATACCTCCCTATTTATCTGTAATACATGCTAAAAACTCCTCCTCTTTGGCTAGAAACACACTTCCTCTTTTAAACACCTACTGTACAAAACAGTGAGGCCAAATTTCCTGAATTCAAACACCTAAAAGGATTCAATAATTGGTCAAATCATTTAAAAGACAGTCTCAATTTCTCTTTTTAATATTCTGCCTTTAAAGTAAATTATTGTCATTGTTTAAAAACTTCTTTGTAAAATCCCTCATCTCCTTTTGTGCTCAATGGGAATTAATTCTTCTCAATATTGAGCTCTGTTCAGGTTAGTTTTAAGTTAGATTGAAAGGGTTTCCATATATTTACTGTGGATGTTAAATTAAAATTAAATTATTTTTTTTTAAAGAATTTTTTAAAAAGAAAGTAAATTAACTTTCCAGTGTCTATCCCAATTCCCTACTTGTTTCCACAAACATTTCAAATAGATGCTCACATTGTCATTGAAGCATTTATTTGAATATATTTCATACCATACATGAAATGTCAAAATAAAAATGTAAAACATGAAATAATACAACAGACATGGATAATAAAATAAACTAAATAAAAATTTTAAATATACATAAGATGATGAAATAAATTAAATGAACTAACTTAATTTGTATAATAATAAACAAAAATGTTTAATATAATAGGCTACAAATAAAATGATAACATAAAATGAAATGAAACAATGAGATGAAAAAATGAAATGAAATAATAATAAATATATATATATATATATATATATATATATTGGGGTGTTTCACATGTGTTGATCTGTGCTGTGTGTGTATATATATACACATATTCAATGTTGTGCTATGGGTTTTACCATTGTACAAGTAGCGTGTCCTGTACCTTAAAGATCTTTTGTTTGGAAAATATGGCTCCAGGTAGCAGGCATTCTATTTTAAAAATGTTTTTTAAAGAAAAAGAATTTCTACAGGGTATGAAGAGAGACACTCCAAACCTCAAAGACTTCATACTGTAGCTTTACCCTGCAGCCGGTTCCAGCTGCTGATGCCACTGAACACAGCACAGATCAACAAACACATGTGAAACACCCCCAAAACATCTAATTACAACTACAGACAATGTGGCGTAAACCACAAAAGCTTGCTGTAGTCACTTGCGCTCTGGTCCTCCCTCACTGCTTAACCTCACTCACCCTCAAAACTACAATTTCCAGCATTCCTTCCTGCTCATCACCTGCACACATTTAGCCACCATCTGATCAGCATGCTCATTACCACAGTATCAAGCACACACCTCAACCTCAGGCATTACTCACCTGAGATGTTTACCTCCAGCAATTTCCCCAAGTTCCTGTACACCTCGGCTGAATCCGAAATCGCCCTCTAAACCCTACGTTAGTCCACTAAAACGGTTCACTTGAAGGAGTGAATGAAAACGAGTTCGGACATCCATTCAGGGCATAATGTATAACATAACGTCCCCTATAATGTCCCCTATGGTTTCGGACACCGCTGCAAATTTGAGGGTATGCCCTATTTGAGGGTACAGGGGGCGATTTTGGATTCCTTGCTCCCTGTTCTCCAGCTCTAGCGTTCCTGTTTTCCTGTAAGACAAAGACATTGTTTGTTATACAATCAATAATAGCAACCAATACACTTTGCCTACCAATTGAGGTTACATCCTCTATCATTTCCAAAACGAAAGCATTATACTTGAATTGCACATTGTTTGTGGTCTCACCTGTTTAATGAAAGATTTAAGTTGTTAATCATCCATACATGTATCTCTCTTTTTCTCTCTCTCGAGACTGATATCTCCTGATAGCTGTCAGACTGGAGGCTTTATTTTAGTTTGATATATTTTTTATATCTGTAAAACAAAGAATAATTGTTCAAAGACTTGCCTCCTTTTCAAAATCCAATTGTTTTTCTTTGTCTTCTGTAACTCCACTGAGGCAGATACGTGTTTGTATGTTTTTGGGATTTTTTTGCCTCAACAAATCATGGATAACCAAAGTAAATTTGATTCATCCTAAAATTATTTGAAACTTATGTGCATTCTATCACTCACTGCTTTGAAGCATTGCATTATTTCTACTAAATCTATCATTTCAGACATTAACAATAATAGCTGTTGTCTTTGACGAAGACTATATACTGCACTTTTAATGTATTTGCTTTTGTGTTGGTTTGCATGGACTAATAAGTCTCTCTATTTTCTCAGTCATTGTAACACCAGTCTGGCTCTTTAAATGAGATATTAGCTTCAATCACCATGTGGAGGTGAATGAACCAATTCCAGAGATCTCTCCACGCTCTGCACATCTCTTACGCCGCCTAAACACAGAAATATGTATCGCCCCCAATTCGGCATATAGAGCATCTTATGGGACGTGAAAGGTCGTTTGTAACTGTCCGCAGGATTGATGGAGTTAAGATAGCTCCTTGACCTTCACCCTGCACTCATGAAGAACAGTCTCAAATGACGGAGCATCGGACAACTTTGGACCGAAATGATTTCAACCACTTTTTCCTCACATGCCTTTCCAGTAGCTGGACAGCACAGAGCCACACAAATACAGCCGGAGATTTAATTATCGCAGTTTCCCCTTCATTAAGGGCCAACCTGTCATCCAATACTACTCGCCAATGTCTCCAATTTGCACTAATTCCTGCATTTCTGTTTGCTTTTGGCTGTCCTTTCAAAGCTATATTCAGAGAATAATTGCTTTTGTGGCCTATGCAAACATAGTCAGGATCAATCGAAACAGAGCTTAAACAATTTTGTATTGGCCATCTGTCTGTGGCTGATGCCTTCAACTCTGAAACTAAGTAGCAAAGGCATTGTAGCTCAGAGCAAGGGCAAACACTCCGACTCAGAGCGAAGCTGATATTTCACATGAAGGAAAGGTCTGGTCTGAGTTCAAGACCTCAAAATACACTCAAAACAATAAGACTTAAAACTAATCCACTAGAGAAAGTAGGAAGAAACTATATTAAATAAAACTTGAATGGGTTTGTGGGCACTTTTAGAAAATAAACTCCCATAAAAGCTCCCTTTTTTTTCTTTTTGTCTACTTTGTCTTGCTATGGCCAATCTTACAATCTCATGTGTCAAATACACACAAATAAATAATAATTTTTGTGCACTTTTGTAATTTGGCAAAAAAATACAGCTTGACTGAAAATCAGGGGTCTCAAACTCAAATTAACTGGGGGCCGCTGGAGATAGAGTCTGGGTCAGGCCGGGCCGCATCAAGTACCCCCCCCCCCCCCCCAAAAAAAAATGTATTTAAGTATTCCAAAAATGGAGCACAACTGATCCAATCTTCTCAATCTTTATTATTAATGTTTCCTCTGAACTGTTCCTCTGAATTTGAACATTCCTTTCTGTACATGATTGGTTCTTCATGAATCGTCCTTCGGACAGTTGGAGTTAATTTTACAAACTTTCTTTGTCTTTTTCTTATACACAACATCTTTGTTGTGATGATAGGCATATTTGCTTTTTATTTTCTTTATACAACACTATTATATTGAATTTTTCCCCCCAAAAGGCACATTTCCTTTTATTATACTTAGAAAAACAATTACTGCTTTTGAAATACAAATAATTCTTTCTACACATAGTGTCTCAGGCAAATTACTGACTTTGCACATATCAAAGCAAACCTTCTTATCAACCTGTTTGACCAAGTTCATTACATGAACTAGTTCAAAGTTCAATTCACAAATTTTAAAATGAACTAGTTCTTTTTTCCCATATGTTGCTGCGAGCTTCTTTTTTATTATTAAGCTATTATTATTGCCACAGCCCATACAACCACAGATAACAATCATTTTGTCGACGGGCAGAGTTTGCACAGACATGTAAGATTTTCCCATCCTCGCCGACCTCATAAAACCCTTTTTTAAATGATCTTTCGACGCCTCCTCGCTCCTCGGTTCACAAACACTTGAATGAACGAGTTCACTGTAACGTTCATCAGGCAGTAATACAGTAGGTTACGTTCAGTTCACGTTCGCCCAAAATATGAACGAGTTTATGAACTATCGTCATTGAACGCGTTCAGACACAACACATATTACAAGCTCAAAATGATTATTCTCACATTCATTGTTTTATAGCAGGGATATCCAACACGTCGCTCGCGAGCTATCAGTAGCTGTGGCCTGATTTGGTGGTGGTAGCTCGCCTTATGCCTGTTCACATACCACGCTCACATATTTTGCACGCTCAAGTAGGTTTCAAATAGGCGCGCATCAAGCGCCGAGCGCGCTCATAATTGAAGCGACGCGCTCATTTTTTTCCAGGCGCAGTACTTCGTGGTTGTCTATGACAACTATTGACAACAAACCTACGGTAAGCTGTCACGAGACTACATATGGTAGCCCATAAGGGATAAAAATGATAATAATAAAAAAAAACGCGGCAAACGCAACGGCGGGCCGCACTAACATTAAACTTTAATATCAAGTAGGGGGCCACAAAATATCATCCCGCGGGCCGCAAATGGCCCGCGGGCCGCGAGTTTGAGACCTCTGCTGAAAATGAAGCACAATAAACATATTCTGCTCACAGGAGATTTTTCTTTGTTGTCATCACTTCTCAAATTTCAGCATATTTAACTCATGGCTATTTGGTAAATCATTACAATAACATTCTTAGTTCTATGTTAAAGGGGTGATGAACTGAGAAATCAATTTTTCCTTGAGCTTTTGACATGTAAGAGGTCATCATATTATAAGAATATCTTGTAAGTTTCAGAATTGAAAACGTCCTTGTTAGTCCAATAAAAGCTTTTATTGACACCAGCCTCAGCAAACGACTCGTTTTTCAAAGTGGGGAACTATGACGTCAAAGAGGATAAAACACCACCCCCGCGGAAGAAGATCAACGCGGGCGGTTTAGCCCCGCCCACCGATTCGCGCATTACACGCATAGCTAAATAACATAGGCCTAGCTCGTGATAACAAACCGGATCGAGCTTCCGAGCAATACAGAATATTGTGCAGTGCCTGGTTGTGGAAGAAGACAGTCGCTGCATAAGCTTCCTCTGGATTTCAATAGGACTGCAGGGATAAACTTTATTTTTAATGGCTTTCCAGCTGATGTGGTAAAACATTGTTCGTCTGTTCACTTCATTTCACTGAGGATTGTTTAAACAAGACTGGATTTACAGACCAATTAAGAGTAAAGAACGGTGCTGTGCCGTCTATATTGGATCTGACAGGAATTGTGCAACACAAAGACTGTGGGTCGAACATGTATGGGCGAATCATTCCGGTTGCCATTTTACAACATTGGACGTTTTCAAAACAATTTCCCCCTAGTGCATCGACGGGTGAGTCGAAACTCATTATAATATGCAAAACTGTTCTCCACTCACAGCAGTGGGCGTTTACTTCCAAGTCTTCAGTGCGAGACGCCCATAAAAACCGAGCGTTTCTGAGCTGGGCTCAAATCTAGGGTACAAAATAGCCTATTACCGCTTTTGAATGCAAAAACCAAGTGAACGTCATAAGTTGAGCTCAGACAACAATATAATAAAATTTAAAAAGCCAGTTCATGACCCCTTTAACTAATGAAAACTTATTGTAAATGTTGCCATTAAACCTATACTTTTGAGAGGGCAAAAATGAAATGATGAAGGCACCATCATATCAAAAATGGTAACACTTTAGTTTAGGGTCCAATTCTCTCTATTAACTAGTTGCTTATTAGCATGCATATTACTAGGATATTGGCTGTTAATTAGTACTTATAAGGCACATATTAATGCCTTATTATTCTGCATGACCATATTCTACATCCATTAATCCTACCCAATACCTAAACTTAACAACTACCTTACCAATTATTTTGCCAAATGCCATATAGTTAGCTAATAGTGAGAATTGGACCCTAATATAAAGTGTGACCAAAATAAATAAACAATTCTAGGAATTCCTGAAATCTCACAGGTCATCTGAAGCACGCACAACAAAATGACTGTGTGAGTGTGCGCAACGAGTACGTGTAAGCGAGTTTCTCAATGTCCATGAATGCGCCATTAGACAGCAGCATCATTTTGCCGGTGGGCACAAAAAAATTGCATTTAAAATGTATCACAGTGTGCCTCCGCAAGACTTGAGAGAACTGTATCATATCTGTAGTGCATAATTTCATTGTGTTTGTACATTTCATGCATGCATAATATATTGTGTTACACCCTTCCAAAGCACATTTAACAGGCTCATTGTAGCAAAATTGCATAGGCCTGACATCTGATGTGCTCCAGTGCACAGAGACTGATATTAACCATATCTGAAAGCAAAGGGAGAGAAAACAAAGACAAAAAAAGCAAAGTGTGAAAGCATCGCTCTTAAAAGAAGGATGTAACCTTCTCATGAAACATTAAAAGGAAATCAGCTTTTACAGAAATGCAGAAACGGAGCAGGTATAGCTAAACAATTGTATTTGTTGTTATTATACCCTTTGTTTCCATTGTACCTTTGTGATATATTCCGAACTCAAATTAAATGTCAAACTACAGGAGCTCGTTTAGACCATCAGATAAATAATTTTAAGACTAAACTGCTTTTTCTGCAAAATAGAGTAGATGTTACGGAGCAAAAGTAATAAAATCGAAGCGCATCTTAGATGTACTATACTGTGACCCCCAAATTAAAGGTCAACGATATATGGAATCGCATTACGGTGCATTAGTCGAGACGCATAAGAAGTATTACAAAAATAATGTGAGCTACAACTATAAACTACACTCTTGATAAGTTGCGCTGCTGCCACTTTGTGACAGTCGCAAGCCTTTGTTGATTATTTAGCAAAGCGAAGCATGTCACATTCAGCTAGAACGTAACGCAACACAAAACCAACTGGGTCAATCACTCACAACTTTTAGACGAGAACTTTACTCTAAAAGACATGCATTATGGACAGGAAGCCCCTGGAATCAAGGAGGAGGAGGTATTTTTAAATCAATCACTACATCTCGTATCTCCACGGCCCCTCCCTGCACACACTCCCCGGCTTCAAATACTGACAAAAAGAGAATCCCATCTGACGTTCAGACATCCTATATAGTGAGAACAGAGAGAGATCTGGGAATAAGTGTGATATATTCAATGAACAAACAAGCAAATAAACAAATAGAGTGAGTGACACTCACATCCAATATTTATGGAGAAGCGGGTTTATTAAGACTTTGTGAACAGAAAGAGTTGACATGAGTTCTTCTATGAGGAGAGTTGGGTCTGACATTTGAGGCAAACTGCAGTCATTCTGACGGCCAGGGTGAATTTGATCAAACATTATCTGACAAAATGTTTGGTAATGAAAATGTTTGAAAATGTGTCACAATGATAAATTAAATGATTTTAGCAAAAAATACTATATGGTAATTATATAAAAATAATTCCCCAATTAATATAAAAATATAAATTTAAAAAACATAAAAAATATTAATATAAAAAAATATAAAAAATCCTCAAGATAATAAATAATTATAATTAATTATTATAAATGTTATAAAAATAATTCCTCAATATATATTTTTATACAAAAAATATATAAATATTAATATAAAATATAAAACTAATTCCTCGATTAATATAAAAATATAAAAAATTCTCAAGATATTATTTTATTATAAAAAATATATATAAATATATAAATATAAATAGTAATATAAAATATAAAAATAAGTCCTCAAGATATTAACAGTGTATGAAAAAAATAGAAATATTTAAAATATAGAAAAAAATGTGACTGTTTCAAATAATATTAGTCAATAATGTCAAGGATTGTCCTACTTGAGCTCATTAATGTATATGAAAAATGTGTATATTATAATGAGTAAATATATCTATTCATTCATACACAATATATAAATGTTTGAAATGTATAACTGTTTCCACAAAAGTATTAAGAAGCACGACTGCTTTCAGGATTGATAATAATAAGAAATGTTTTTTGATCACCAAATCAGCATATTAGAATTATTTCTGAAGGATCTTCAGTGACACTGAAAACTGACGTAATGATGCTGAAAAATCAGCTTTACATCAAAGAAATAAATTACATTTTAACATACAGTATATGACTATGGAAAACAGCTATTTTAACACTACCTAAATATTTAACATTACCAAATATTAACATTATTAACACTACCTTATGGACCCTTGTAACATTTCCATGTTTTTGGAACATGGATGTAAACTATAACGCTAAACATCTATACAGTAGTTACATGGCAGACCATCGCAAATGGTATTTTCAACAGAGCAAATATTCAAAACCTTGCTATATTTACTAAGTTAACTATGGAAATACATCATCACAGTCTGTGTAAAGGGTCCACGTATGTCACTCCAGCCAGTCGGCAGCAGGGGCTGATGGGTAATGCGAAGAAGAACGGAATGCATCAGTACCCCGCTGCAGAGGCCTTTGTTATTGTCTCTCTCCTCTGATGTGCACTAACTTCAGAGGGACAAATTATCTTCCCTCATGTCTCTTCGCTAATGGAGGCCAGGGTCGAGCAAGTAAAACACTGGGTTTTGTTGTCTTTGACGTCTTATTAATTTAGTAGCGTTCGGAAGGGGGTGGGGGGAAGAAACAAGCCCCTTGGTGTACCTTGTTCCTCTGTGTGGAAAGGATAATCTGTTCAAACAAATCCAGAGAAACGTAGCCTGAGAAATGAAAACCAAGGGCTTGGTCCAGCGCTGTTGAAAGCATAAATATCAGACACCGGCGATGGGAGAAGTTCTTTTAAACCAAACTATTAAGGCTATTTGTTCAGCTGCGCTAACGGAGGAACTTCTCTGGAACAAAAGCTATTATTGTTCAATGCATTTTTCCTCCTCCTCTCCCTTTTTTCCAACAGGAAACAGACAGTGGCAAAGTTACAGTAGTTCAACATATGAGATCAGAGAGAAGGTTTTCGCAGCGAAACAGAACCAGATGTGGAAACAGTAACGGGACCCATGCAGAACTTAACGTCTGTTATGTTTGCCTAAGAAATCTGAAGATAAAAGTCGCAGAGATTAATTGAAACCCATTGCCAGGCTCGTACGTTTGCCTATCCACATATTTATTCGCAAGGGTCGGGAGGTCAAACGGACGGTTGTTTGTGCAGCAGAGGAATTAAATGTATGTCGGCAAACATCTACTTCTTTCTCAGGGAAAAAATTAGGTTAACCCATCCGAAGCTTCACACATGGACATTTCCACCCTTCTTCATCTGATATTCATTTAAAGAAAAAATAAGAAGACAGCTTCACTCTGTTGAGAAAACACTTAACATACCGAATCCTTTGCCAGTTTGGATTTGACAGAGCCGTGCTGTTTTCTTTCTACACAAAGTTAGTCCTCTGTGATTACAAAAATACGTTTCAGTGAACGCCAACACAAATACAAGCTGTCTCTGAATGGTAAAATTTAGATAAGACACTGTAAAATTTGTGTAATAGACTCTGTATTCTTCTAAACAACACATCTTGGGAATTGAGCATCACAGGGGAGGAGAAAAGTTCAGAGACACTTTTTTCCCCCCTTTTTTTTTTGGAATGAGGGACGAGAGAGCAAGCGAGCTAGAAAGAGAGAGAGAGAGACGCTCTTTTTACCTTACTGCCAGCTGCTTTCCTGGTGTCTTTGAGAGTTTGGCTTGCCCTACTTAAAGCCTCCTGCTGCTTGAGAATTTGATCTTGCAGCTGTTGAGATTGTTCTGTCTTTTCCTGTAATTTGGACTTGAGCGAGCTGACTTATAAGCCCCGTCTATTAACTTGCTCCTCGCTGCAACTAAGGGAGAGAGAGAGAGAATGGGAGAGAAATTAAATGTCCTTAAAATCAACACACAATCTTTTAAAGTTTTCTACAAGGGTAGAGGGTTAGTGAGGTTAATAAAAACGAGAGAACAAAGATTTAGAAGGTCACCTCTGACACTACACTCTTAGAAAAAAAGGCTCAATGAGGTTCTATATAAAATTGTAAATTTCACCGTTGCTTTGCGCACATGCACTCTTTACACCTGGCATTAAAACGCATTTTAGTCGACTGGATCACAAGTAAACGAAGGAGACCCATTCCTGTTTACACCTGGTGGCTCTTTTGTCCACTTTCAACCACTTCTGTCCAGATTTATTTGATAGGAGGGTCTATGGGCAAGTAAATGTATGGACTGATGGACAAAATAAGCTTACGTATTTACAGTACTGTACATGAATGCGCCCGGAGACAGCGAAAAAACATACGGCGAGCATCAGCTTTCATTTCCAACGCAATCTCATCCTAGGGCGACATCTAAATGACGCTTTGACCATGCGTCTAAATCCGACGCACATGGTAAATGGACTGCATTTTATATAGCACCTTTATAGACCTAATGGCCACCAAAGCGCTTTACATTTGCCTCACATTCACCCATTCATACACTCATTCACACACCGACGGCGGTGTCAGCCATGCAAGGCGCCATCCAGCTCGTCGGGAGCAGCTGGGGTTAGGTGTCTTGCTCATGGACTTGGTCAGGTGGAACCGAGGATTGAACCACCAACCTTTCGGTTCGTAGACAACCCACATGAACCACTGAGCCACTGCCGCCCACATGTAAACCTTTAGCGTCAGTTAGATGACGCTGATAGGCTTAGGTCTGGGGTAGGGTTAGGGTTAGACCACTAGGAGGCGCGTCTCACTAAATTTGGGTCTTCAGACGACAATTCTCATAATGGTCAATCTTTGGGTCAGTAGGAAGAGAGTAGGTGGTCTTTTGTGTCTGTTTGAGGGCATTTGACCACAAGGGTCTACACTACGAAAGTATCCCGATCAACCAAATACTCAACCAAAATGCATCTTAATATTAGTTCTTTTTGCGCTCCGGTTCCGAAACCCGAAGATACATTACAGCCAGACCACTTCAGGCTATGGCAGACGTGTCATTCAACCTATTGTAAGTCGATGTACCATCACAAGGGGCTTGGAAATATATTATGAAGGTTCAAAAGTTACTTAGTGTTGCTTTAAAGGATTCTTTCAGGTACTTCAAATACCTAGGGATTTCCATTATGCGATCATGAAACTAAGTATCTAGTTCTAATTGATTGATTTTGTATGGTTTGATATTTTTTATTCAATATTATGAGTTAAACATACATTATCACAAGAAAAAATTATACAATTCATTTAACATGTAAGTATTTTAAGTAATTTAAGACATTTCTCCTTATATAGAACCTTTTTGTTATAAATGGTTCTTTAAAACTGAGTCAAGTACCCTAGAGATTTCTACTTTAGACCAAGACTATTTTACAATAAACAGCATGTCCACAAAGACTGGGTAAATAACATGCTGTGAGGTTTACATGGAAAGCAGAAAAGCAGAATTCAATAAGATAGAGAAAATAAATTCATATTGATCAGATAATCCTTCATTGTAAATGACTCATTGTCCATCCTGAGACTTATCCATTCTGACAGCGATTAAAAATTAAAGATCATCATTATTTATTAACTGGATCTGGCCGTTGTGATTGCTTTCTGATCTTACATTAGTGATTAATATTAAAACAAAGACCCCACCGCGAAGTTGAATAGATAATGAGCGAAATATTAAATCTGATCAGGTGTGTTGAGGAACTTTAATGGTCGTTCGGATAGCGCCAGCTGAAATCCAGTGACTTTTGTTTTCTCAAGGGCAAAATGTTTGGCCACTCTAAATGAGTTATACCATCATGCACCGGTGGAGGAAAAATCTGCAAAAAGTGCTTAAAGGAAAAACCCAAAGCCAATTATATTCATCATTAGTATGCTTCCTTAATGTTCTCATTTATTATTCAATGGAAGTCATAAAACGTTAAATTCACTATTTCACATCTCAGCTGTAAATGACATTCAAATGAAGCAAAAGTCCTTCATTTACTCTGCACAAACCCTCTGTGGATGCAGGCAGCTCTTGGTATTGGCTGTGATAATCTTTATAGGAAAATAAATGGCACTGCTAGGTTTTGGAGCGTGTGCTGGCACAACCTCGGGTGAGTGTATAACATGTATAACATGTACAACAACACACAGCAAGCTGAGCAATAAAGTGTAGGTACACCTTAATAGCTATTGAGCAACACAAACTGGACTTTTCATTAACATAGGTACATTTTTAACTTAAATGAGTAATTAACCAAGATAAATCTGCAATCATGTTTGATCAATTGTGTAATGCAATAATGAGCATTCAAAATATTTGTACCCTGTGTACAAGGTTTTGTACACAGGGGCAAGGTTTTGTCATCTAAAAAAAAAAAATGGGTAACACTTACAATAAGGTTCAATACATCAGTTAATGTATTAACTAATACGATCTAACAATGAGTAATACATTTGTTACTGTATTTATAATTTTTGTTAATGTCAGTTAATAAAAATACAGCTGTGCATAAGGTGCATTAACTAATGTTAACAAATACAACCTTTGATTTTAATAATGCATTAGTAAATATTGAAAATAACATTAAGATTAATTAATGCTGTAAGTGTTGTTAATTCTTAGTTCATGTTAACTAAGGCAGTTAACTAATGTTAACTATGGACCTTATTAAACTGTTACCGAAAAATGTCTATCGAGTGGTAGCTTCTGAATTAACTTTATAGGACAAAAATTATTTCACATAATATAGCTCTTTTTTATTAACTTAATTAACTTTATTAACCAATAATTATTTTTTTATTAAATTAACATGTTTTGACTTTTTAAAGTGTAAAACGTAATGGAAAATGTATTTATAATAATACCTTCCCAATTGAAACCAGTGAGATAAAGTATTTAAAAGCAGAACAGTCAAGCTTCTTTTCTTTTTTTCTTATTATTTCAAGTGGTAGCATTTATTAGACAATAGCTTTATAACAATAGTTTTATTAGGTCAAAAATATTATTCAATATAATTTCAAGTACCTGGCTGACTCCAATATTTTTTTAGTAAAAGCAAAATTGTTATTTAAGGAAACATGAAAGATGTTTTCATTTTTTACAATGTAAAACAAATGTAAAAAATTATTTATGGATACTCCTACAATGGAATGATGGATTTAAAAGCAGAAATATTAAGCTCATTATTGATTAATTTATGTTTTACTTAAATACTTTAAAATCACACTGGTCATCTTCCGTTATTTTTTTATCTCAGATTATATATATATATAATGAATATGGAAATGTAATGTAGTAAATCATCTCCGAATAGACAGGAAAAAAGTTTTGACTCAGATTAAGGAAACCTCATTCTAGTTTACACATGTAGAGCATGTTGACAAATAACCCATGAGTAAATTCCACATCACTGTCAGGTCTGTATCCGCACGGAGAAAAAATAAAGGCAGACTGTTTTTTAAAGATAGCAGGTAGACTGGGAATTCTGGGGAAAGAGAGTTTACAGAGAAATTTCAGCTTTCAAACACCCTCAACTCAGAGAACGGCTTCTTCCGATAGCTAAAGCCCTAAACCCGTCTTTGACAACAATGAATGATTTTGAACACCTGGCTCTTTTAAGTTGGTGAGTGCTTGCTTGAGCTGACTTAAGAGTCTGCTCCAATGACAACCGCATCTGTGTTGAATGTGAGATTAAAGCTCCGTGCCTCACTCTGTCCATTAGAAACAACACTTGTGGGAACGTGTTAGAAAAAAGTCTATTACTAATACATGGTTGAGGATTTGTATTTGCAACAAAAGCTGCCTTTCAAATCGCTGTCAAAAAACATACAGGCATCACTCCGTCACAACTGAGGGAGGGCAAAATGGCCACCGTTTCATAATGGGGAAGACCGGCAATTGAATGTGATGGTTATCAAAAAGAAACCTTCTCAAACTCCTTATAGCGTGTGTTTGTTTGTGCATTTTAAACAGAACAGAACAGAACATAAATATCAGATGACCTGAACACAACTGGGTCATGTCAGGTAATATAAATTTATGTCTTTTGATCAAACATTGTGGAATGGTTCAGAGCAAGACAAACTAATACCAACAAAACATCACAGAATTCATCAATATTTACTGATGCTTACTGTAGTTTTCCCATTTAAAAAAAAATGACGTAATTCCGTGAAGAAAAATGTCATTTTCTTTGGAATAAAAAACTAGATAAATAAACTTTTGGAATATTCTTGAAGGTCAGTTCCTTAAAGGGATAGTTCCCCCCCCCCCCCCCCCCCCCCCCCACCCCACCCCAAAAAAAAAAAATCTGTCATTATTTACTGACACTCATGTTGTTCCCAAACCCTTAAGATTTTCATTAATCTCAAATGAAAATATTTTTAATGAAATCTTAGAGATTTCTGTACATCTATTGACGGTCCACGCAACTACCTCTTTGACGCTGGCTTCATTATTCAATATTCTAGAGAGAGAATGTTTCTTATGAAACATCTCGATTAGGGAAAAGAAAATTGCCAATTTATTGAGAGTATTACTTTTTTTTTTAAGTAAGAATTTGGCTATTTTGAATTCCCAATTCAAAACAATTTTTCATTAGAAAAAAAATAAAATAGAGAAAAATCGGAATATTTCTTAATATGTATTTTTTTTTTCATTTAATTTAAATGAAAACTACTTTTACTTTTATAAAATATACTGTTTAGGAATGACCCAGTTTAGCTGAATATTATATTTCAAAGAGTTGTTGATCCATAAAATGATGAAATTTCAACTTTGTCTGCTAACAGATCTTCCTCACATCTTTGTGTTGCAGCGGAGAGTGCATTAAAACTGTCATTTTGTCCTGTCATGTCGCAGGCAAGAGGTTTTGTGCAAATGCTCCCACAACAGAGAGGAAGATCTGGCAGACAAAGCAGATGCGCACGGTGACTGGAGCGTTCATGGCCTCAGGAGGTTCCACAGCAGACAGAGGAGTTACTCCAGAGAACATTCTGAGGCATTGTGGGATGTGTGAGGGAGTTTTTAATGTTCGCTCCAAACACAGACACACAGAGAGACATAAATGCTGAATGGATCTAGTCAGCGCATATGTCAGAGTATGAGGGTTCACTGGCTCTGTAAGAATAGAGGACAGTTGTTGAGGTAAGAAAAATCCCCTCATTGAAACGTACATGAGAGCCGACCACCACACTGTATAAAAAAAAAGTAAAAAGAAAAAAGATTTTTCACTTTAAAAATATGTAAACATACCTAAAATAAAATCAATTTACTTTATGTTAAATCAATAATACCTGTTTAGTACATAATAAATTAAGTTTTTTTCTTCCCAACCAATTAGCAGATTTT
The DNA here is from genome assembly GCF_016745375.1 of Pimephales promelas. The sequence goes on from NW_024121133.1 coordinate 19,195,050, forward strand.
TTGTTCGATTTTTGCTTTTTAGAAAACGTAATTAATTACTAGATACTAATTACCTCTTCAACAGTGTAATTAGATTACTGTACTAATTACTCTCTCTAAAAAGTATTTAATTACTTATTACTCTCTCAGGTGTGAAGCACCTTATTATACATGATGATGGCTGGCCTGTTCACACCCATTCGCATATTCCCTTGGCAAACAAAAAAAAATTTTTTTTTCCACAATATAACCCAATAAACAAGTTTTATGTAAACGAATAGGAGGATGATTTTCAGATCATTGTGAAAAAAACAGTCTAGACCACAACATCCATTAGTCAAAAGTCTTGTGGCCTTATTTCAGAAACTTTCATTTTTAGTTTTTTCAATAATCACGCATAAACAATATTCTCTCAAAAATACAAACATGCTATACATGTTGCTCACATATTATGGTAGCCCTGTTTGTGCTAAACAGAGCATAATTGCCATTAATATGTTTATAAGTACAAATGTCAGGGCATGTCAGAACATCTCAAGGACCCAAAATACACCTTGGTCCCCTGGGGGTTAAGAGGAGTCAGTTTGGTTGTATCTTGCCGGTCGTCCGTTTCAGGACGCCGTGTTGGCTTCACAAGCTATGGGATAAGACATACAATATCTGAGGATAGTCATTATCTCAAAGAAGGCTTCGAGTAAGAAGGCTACCAGGCTTCTGAGGGTCGAGACGGGTTCGAGAATCTGTCTCCTCGGCGCCCTCTGAGGGGCGACTCTTTGAGGAGGGTCGCAGCGCAGCCAGTACTACATCCCTGTGAACAACTTGCTTCAGCATTTTTCGAAGCTAACGCGGTTCTAAACCGGATGTGCTTTTATCCTTTCCTGGTCATGACGCTTACTCTCGCCGTTGGACTAGTTGACATAAGTGCTTCAGACGCAATAACGCATGAGCGTTCCGAAAGCTTTACGACGCATCGCAAACGTTTCCCTTCTTTTTGTTGTTGTTTATTCATTTTAAGTTAGAAGCTGGAAAACCTAAAATATATATTATCTAAAATATATGATGGAAGGAAGAAAAGAAGGAAACTCTTCTTAATAAATTGACATTTTTAAGTTAAAAATTAGAATTTTTTTTAGAATTAATAATATAATAATACATTTTAAAAGGGATGCGTTAACCATTTATGGATTTTTGAATCAAATTTATGTTACATAAACATTTAAAAGTCCACATATTGCAAACACATCAAGCACAGCACACAGTCTTTCAAGCTAAAGCACAAGCCAATTAGACATCTGAATCTACCACAAGGCAATTAAAGCCATTCTTGAAAGAGCTTCAAACGAAAGGCCCCTGAACCTTGTAATTTTTACCCTGGGTTTCATCAACAGGTCTCGTGACTGGATGGATGAAAAGTGCTAATGTCACTTTTGAAACTGCTTCTTTTTTTCAGCATTAGCTCTCTCACTTTCTGAACCTTTGAACTCTTGAGTAATAGAAACCAAGGGCGTAAAACTTAATAAGGACGTTATGGGGATGTGTCCCTCCTAATATAAGGGACTACTAAATTGTCCCTAGCAATAATTTTTATCAAACAAGTCAAATATATTTATATGGAACCACAGTTGTTGTAATTTTGGCCGCATCTGAAATGGTTCATACCATTGAGATTACCTTAGACGTCAAAGTAAATACGTTAGAAAATTGCATCCACTCATTAAAGGACGTACAAAAGGTAAGTGTTTAAGTATTGAATGTGTGTTCATCAGAATGATAAAGTTTAGCCTCTTTCACTTGAAATCAATGTTATTAAACTGAATGTACTTTACAAAGCAAACTATTAGCTGAAATATCCACAAAATTAAAAAAAATGCATATGAAATTTAAAAAAAAAAATTCACTTATGAATGTATGCTTGTCAAGATGTTTTATCATACAGTACAGAAAGCTAAATTGTAATGCCGTTGAATCCATAATCAAGATTATGTTGTGAGTTATGAGTGAGTTCCTACTAATATCAACACATTTTATGTCCCCACTAATGTCAAAATCAAAACTACGCCTTTACAGAAACTATGAGGTGTTTGACAGGGCTTTCTTCACGGCCTGTTCATCTCTCAGCTCATTCTCTCATAGTTGTGCTCTGAAGCTCTTCAATGCATTCTTTCTTCTCTGTGTGTCTTATTTGTATACAGGAAGGTCGCAGTGCATTGTGCAAAGTTGAGAGTGCCAGTGAGTGGAGGTCAGAAAGAGTTGCAGTAAAAAGTGTGTGGGAGTGTTGCCGGGGAGAATAAAAGGGAAGGTGTGGAGAAACAAACCTTGGCGGTTAAATGGTTTGTTCACATTGTGAGTTAAGCGTTTGGGCTTAGAGGTGCACCTGTAATCGTCCACTGCCCACTAGCTGTGAACTGTCTAGGCCAGCAAAAGGTTGTGAATGCAGAATCTCTCTCTTTGGTTTCCAGTATCATCTCTTGAAAAATAAATAAATGTTTATATACATTATGGTAACACTTTATTTTAAGGTGATGCTGTTACATTGTAATTACTCAAATAAGTACTGGGTAATATTAATGAACTGGTAAGTTATTACTATAGTTGGTACATGTAGTAACGTGTAACTATATTACCTTAAAATAAAGTGAACCTAAATTATATACAAAGAATAGAAAGAAAATAATACTTTCATTGAGCAAGGACAAATTAGATTGATAAAAATTGAAATTCTCTTGAATTTTTATTTATTTATTTTTGTTTCCACAAAAAATATTAGGCATCACAACCTTTCAACATTTTAAGCACCATATCAGCATGTCGGAATGATTTCTGAAGGATCGTGTGGCACTGAAGACTGGTGTAATGATGCTGAAAATGTGTTTCCACCACAGAAACAAATACGTTTTTAATAAGAAGAAATATATTCAAAAAAAAAAATAAAATAAATAAATAAAACAGTGTAAATCGTAATAATATGTGCCAATAATAATGTTTTCACTGTAGTCTTGATCAGATAAATGCAGCCTTGGTGAACATGACATCTTTCAAAAACATTTTTTTTTCTTACTTTGGTCAAACTGTACACAGGTGCCACACCGTAAATCCTGAAAATAATATTAAAATAATATTTTAATTTATATAAAACCAGTATATATTGAGGTTGTATATAAACCATAATATAGACATAAGCACATTATTTAATTTACATTTTTTTACAGAGCACCACATTCATTTCTTTTTAAAACTCAAAACAAAAAATCTCTAAGACAGAAGAGAAGTCTGTTAAAATTGTCTCATAGAGAGAACAGTAAATGTCAATTCTTTTTCTGACTCAACTGTGGAAATTGATAAGCATTTAGGATCCTACTTCTGCATGAGGCATGGATGCGAGAGCCCTAGTCTTCAGACAGACAAATCAGATGATGAAAACTTCATTTTATAATTTCTGAGGTCTCAATTGACCCCCGCTGAACGGAAGCGCTCCAAATAGAATATCAAATTGCTAAATGTGAAATGAGGGCTTAAACCTAAATATTATTTCAGAGGGCTTTGGCTAGAGAAAAGGACCTATCTGGAAAGGACATAATAAGCTAATTATTTTGCCAATCAAAGTCCCCCAGGAGATTTTTACTGGGCCTGTATGTCCCATTCAGTCCAGTATTGAATCTCCTGACTGCAAAACCCGCCCGCATTAATCCCTGATTGGCCAAAGCTCTTCCTACACTCCAGATTTTAACGAGATAGAAAAGGGACAATGTGCTAGTTATACTTTGTTCAAAACCATCTGGACTTTATGAAATAAAACGATTTACCAAGGACATTTTCAACCACAAAAAAAGGTTTTAAAAGTGACAGAAAAAAAGGTGCATAATTTTGAACCTCTAACTGAGATTAAAAAACTTGAAAAGAGACAGAGGAACTACCTTTGCAGAGTTTGTCCACATGGTCTCTCCATTGTACAGCATAAGGACACAATTCACATGTTCGATTTAGAGGTAAATACAATTCATCTTTGACACAGCTTATCGGTAATAATAACCTTCATGCATTGCGATAGTATAAAGCTTCAGCCTTCGAAATAATTAAACCATTGATGATTTCATGTTGTTCCTCTCCACAGCCCTTAGAGTAAATACTAAGGCGACAATGGCAGCATCTATAAAGCCATCATGCACCTGGACTTAGAGAGGCCAAGAGGTTGTCCGGACAAAATTTTCACTTTGCATTGAGGTTTCACTTGAAGTTGAGGAACACATAAGCCCATTTTGAAAAATAGAGCATTAGAATAAGCCCAGAATTACCCAAAAGTTTCATTTTAGTGAGTGGAGAGTAATAGCTCAGGTGAGCCATGCAAACGCATTACTGTATGACTCCATGGACACACTCTGATGATTTATTGTGTTTGACGAAAAAGAGATGGGAAATGGAAAAAAGTTGCTTCATTCACAACATCCATTCAGTTCACATTTCTTTGTTAAACTTCCTTACAGTTATAAAAGGTCCAGATGTTCCATGTTGTTTCCACATGTTTGGGTCTATCAATAGACACAATTCAATTGATCACATTGGCGATCCATTAGCTCTGTACGTGCGGGAGGATAAAATGATTATTCAAGGCACATCTATAGAGTCTATAAAAAACGAACATAATGCTTTTCCCAGAAACCACAGCCAATGGTGTTAGAACAGGGGGGGGAAGCCTTTTAGCTTTCAGCACAAACACTAGGTATCACTTGAATATATAATATAATCTGAGCTGACACTGGAACCAAAGCTTTGGTTATTAAGCTCTATATCTAGCTTTTCCCTACCCAGGCCTTCTCCGGACAAACGCTCTCAATCAATTTCTATCCAATTGCTTAAGTCACCACAGCAGCGTAAAACATCCCTCGCCACTCCCGTTTTCACCCGAGAACCCAACACAGGGGTCGTAAAAGTGCAGTTTGCCAAATGTTCTCGGGATAATAATATACCCAATTCAATATCATATGCCAACGTCCTAAATGAGAGTGCGGTGGGGATATCTGCTGCTGAGGCACAGTGAAAAAAATATCCTTAAACTGGAGAACAATGCAAACAGATTAAACGCATATCCTCGCCATGTATAAAGTGACATTTCGCTTTTTTCTTGCCATGTAGAAAATGGCTAAATGGAAACGTATCATCATACTGTCCATTTTAACATTTAGGCAAACAAGTTTAGTCCGAATAAATTAACACACTCAAAATTGACCATTTTAAATAGGCCAACTACAAGTGAGTTTAAGCATAAAGTCAAGCATGAATGCTGGCAACGTTTGATGTTTGATGTTGCTCTATTGTGTTTGAAAATAGCATACCACCACTAAACCAATACCAATAGCAATAACAAAAGCAAATATGACACACATTTGCTGAGCTGGTTATGTGATGCAAATGTATAAATGAATTAGTTTGCAAATCACGTGCTATGGCATCGATGGCCAATATTGGTCCTGGAGTCCCGATGTTCTGCAGAGTTTAGCTCCAAGTCAAACACACCTGAACAATCAACGTCTTCAGGATTACTAAGGCCCAGTCCACACTACTGCGTTTTCGTTTAAAAACGGAGACCTTTTGCTATGTTTGCACCTCCCGTCCAGATTAAAACGGAAAAAACGAAGACCTAAAACGGAGAAGTTTAAAAACGCTGCAGCTCCGTTTTGCGTTTTGAATCTCCGGAAGGCGTTTTAGTGAAGACGGGACAAAACGGAGGACTTTAGATACGCTGATCTATGATTGGGTGTCATCAGTCATGACGTGTCCTTCCCTGATTCGTCTGCCACCGTTTACACCGGCACGCGCATACCCAGTGTTGCTGAATGGTCATGTTATCCACGTTTTCAGTTGTTTTAATGTGGACGGAGATCAATTCTAATAGACAGATAAAACGCTGGTGTGGACGGAAATCGTATTCATTTTAATTCTCCATTTTTAAACGAATACGCAGTAGTGTGGACAGGGGCCTAAGGAGCTGTTTACACCACACCGTTTTCAACAAAAACGTAAAACTTTTTATGCGTTGTGGCCATTCATTTACTAATTTGAGTTACCTGAAAACAGGTTTCAAAGCGCAAGACAACAAAAACGGTAATCTCTATAGACGAGGACATCATTCACATGCGTATTACGTGTTCAGTCAATAGTCTTTCATCGTCATCTAATGACCTGGCAGCAGAATACAGATTTTTTTTTTTTGTAGCTAAATTCTGTAGAACAGAAGTTGCCTATTCATGCACTATGGTAAAAGTGTTTTAAGGACATAACATAAAAATTTAATCATAATATTTAAGCAAAGTTTAAAAGTTGTTGCTGTTTTACTGCCTCTAGTGTTTCAGCAGGAAACTGCAGTTAATTTTCTGTATATAGGTAAACAAAAAAAAAAAATTAGGAATAGGTTGGAAAAAACACTATGGAGGAAAGAAGTGATAGCTCAATGACACAAACACTTACACAACATATATAACAGAAGTCAAAATTACACCAAACCCTCTTGCAACACACACATAGCCTACCACTCGCTCAAGCCGGGTGATTTAGCATCAGCAAGTGACATTCTCAGCAGGTACTGGAGCACAAACACCACCATATGGAGCCTCCACACCTCTCATTACGAGAGTGTGATGGGGAGAAATTATCGCTGGGACCAGATTTCATCAAACATACTAAACTGGTGCCAAGGCCAAACATCAGATAATGAAGACGCAGCTCAAATGGGACGGCGCCACAGACAATTAATTAAGTAATTAGGCTAATGACTTCTTTACTCAAGTCCTTTTCCTTTGGCTGTAGATATGAATTAATTAGCACGGGTAATTAAATTAAGCAGGTTGTAATTTCACAGCTGCTCATGTCGGCCTCCTCCCCTCTTTGCTCTGGGGCTAATCAGCACTAGCTCCAGGTGGGAAAAAACACTCGGTTTCATCTCTGATGTCTTCTTCAGTGAAGCCCTGGCATGCCACCAAAAACCCCACTCATATGCAAATGAGCATGCGTGTGTGTGCGCTTTACACGTGTGAGCGGGGAGCACTTTGACATTTGGAGATGAGAGGATTCCTCAAAGGCCTCTCTTGCCTTGAAAATACAACCTCAATATGCAACCACAGAAAATGAGCAAATAAAATAAATCACACATTATTGAATGATGTCAATAAGGGGCTTGATACAAGCACGCCATCGATGAGCCTATTATAAAGAACTAGAGCTACTCTCGTTCCTGGCCTGTACTACAAACGCTGACAAAATCATTACATGTAACAACAGCCAGTGATCAAAGGCCCCGTGTGCAGGGAGGAGAGGCATTTGCCTCCTTTAGAGAAGGTATGGGATGAGTCTACCGCCTGTGTGTCTGCAAGAGCTGCTCCATTAAAACAGTTTTAGCTCCCTTTTATTCAAGTCTGGCTACTTAGAACACATGGACGTGTAACAAAATACAGATGTTTGACAACTGAAAGATAACAAAATTATACAGGTGTACAGTGGGATATGAAATTGTAAATTGAGGAATGTATAATATATATATATATATACACACACAAATTATAATCATGTCATCCAAAAAAACATATATGACTTTTAAGTATAGGTAGGCCTACCAGTACTATTTAGTATGATTTTTTTTTTTAATTTATCATAATTTTTTGTTTAATGCTATGAATTTTTACTAACTATTAATTGCTGGATTTTTTTCATCATCCAATTAATCAAATAATTAATCGACAGATTGATCAATTATCAAAATAATTGTTGCAGCCCCAGATTGCAGTTTTAAATTAAATCCAAGTTATTTTTAAAGCAATCACATAATTCACATATTGCCTTGGCAAACAATTTTTATTTTCAAAATATAACCCAATTCACAGTTTTATGTGAAAGATTAGGCAGGATGTTTTTCAGATCATTTTGAAGAAAAAAACTAGGCCACAACATCTATTAGTCAAAAGTAATGTGGACGCATATTTCGTATTTGTTTTGGGGCCTTATTTAAGAAACTTTCATTTTTATTTTTTTCAATACCCACGCATAAACAATATTCTCTCAAAAATACAAACATGTATGTACATGTTGCTCACATATTATGGTAGCCCTGTTTGTGCTAAATAAAGTATAATTTCACCTGTGCCATTAATATGTTTATAAGCAACTGAAAAAAGTACAAATATCAGGGCATGTCAGAACATCTCAAGGACCTCAAATACACCTTGGTCCCCAGATGGTTAAGGTCACTGTGTATGAATAAGGCACACATGTAATATAATTAACTAGGCTAAAAAAAAAAAAATAAATAAAAAAATAAAATAAACTAGTTTGCTGGTCTTACCTGGTTTAAGTAAGATGATCTCCTAACTTTCATCCTTCCTGACATGTTCTCTAGTGTGTTTTATCTCCCAAACATTAAACACTAAAACAGTGGCTATAACTCTACAGAATCTTTAAATGTTTACATCAACCCTGGATGGAAATGTCAAATTTACAGTATGCTATAACTGTATGGGATGGGAAGCGTGAGAGAGAGCGTACCGAAAGATTATAGCGGCTGGATGGGCAACGGAAGCATATTACCCATGCAAAACCATATGATCTGTACACCATCTGTGATTTATTTATCTAGGAAGGGGCGGCTCGGTATCACATACAATGTTCACAGACACATGAATTGTGATGCATGAAATTTAAGGGCTGATGATTCTTCCGATTCTCTTTCCTGTTGCCTCCCCATGAGAATGAATGAACATCTGGACGTATGGCCACAGCTCCAACTACAAACACACACACTGGAATCTGACTTTCTGGTCTTCCAAAAAAAAAAAAAAAAAAAGGTGTTCAAACACACCTCTTTGCCATCACCTCCATCCCAGCATGCACTGGGGCACCACAGGGTCCTGAGTACAGGGACAATTGGGCTAAATATTGTGAAAATGAGCAGGATGAGTGCAGTGGGGCAAAGAGAGGGGGGTCTGTCTTCTGGCAGTGATACAGCTAGTAAATCTAAGTTAAAAAGCAACAGTATTTTTCATCACTTTTGCAGATGGCAACTGGTTTTATCTTTCATGCATATGAAGGGGAATCAATGGCCAAAAGGGAAAGGCTGAAAAAAAAACGCACACCTTTGAAAATCTGTTGCGGACAGAATGCAGACCTTGAGTGATCTTCTTTCTTTTTTCTTCTTCTTTCTCTTCTTTTTAAGAAAGATTTTCCTCAATATAGTCAGGAGTAGACTCATTGTAAACACGCATCTATTCTAGTACTTGACTGTACACTCGTGTATTGTTATTATAGATTGAGAATAAAAAAACATAAATTAATTTGTGATAGGTCATTTATACTTCAAATACTCAAACAAAAATATATTAATTGAGTATTTGTGATCATGTAGGAGACATCCCTGAGCATGATTAAAGTGAGCCACTGATAAGAATAGTTCTTGTGACATTCTTAAACAAGCTGAATTGGAACAAATCACCATGAGCAAAGATTGCACCCTTCATATCCTCCCGGGGAAACCAACGCTAACTGGCACTAAAATGAATGTGGATGCTAACAAAAAAGCTTTCTCTGGGTCTCTCGTTTAATACTCTACATACAGAAAAGCAATTCGAGAATCACCTGTAATTAAATACATATGTACACATACATATTTGGAACCATAAGGCAAGGCCCTGACGCAATACATGTAATATTTAAATATATTTTTCCTTTCATTTGCATCACATACCACATCTCTACACAGCCTTGACTAAAAATGTTGTTAATCATGGTTCGGTTTCAAATGACAAAATGTGAGAAGCATGGGGAGGAGGTTTTCCTGATATGGTAATTTGAAGCAGATATATCATTTTGTTAATAAAATGCTGAGGCCTGTGATTAACTGGCGCTCACTAGAGATAGCATGCTGATTAATTTCACCCTCTTCAGCCAATGCCAAGGTCCTTACACTTTCCCTCGTTGTGCTAAGGGTGAAAATTAAATCAGTTCCTCTACTAAATTTCTAAATAACCTTGTGCCATTTTTTCCCCACACGACATATGTTCCCAAAGAACCGAAAGCCTTCTAAAGCTCTCAAAAAAAGAAAACAAAAGCGACATAAAATGCTTTTTCGTGGGCCAGTATGGTTAGTACACTTGTTTTTAAGGTTGAGTACAGAGCGGGGAATTTATTTAAACATATTTTTTCCACTGTCTTGACAGAAATAAAACCTTCTTAACAAAGAATCAAAGCCTGTTTTCCACAGCCTGAAACCTATAATGATGAACACAAGTAATTGGGCCTTTCAATGTGCTATCTCCCTGGGTATATACCTTTGTCAATAAACACGCCAGTTACACTAACGCTGCGAATAATAAAGATATAAATAAAGCTCAAACAAACCGCCAAGCTCAAACAGAAAACATATCAACGATCTCTGTATTTTTGAGGATGAGTCTAGATAAGTATAGGCAACACAATGAGAGAAAGAACCAGGATGATTCCCTGGTGGAACATAAGCAGTCAACTGTGCAGAGTGAGATACACACACGTACGCTCACACAAACACCATTTACTCTTCAGCTGCCATGCTAAATTCCATATATTCAGGTTCTAATCAGCAAACATGTTATCGCCCCTGGATTCCAGGCTCAGAAAATTGAATTTTTGCATGCACTTTTATCTAGAAAAATGACAGCAATAATGAGAAATGGGGAATAATAAGCAGAATACAATAAGCAAACGGCAGATCATTAAGGTGGCATTTGCTTGTTGATGCAAGCGGGGAATAATCAAGATCGTGCCTTAATGACATTATAGTGTCATAAGAATCCCAGAATGAACAAATTGCAGGATTTAGTTAATGAAAAATGGTCGGACCGACGCGAGTCTGCTTTCACTGCAGGAACGCCGTGGTGCGTGTTCCCAAACCCAACCGGAAAAGTCAACGGGATATTAGAGGGCTGAAAGCTGCCCGCGTCCTTATGCAAAACCTTCATCGCCCTCATTGCCGGACGACGTTGTAAAGCCATCATCCTGTTTATAGAGGTTTAATTGAAGGCAGCATAAAACGATAAACTAAGAAACATGCATGGTTGACTTCTCCAATTCAAGTCATAAATCATTGTGATGTTCAGACAAGTCAGCCAGACACAAATTCAGATGATAGATGACCCATTTAACTTTGATTTTTGAGAGCAATGAGCTCTCCTGCAATAGCTCACACTGAGTAATGCCGCAGATGCGCGGGCAGGAGGCGATGAGAAATCCCTTTTCCTCCGTGCCGCGGATGCTTTGGAATAATCGCACAAATGACCATTATTAAAATGCTGTGGTCCTGCTCCGGCACACCGCTGGTGAGAGAGAGAAAGAGAGAGCGAGAGCGAGAGAGGATTTGCATTAGCAGGCTGTAATGTTCTGATGATTTGTGATATAAAACAGTCATCAGCAAACTAATTTATCAGCCCCTGTATCTATAATGATACATGCATATACGCAGCTATAAATATTAGTATAGCGGTACAGACAGGCAAAGGGACATAAATCAGAGTAGCGTGTGGTTATACGAGGAGCCGTGATGCTCGTGATAGCACTTTTACTATAAAAACAACCCTAAACGGTAGAAAACAGAGAGAGAGAGAGAGAGAGAGAGAGAAAAAAAAACGAATCAAACCCCATTCAGCCGGCACACAATTACAGAAATTAGATGCCGCCGGTAAGTCATTATTATTTCATATCTCCTCTGGATGTGCTTTTAAATCAGTGAGTGTCCTGTGCCTATTGAAGCAGGTCAATTATTCATTCTAGACATGCAAAAGCAGTTAGTAAAGTAGATAAAACTGTCAGTGTGCCACCGAACGCAGGATATTCCAGCTGGTGGCTCCCTCTGCCCATGTGCACTGATGTGTGTGTGTGAGAGTGATTCACTGAGCAGGTATTCTAATACAAGGCCAGAGGATGGAGAAAAGGGGGAAGAGAAGGATTGAGAGAGAGGGGGGAGAAGAGAAAAGCTGCTCTCCCTGGGGGACCTGTTTAGCCACACGCCGTAATGCCAGACTTTCAGTCTTGTTAGTAAGCAGTCTGCCAGGATATGAGGCAGGAGAGCTTCAAGAACAGTAAACATTAAATTGAATTCATTAACAAAGGCCATCATTTGCTGCTGGATGAAAGGTCCCAATGCCCAGCTAAACCCTCTATGTGTCACCTGTTTTATTCATCAGTCTTTTGTTTGTGTACACAGCTTTTGTTTGCTGGCCGGTGGAGAGCAGGTTGGTTAATTTGGCTTCTGTTGATGAAGGTTTTCCATGTGTTTGTGAAGGCCGTCACCTGGCACATGACTAATATTAGTCTGCAGACAACAGCTCTGGTCTAAAACACTGAGAGAGTGAGCATCCTAACTCAAATGGAACCTCACAAGTGACTGATCTGAAATGCCCTACATAGTCAGCGGCAAGCGAACAAAACATAGTAGCAGGCAAAGCTCGTGGAACACTTGACTTACAATTGATATGTTGTTTCTCACATGACACACTATCACACTATGCACTATGTATCACACTGTGTGAATTTTATAAAGGTATTTTGTTGTCAATCATGTCTTCAACATTTAAAAAATCAAAAATTATTTGAGTGCATCATGCAGGTATTCGAAGTGCACTTTTTTGGGTAATTTGTTAGCATAAACTACTCATCTTATTCAATATGGCATATATAACTATAAACACATACATATTTTGTGCATGTATGTACAGTATATATATATATATGAAGAGTTCAGATGCAAAAGCCTCTAAATGCCATTTGAAATTTTCTTCTTTAATGATGATTTTTATCAAACTTGTATATTTAAGTTCAGTAATTTCACTTAAATAACAATTAATAGGTAATTATCATTGCCATTTAAGTGAAATTACTGAACTTAAATATACAAGTTTGATAAAAATCATCATTAAAGAAGAAAATTTCAAATGGCATTTAGAGGCTTTTGCATCTGAACTCTTCACATATATATATATATATATATATATATATATACACATACATACACGTATATATATCAACCCGATCTCACGGGAATTCGTACACATTTTATGAGGTGGCTAATTCGTAACAATTTGTACGACCTCACTCGAACGAAATCGTACGTTTTTTGCTAAATAGTACATATTTTACGAATTGGTCAATTCGTATGAATTCGTACGAATGACCTACCACTGACCCCGCCCCTTAACCTACCCATCATGAGGGTTTAGACAAATCGTACGAATTCGTACGAGCGAGGTCGTATGAATTAGTTTGAATTAGACACTTTTTAATCACTTATACGAATTGGTCGTGAGATAGCGTTGTATATATATATATATATGTGTGTGTGTAGTCCCGATGGCTTGCGTTCCCCACGATTGTTCAATTTAAAAGCTAAAAAAAGCCTAAAAACCCTCGGTTAAAAATGCACATGGTGACAACAGCTGACCGGACATTCTGTATGGAAGGACATAAAGGCGAGTAAATTATGACATAACTTTCATTTTGGGGTGAATTAAACCTTTTATTGCACCTATGATGCCCTAAAATGCTGTCTAGGTAAGCCTGCTTAGGTTTTTGAACAGAGATCTAGATTTTGAAACATTGCGAAAGAGGACAAGGACAGAATAAGCAGTTCCCCAAAAAGGAAGTCAATAGAAACAGAGGTAAGACTGCATGCACATCCAAAACCATATTGAGCCAAACAGAGATTAAGTGAACATACATCAAATCAAATTAATGACTGACAAAACAGAGCATCCAGAGAGAGGACACTGTAGAAAAATGTGAAACGTGAGCCTCGCCCGGGCCTCCTGCCCGTCCCTGACCCCTCAGAGCTCCTCTGCTCCTCCTCCACCACTCAGAGGAGAGTGAAAAACAGTGATATTTAGATGGATGAGTCCAGCACCGGGAGCAGAAAACTACCAAACAGCGACCTAAAGCGATCGCCTGTCTTCACATGCTTGATTTCATCCCTTAATTAGAGTCATTCATCAACGGTCTTGAGATACGAGGTTTCACCCCGACTCCCCCCTCACCACACCTTGCCAGCTGTCAAAATTACAGCGTTCAGTTCATGCGCCATTCCTCAAATAGTTATTTTCTACAAGCTTGGCTGCATCTCACAATTCACTATTTACTGTATTGTCTTGCCCCTTGCCGCGTAGCCCACACACACACACGTGCACACACACGCTCACCCGGGGGAGTAGGCGTAATGTCAGCCGCTGCTAATAGTCATTAAGCCTCGGCTCAATTCCAATTAAAGGTCATTAGCCATGTTATTACAGAGATGATTATTGTTTTTAGACTTCAGCCAAACAACGGGATGTTTGTCCTTGGTTGGCATGTGTGAAAACAGAGCAGAGGCTAATGAGCTAACGGCATATAGATTTGTTATGCATTATGAAGGGATGCCAGAGACCAAGGTGGATGTAAGGAAAGGAAAACATCATATTTCAAGGCTGACAGAGCAAACTTCGTATGCTGTGATCATTTGAGAAAACGGTTTAATTCGGCAAGGGCTACATCAATTATTTAATTCGTGAAGTACTGCTTTTATTCCTCGTACATTACGCCTCGTTTGCAAACACAAAATGTGGCAGAACATCAATAATTTTGCTGAGATGAGTTTGTTAGCATCATTAGCTTCACCTTGGCTTTAGCGTCTCCCTCATTACAGCGCTGCGGGTTCTGAGGGAACCTCTGTTCCAGAAGAGCAAAATCCGATTTGAGGAAGAAGAAAGCGGCATGCCTGGTTTCCTCAGCCAGAGCTAAAATTACCTGACCTAGAGCACTCCTGCAGGGCCTCCACTAAAACAACAAAACATTCAGATACACAGTCTCTTCTCTGCAACAATATTCCACCTGCAGAGTAGTGAATTGGGTTTAAAGAGAGACTGAAACTAGGCTACCGAAAGGACAATTGTGCCATCAAGAAATCAAAATCTTTCACTTTTGGATCAATAAAAGAACACAAGTGAACATTTGAGTCAAAACAACTGGCAATCATACTGTATGTTTTTATATTTTTAACATATCATTTCATGGTATGGGTCCAATTCTCATTCTTAGCAAGTTGCTTATGCATATTACTGGGATATTGGCTATTAATTAGTACTTATAAAGCACATATTAATGCCTTATTATTCTGCATGACCATATTCTACATCCACCAATCCTACCCAACACTTAAACTTAACAACTACCTTACTAACTATTTTTAAGCAGTAATTAGGAGTTTATTAAGACAAAGGTCATAGTTAATAGTAATTGGACCCTAATTGTGACCAAACTCACAAATATAATAAATACAAATATAATTGTTCCACTTTAGCATCTAATGAAATTCAGTCTTGTTTGAACCATGTCTGATGCGATACACCAATTTTGCCATTCTCCTAAATGTTTTAAGCATCTAAGAAAAATAAAGGATCGCATTATTTAGGTCAGGTAATTACGTTAGATCATTTTTTGTTGTGCTTGTTTTCATAAACTTGTACTGCAAGTATGTTATTAATATTCTGTCCTTATTTTCCTCATGTTCAAAAGCTTTATGACTATTTTTTCTTGAGTTGAGCAAATTTACAAGAGTGTCCAAGGTGCTTTCTTCAGTTTAATGAAAACACTCCCCATCCACTTTCATTGTATGGAAAAGAGCAGCTTGAACATTTTTCTATCGCCATTTATATTCCTTCATCCTTCAGAATGAGTAAATGATGCCAGAATTAACATTTTGGGGTGGACTGTCCCTTTAAACTTGACAGTCAGCCTCACCAGTGAGGATGGTTTCTTCATTCATTCATTCCTTCATACACATACTCAAACACATGCTCCCCCTACACATTTTATTCCCAAGTCTTTGTAGGCGTCAGCCATTTTTAAAGCACAAGGGAAATTGTAGATTAAACAAGAAAAAAAAGAAAAATATTTCTATCTGTCATAATTACAACTGGGTATTAATAAGACTGCAAATATTAATCTTAGAAGTAAACACTAAGCGGCTTAAAGAAAATTGCAAATAAATCAGATTATCCTATAGGAATATCCTTACAAAGGATCTGAAGGGTAATGAGAAAGCCAGCCATGCTTCTTTTTTTTTTTTTCATAAGTATTTGTAATAGGTAGACAGCACCGAAGCAATTCATAAGGTATTTGGCTCGGGCGCATACATATTTCAGCTTCAATTTCATTTTTTCATAAATCGCACAGCCACAAGGTAGATTCAATTAGGTTTTTCTGATTGGGTCACTGCCATTCTGTCAGGTCATTCAAAGGTTAAGGAATTCAGCGCTACAAACATGATTAGGCCACTGCGGCATCTGATCAGGCCTTCTGTTTATCATGCAGGCCCACTGGGTTTTTCAAGTCTGACAGTAATGACGGCGGAAAGCTTTGCTGCAGGTAACGGCTGGGGTATTTTACATCCTAAATTGCTTTATTACCACAGTTTTATGTTTAAACACTTCGGGGGAGAAAAAAAACAGGAGTCACCACAGGACTGACATCACTGCAGCTCGATGCTGAAAGCGGAGTACATATTAAATCATTTTTATGTACTGAAGGTATGGGCAACATAATGTCATTTCCCCTCACTACAGGACTCTGAGGGAGAGAGAGAGGGAGAAATAGGGAGAATGAAAGCAGAAAAGAAATAATTACACACATAATTCGATCTGTCTGGACTTCTGTGTCCATCTGCTCCCTGTCTATAGTCCCATCCATTTCTGTGTCATGTTATAAATTCACGTTTTACTGTGGAAAATGTTTTTATAATTATCAGAGATGTACAAGATGTGCAGCATATGTGAATGACAGTCAATTCCAATTATACAAATGTGTGTTTTCTAATTTCTAATAAAATCAATTGTTGAATAAGAATTCAAGAAGTAAATTGTATTATTAATACTTTTGTGTGTATTATTACACACGTGTATGCGTATGTATATTTAATATATATATAAATGTATATTTAAGCACTTATACATATATGGGTGTATACTAACATATGGTACGTCTATTTTATGTATACTAGTAATAATACTAGTAAACAATATTAATAAGGGTGAATGGTATGTTATTGAAGTGTTTATGAATTTGTATATATCCATCAATCTGTCTTTACACGCTCATGCCTCTCATCGAGTCATCTTTCTTTTCATATCCTACGAGTGCACAGCTGTCTCTCTCTCTCTCTCAGTCTCTCTGATACCACTGCTGCTCCCCAGATGCGCTATGTCTGCTCCGTCTACCTCAAATACATACACACACAAAACACTCCAACAACAAGGGATAGCAGAGAGTGTGAATAATGTATGAAGCATTTTATATTGGGATTGATGGTTGTCAATCATGTCTGCCTAAATCAAGACAGCACAGATCATTTCCATTGCTGCTATTGGATATTTGAGTTGAAAGCACTTTTCCAGAACCACACATAACCAGTCAATCTAAGCATGAGCGCAGGGAAGAGATCCCTCGCCGTGCCTTAATTAACATTGGGAAGACCAAAGTCTCACCCAGACCTCGCGTATTCAACCTATGCATTCAATATCTGTATTTACATGCCAGTATTACTGAGCAAACAAGCTCATTTAAAAGTTCATATGCTAATGTGTGACATTTAAAGCAAACTTTACACGAGAAAAGGACATACAACAATAGGCTTTGATTCTTTTCCGTGATGTGAACTTATGCCGTTTCCATATTTATGACTAAAACTGTGACACCTTTAGAGGAAGAACTTGCAGAGGTATTTCTTCAGCATTTTTCTGCATATTTCTTCTTTTTTTTTTAAATCAAAATGATAATGTTAAAAATACATACTCAGCACAAGACATCTAAATAAAACTAACGAGATTGTAATGTTTTATCATTTGTCATTTTCTTCACTGTGGACGTTATGGGCTTTACAATCAACCGTCTACAGTAAAAGGAGTGATCATGTGTTAGTTCAATTTGTGTCTATTCAATATTCAATAACTACTGTGTGGTACTGTTGTGTTGTGGGTTAGCAGTTCAGGACATATTTCTTTTCGATATTATACAACACAACAAAACCAAACCGTTTCGGTGACCATGGACTTCCATTGTATGAGCAAAAAACTATATATATATATATATTTAAAACAGTATGAGACTTTTTTTGTGTGTGTTTTTTACACACACAGCAGGGGTTTGTTCTGTTCTAGCAGATGTTATAGGTGTTCTATACGGTAAAGTCAATCTCACATCTCCTTTTCTCTTCGTTTCCTCATTGATCTAAACCACCAGAAACTTCAGCTCTTGCATTTAGGCAACCATTTCAAAAACTGATGACAAAATACACCATTAAAATTCAAATCTCCAATATTCTCCGAAATACATTTAATCAAAACAATCCCTTCAGTCTGTGCACAAACAACACTCTTAAATCTCTGACTGCTTTTCATACATCACAGAGCAAGGCGGAGGATCCGCAAGGGGGGAATAAAAACTCCTGTTGCGTCTTTGACTGCACTTCACTTTCCGACGTCTGTAAGTTTTGACGTGAAGGATAAACCACAATGTCAACCAATTGGGCCTCACTTAAAGACCTTCGTGATCGATCGCCCGGGCGGCAGATGAACGGGGGCCCATTTCAGCAGTTTGCTGTACAAACCGCTCGTTCATTAAAAGATGCTCTTCCTTATTGATTTTAGCTTAAGTAATGAGGAAGCTTATCCAAAAATCTTTAGCATTTGGTCTTAAGTTAAGGAAATCAATGGCACCATTCCCATATGAACAGCATATTTGAAGTTTATGTGCAAAAGACAAGGCAAATCCAAATTGGATAAATCAATCAATAGGCTTTGTCAATTTAATGTAACACTGACCTATGGCTTTTTAGCACTTAAAGTGAGCTGTACATGAAGACTGATCACTTCTAATGTATTGCTATCATCAAGGCTTTAATTATTAAAAGCAAGCTGGCTTCATAACTATTGACATCAAGCATTCAAGAAAACGTACAATTAAAACCACAAATGTGCGCTACTTTTCAGGTCAAAAGTTCTTAAAACAAGTCAGATGTTCAAGGTGAAAGCAGCCGCAGAGAAATCTAATCCTTATATAAAGCTCATACTGGCATTAGCATTAAAGTGTGAATCTTGCTAAAGCTGGAGGAGGAGAAATGTGTAGGAATGTGTAGGTATAAGCTCAAAGTGTGAGGAGCTGTGTATTAAACTCCAGTCACCTTTCGAGTTCTTCTCTGCTCAGAGAGTTCTTTTAAAGTTCAATCAATGGATCTCAGCTAATCTCCACCACTGAAAAGCGTACAGTTTTAAGCAAAGGTCCAGCAGGCGGTGGAGCAGAAAGTTGGCAATAAGTTTGCATCGTCTTTCAAATAGGTAGACGACCTCATTAAAAAAAGTTGGATGTGTAGCGAAATATCATCAGGGGGCCGTGGATGTTGGATATTGTTGTACTGTCCGCAGACATTTCGTGTAAATAAAAAAAAAAAAACATATTTGTTGTGTTAATATTGCTGTATGTATTACAAAATATCCCACCTGACATATAACACAGCTCTCAAATCCACAGATATTGCAGACAGGAGATTTCCTTTCACGTGTTTCACATATAGGACTATATATAAAAAATCGTGGTGCGGGGAAGAGAGAGAGAGAGAGAGAGAGAGGCTGAAACAGACTGATGGAGAGCGAGGGCAGAAATGACATCCAAATATAGCAGCAGCTGGAGCAGAGATGCCTGCTGGGGATTCCGTCTCTGATGCCACCGAGCCAAAGGTGAGGTGCATGTTAGTAAAGCTAAGCTGCAGACAACATTTCCCAGAGGTAATTGTTCCGCTCATTAATATTCATTTGAACCTGATTTCCTTTACATCAGTGACATGTTCAGGCTTTGATGTGCCAGATCGTGTGCCTCAGCGGCATTTTCTTACATATGCAAAACCCGCTGTCACACGCCTTAAAAAATAGCACCGAATTTGCTCCATTTGTCTGGACCTCCGTGCTTCTCTGCACCCCATTTTGTTGTCTGGTCAGGCAGTGTTTTCCATTTAGCAGGGACAATTTAATCACGCGTTAAAAATTACAGGCTCCTCTGTTGGCCAAGCATGACATTTCAATTGTGCAGCCAATAAAAGTACTACATGAAGAGGGCTGAGATGATGGACTAACCGCAAAAGCTTGGAGATCCAGGTTACCATAGTGAACTACCTTTTCCATGTGTGCAAGGTCAAGAGAGAGAAGCCTGATGCAGAAGCTCCTTTTTACACACAATAACCAACAACTCCAATTGTGTTTGTTTATTTATATTATTAATAAAATTAATGTCTATTGTATGTGTTAATTGTGTTTATACAACCCGATCTCACGGGAATTCGTACGAATTTTACGAGGTGGTTAATTCGTAACAATTCATGCAACGTCACTCGTACGAATTAGTACGATTTTGCTAAATCTTACATATCATACGAATCGGCCAATTCTTATGAATTCGTACGAATGACCTACCCCTTACCCCGCCCCTAAACCTAACCATCAGGTGGTTTTAGACAAATCATACGAATTAGCCACTTTTTAATCACTCGTACGAATTCGGTAGGTTTGCACTCTAAAAAATGCTGGGTTGTTTTAACTCAATTTTGGGTCAAATATGCACAAACCCAGCCGTTGGGTTAAATTTATAAATTGCATTTTTTAATCAAACAATTGGGTTTGTCCATATTTGTTCCAAAATTGAGTTAAAACAACCCAGCATTTTTTTAGAGTGTGTATATATACACACACACACATGCATAAACAAATTATTATATATTAAATAATTAACATGAATTACTTTTGTTTTAATGCTAAAAGGAGTTCACATGGTTGTCACAAATTCACTTATTTGACAAGTGACCTAGAAAGTATTTTAAAACATTTTTTTATTCACTTTGTCACAGTCTATTTTAAATGTACTCTTTTAAATATGAAAAACCATAACCATCTCATCCTGACCATCAAAAAATCATTCATCTTGAGAACAGAAACCCCAGAAATTCAAAATCCTAAACTACTTACTTAGGTACTCAAAAATTAGTAATTCAATTTCAGTTTAAAAAGTGTGTTTTGATATGCCCTAAGAAGAAGTTCAAAAAAATTAAAAAGCTTTCCTGGTTTTGATTTCTCTGAGTTTGGAGATGTGGTTATAAAATATTCAGGACAGATATGCACTAACAGATAGCAGCTGTCATGTGTAAGCTAGCGAATGTTATGACAAGAGCTTTAAAACATTTATGTGCCGAGTATAGTGTATAAAAGACTCATTAGGTCCAAGGGACCAGGCCATCTCTTTCTGCTAAGTATTGTAACCAAGCTAACAGAGAAAACTAAGATGCACACAAGCCGAAACATTCACCCCTGGCCATTTCAAATGTGAGATTTAACTTTATCTGTGACGGCTAACTGCGACAAAATTTTCAACAATACGTTGTTCATGTGTCTAATTATGTTTTTTTTCCTCACCACATAAGCTGCAGCAGAGTAAATAATAACCATGTCCTTGGTTGCCAAACGATTACTAACCTAGTGCTATAGAGACAATAAATCATATTGTCCCTATTAGAACAGTATCATTTTAATTCTTAAAACTGGCCAAAAGCCGACATTGAGAGCCACAATCGACTTTGGGATCAAAGCGTTGCTTATTAACACGCATGTAAGAGACAATCTCTCACTTTGGATCTCAGGACAGAAAGCGGCTGTCAACTATTCTGAAAGCATTCAAATGTAACCTGCATGTTTTCAGAGGCAGCTTGAAATAAATCAAAGTCCGACCCGTATAATCCGATCAAAGGAAGACATTAGACTCGTTAGGAGAGTAAATCATTTAGACTAATGTACATCTCCTGAATGCTACTTCATCTTCTACAGAGATATGACGACATTTAAAGTGAATCTATTACCTCCCCCTTTACCTTCGCTTCCCCCAAAACTGTTGCCCACCCCAACCGGACACCAGCACTTGCAATTCTGATGGGATGGATTGTAATTAGAGGCCGGATCATTTTACACAATCAGACAAGGGCACAGGACTGGTGAATCAGCAAATCTGATAAATTATCTTTTCATGGCAATGTACTCCCATTAGGGATGTGTGTTGGTGTGCTTTTTAGAGTCTGACGCAAAGACCCCCAGCTCAATTCAAAGCACACTTTCCCATTAGCGTGTGTAATGGACACTTCTTATGCAAAGTGGCCGTGAGTGAAGACGCGGTGGCAGAAATGGGATTAAATCTTGCTAACTCCTCGAGATTTAACCGAGGAAGCGCAGCAGGACAAGAGGCGTAACTCTCGCTCCATCTCTCTCTCTCTCTTATTTCTCATCCAAGGGAACAACAGTGTTTTGAAAGCCGTCACCTAATCAGTCTGTGTCTTAAAGGCCCTCTGGGAACATGCTTACCTCAACTAATATGCTCTAATGACTTTGAACTAACTTTCATTTCTGCTGCTTTGCATTTTACTGTCCTGAGGATTTTCGAGGGAGGATTATCATGATGGAGAGAAAGACAGTGCAGCAGCCAAAGGTTTTCAGATTAGAGAATTGTCATATCAGACAAGATACGTGGATATTTCATAGAAAATTGGAAAAACATGCTAGACAAACACCAATTTCCATAAAAGACAACACACAAAAACATAGAAGAATTTGCTGTGAAGTTGTGCAATTGTGCAGTTTGCTGTGCCATTTCTGATCGCTTATTCACCTGTGTACTGTAGCCTGTGGTCAAAACACAAGACACAATGGGCTACATGGGACAACAAAGACTCTTTTGATTTTTTTTTAAGCACCAACAAAAACCCACAGCACTACATTAAATGTGTTTACTATGCAGTAAAATTGTACTTTTCCACAAGAAAATCATGTGCAATAACAGTCATTTCATCTAAAATTCATTTGAGATTTTTTTTAAATTAATAAAGCAAATTAATATCCCTGAATTAACATTTTTAGTTTTAATTATTATTTTATTCTGAGGGGGAAAAATAAATATATTTTCAGATTTTCAGAAAAAAAGTAGCTAAAAAATACCAAATGTGGCCAAATAGAAAGAAAGAAAGAAGAAAGAAAGAAAGAAAGAAAGAAAGAAAGAAAGAAAGAAAGAAAGAAAGAAAGAAAGAAAGAAAGAAAGAAAGAAAGAAAGAAAGAAAGAAAGAAAAAGAAACACATACTGATCCAATCCAATCACAATATATTAATTTGTAAAATATGTCAGTAACACAACCTCAAGATTCAAAAGTAAAATAAAACTAGAGTTATAAAATGTTAGAGAGGTTATGAAAAAAAACAAATCTGATTAGATACACCAAACATTTGCTTGTGTGCTTATTTAGTATATACATATAAAATATAAGTAAATAACTTAAATATTAATTAAAATAAATAAGCATATTATCTTGCTGTTAAAAATATTATCATATGACATTCGCTTATGGCCCCGATATCTACACTACATATATCACTACTGTGATAAATTTATATTTACATGGTTTACATGACAACAAACTTTTAACAAAATATTGTTTAAATAAATAAATAAATCATTTGTTATCAAATTTGTTTCATCAATGAATGAATAACATTAAGAAAGTATGTCTTAATTTTTCAAGTCATAGTTTAAAATAAAATAAAATCAAATAAAAGGCAGAGTTTCTCCGGTCGCTTGGTCCCTTAGACAAAAAATCAACACAAATCCAAAAGAAAAACACTGCGCACAAATAAAAACCAAAACCAATTTCCAAATGTGTTTAATTGGAAAACCTCAAAGCTGTAAACATGTCATATGTTTTTGTCTACCATACTCTGTGTCACTGCAAATGAAACATTTGGCACGAGTCACGACGAGTTCCTGTTAAGCATAAATCTAAGTCTGGGTTCCCCTCAATACCACTGTCTCTGTAAGTAGATGCCTGCGGTTCTCACACCGCATTTCATGCGTCATGCCAGGAACGTATATAGAGGACTGTGTGATGCGTTTACCGCAACGGAAATTCATCCCCCCATCTAATACGAACACCGAACGGGCTTTCTCCACCACTGTAAGCAACAAAGGCATCTTGTCTTAATCCCACATTCATAATAAATGTCAAACGCTGCGGTCAGGCTCAAAAAAACAGCTCTGCATTTTGCTGAGGAGCTTTCTGACCACCGCTCCAACTGGGAACACTGTCTCTTTCATATACTCAGATGCAATAACAATCACTCAGCAAAACTAAAGGAAATAGATCGCACAATTAGAGTCCATTTACCCTTAATCTTTACATAAACACAGGCCACTTCAGCCATATTAAATAACCTCATGCGCGCATCACAGGCCGTTCATCCTCACCATATACACCTTACTCAACAGTTCTGTGACGCTGTCAAAACAGCAACAGCTGAAAGAAAAACACGAAATGATGTAAACATTCACAACCAAAATCCGGAGAAGGCGAAACAACAACCGAGACAAGAGGCTGGTCTTGAGCAAAAATAGAAATCTAAGCTGGCTGCTAGTTAATAGAATAAATATGGTCATGGTGCCACTGTAATCTGGAAGAAGAGGGGGCTTTGTCACATCATCTTGCCCTTATAAAGACGCATGGTGCTTCAGCCTCCATCTGTGCTTGTTGAGAATTACAACTCCCATTTAGATGCAAATACAATTAGCTCTCCCTGCCGTGCACATTAGAGACCTTAGCAAACACAAGTGAGCTTTTTCTCTGGCTCTTAAGAGGGCATCTGTGTCGCCTGTGCAGCGCAGGTGGAGGAGGGTTGGCACTACAGTTGGCACGGTGTCAAGATGCGGTGGGTAAACACCTCGGTATCTTATCACAATATGCCACATTATGAGGTAATTAGCAGAGGCGGCACCTCTCCGCTTTAGCATCAGCGCCAGGCAAACAGATGCAGAAATGCGTTTCAGCAGATAAATATTTGTTCTGACAGCTTGACACTCGGATGGGAAAAATATGTATCCGGAATTTGACGTGGCACTTTTGCTTTGATAATTCGCAGCGGTGAAGTGTGGATTAGCACATAATACAGTCATTAGCGGAATCCCCAGTTCATTAACACGCAGACGTTAATGCGGCGACAAATGCGAAACATCTTGTTGGCAAGTTTCCAACGAACACTCGTGGGCCCTTTGATCAGCACGTGCAGAATCAAGGAGAATATGAACGCGCGGCCCTAGTCCACGAGGTTAATGATATTATTGCGCCTATCTGCATATTTAATTACGCTCCTTGTTAACGATAAGTGCTGCTCATTCAATTTGCTTCATTCTGTAGCTGGCACGTTTTCAATGGGAAACCGCCAGCCAGGCTGTCGGGGAGCAGAGACAATTAAAAATGCATTCATCGAATCTGTAAA
The DNA here is from genome assembly GCF_016745375.1 of Pimephales promelas. Next base: position 19,220,402 of record NW_024121133.1, read on the forward strand.
ACAGATGCTAACAATCAGGTGCTTTCTCTCAACAAGATCTCTTCAATCTTTCATTACCATTATGCCAGTTAGACATAATTATCCCGTTGCCAGCTCGCTTCTTATTCCAGAAGGTTGCAAGTGTGTTCATCTGAAGTATCAACAGCAGTGGGGCTCTTAAAACACAGACACATTGAGCGAAATTAAGCATTTTCTCATTAGCCGGAGGCTATTGGGCTTATAAATTATTCATTCCTTCCTCACAAAAGAACATTAATCAATTATGAAGATATAAAGAAATTAAACATGGGGAGAAAGACGACTTTCATATTAATATGCAGACAGATAGTACTGCTACTGCTTGAAAATCAATACTTCTGTGAGTAATCTGCACGCTTCGGCGGGAATATGAATGCGTAATCAGATGCGATCTCGGTTCTGGATGCAGAAAAAGAGCGTATTCCTTTATTGTAGAGCATCTGCAGAAGAATTAGCCCTGCATGTAAATAAATAAACAAGAAAAACAAATAAAATCACCTTTGCAGAAAAACGCTGCAAGTGGAAATTCTGGCAGACGCACCACCAGGGACCGTAGCAGAGCGAGCCATGCAATTGGTTTGAACCCTGAGCCGCACAAATTTGTTTTTAATGCATTTTTAAAGTTTAACTGGCATTCAAGGACACTCGGGGAATAAAACTCATCCATTCAAAGTGTTGACCTGATTGGTATTAACAGCTGAAACAAATCTGCTTGGCTCTATCAGCACTCCCTAAGCTAAGAGACACAACCCTGTCTCCTATGAAAGGGCAGGCATGGTGCGAATCACATACTCTGTTGAACAAATCATTTGCAGTGTAGAGACCAAATAACTGCACTATACGCATGAGTACTGATTTAAAATCATTCCAACATTTAATGACTCTGTCTGTATGCAAATTATTCTGAATCAAAGCATTGTTTTAGACCAGCAAAATGCTTCAGCTTATAGAAACTCTTGGCCAACTCAAGACAAATGGATTTTCAAAAACAAAATAACATAAAATGTAATTTAAAATTAATATAATATAATATAATAATATTCCTAAAAAAACATGTCTTTGTTAAGCTTTGCTAGTTAAAAAAGGGTTTGTTAAATATATAATAATATTATGTTATGTTTTATTTTATTTATATTATATTCGCAAGGACAGACAACAAGATGGGTTATATAATATTGAATCACTCACAGACAGACAATATTATATTATATTATATTGCCTTATATTATATTATATTATATTATATTATATTATATTATATTATATACTATTATATTATAGACGGACGGACGGACGGACGGACGGACGGACAGACAGATGATAACCATAATTCCCTCCATGCCCATTCCTGATGCCCTCATTACTGTCCAGAGGCCATATCAGAATGTTTATCTCAGTGCTTTTGGAAACATAGTGATAAATCTCACCTCAATTAAAGATTGTGTGTCAGAGGTGCTGGGATGAAATTGAATTAAAGAGGAAAAGGCTCCTTAATTTCCAGTTGATATATCCCTGCAGGTGACTGCTGTATCATAAAACCTTTTCTTCTTGCTTAGCAGACAACTGCTGAGCTGCACTGAGATTCATCTGTAAAAGCTACAACACCTTCACACACCGAAACTCACAATATCACTGTCCTGATAGGCTAATTCACTTCTCATCATACCGGTTTATTGAGTACAACACCATTTCAATTTCTGGCTCTGTGTCGGAAAGAAAGGGTTTTTTTCTGAGGATAAAAATTGAGTGCATTGTAAGGAGCCCTATTCACTGCTTATCATAGCCAATCTGTGACCCTGCTGTGAGTTTCTCATTAAAAAACTCATTTTTTGGATATACGGCTAATTAATGTCACTCTGTGTAATACAGCTAAAGGTTATAAGGATGATGGCTGTATTTGCTTTTATGCACTCACCTATTCCCAAAGTGTATGTACCTTCTATTTCAGGCCCTCTTGCAATGGTCAAATGCTTGACTTCATGTTCTTTACTCGTACCACCTCCTGCTGCTTGTCAAGTCACACACACACACACACACACACACACACACACACACACCAAGCAGAAATGTTCAAATCAGTAGACATCCGTCAGTGCATCTTTACGCTCAGAACACTGTGAGATCATAGTGTCCGCCATTTGCTTGATTACAAAGGACCTTGTATGAGGAATCAGACTCTTCTGGTGGATTGGAGTCGACTTATAATGATGGAGAGGAGAAAGGTAAAAGCAGGCAGGGTTTAAGCAGCCGTGTTCCTCTGGGAGGAACACAAATTAACCCTCGCATCATCCTGCCTGCCTGCAGCATCCTCATACCCAGTAACTAATGGTGACATCTCTACCGATGATCTGCATCTTATTCTGCATTTTCAGAATCTACAGAACATATGAATTAAATGATGGAGGCACCATCTAAATATCAAAATGTATGAATATTTTAGAGGGAGAGGGAGCAATTCCACCAGAATGATGTCATTTCCTCCTGTTACAAAAGATTAAAAGGATGAAAGTGATGTTGAAAATATTTTGATATTGAGCAATATTTTACAAACACTAAATAGTTCCTACGTAAGAAAACATATTTGTTTACAGAGTTTCAATGGAGAATAGGATGAAATGAATAGGATACATATTTATAAATATTTATAGTATAATATTTAGAGATATTTATATAATTTTTTATTAAGAAATATAAAATCAGTTTTTTTCATATAAGAACTAGGTAAAAATAAGAATATCCTAAGCAGTGAAATTATTTAAACGTAAACGATCACTTTTGAAAACATGTCACCAACATAATTGAGTTGAATATTTTATGCATAAGCATTTATGGGAGAAATTCAGACTTTTAAAAACATTTACTTTTCTTTGAATGGTCAAAAGTATCATTTTAATCAACCTTTTTTTTTTATCTAAGATTCTCAAGTGCAAATGCTTGATATTAGAGGATGTGCCATGTGTGGCAAAAACACACACACACGCACACTGTTTTGTAGTCTTACCGCAACCATCAATTTGTAAAGACATAACCCACAGATGATAAAACAGCAGTGGTTTTAATTTGGTGACACCTCAAATGGAGGGGTAGGAGGCAGTAAACGCAAGTCTCAGCTTAGATGCCATTTCGAGCCTTCAGGGTTCACACTATTTGCCTCTCGTCGCAGAACGAAAGCGCCGCCTAATACACAACACATGTAAGGCTTCGAGTGCAATCAGCATGCAATATTGTTAAAATTCAACGGCTTCAAAAAGTTGTTTCTATTCAATCAAAGACGACGGGGGAAAGGGATTTTGTCATCTCCGTACCTCATTCTTCTTTTGTGCATTCTGGAACAAAGGAGTCTTAATTTCCTCTTTCAGACTGTGAATAATCCTGCTCTTGGCCTTGAGCTGTTTCCTCAGATCTTCCACCTGAGCCTTCATAGGTCCTCTGGCTTTGGACTGTGAACGAGAGGCCACAGAGAATATTAAGTGCAACATGCAGCCTTTCAATTCTTAAATTCACTTTGAGACCTAAACAGACAATGTTTCAACCATAGATTTCACTCTTGAACAGATGTGAGGTACATATACATCTAACATTCAATTTTTTTCCTTTCGAAATGACCAAATTTAGCAACCACGCTTAAAATATACTTAGCTGCAATGCATTTAAGCAGTAAAAACAACATGCACTCTTTCAAAAGATGCCCGCAATTTGCGTGAGACATTTGTAAGGAGCCATTAGTTGTTCTTGTGAAAAGCTGACTAAAATTGTTCCAGACACTATTCTGCTCCTAATGGCACCTCTGTGGCTTTGTTGGAGTTTCAAAGGTAATGGGGCTCTAATGAGAAAGTCTTAATGAATCTCCCAATCTGCATTGTATGGTTTGTATAGTTTTTTCCCCTTTCTTTCTCTTTCTTTTCTCCTCAGAACCCCCTGGTGAGCTCCATAATTACTATGTAGTGAGTCGGGCATTCTTTATGCTGTTAATTCTGTGTGGCCCGTGTGTCTCACTCCCCTCCTTCCTGCATCATTATTGTCACACTGTCACTCACCGGGGGGCGGGCGTTCAACCACACACCTGGAGTGCAGCGGAATTGGGGTTGAACCCCACACGGAGCACAAACGCCCCAAGAAAACAACATATATGACTTGTGTCTCTATAGTCATTATGTTTAGTACACAATGAGGCAAACTTATGTGAGATCCTGCATCTTATTCACCAACCACCTGCAATCCAGTTTAACCAGTCGCTATCTGCACTGATATAGTGCTACACCTTGCGTGTTTCAATTGCATCATTGTTTGAAGCACGAAAATGTCCTCTTTCCATTTGAATTAGGCTTATTACACAGTTGATTTCTCCTTATTCTTAAAAACTATTCGCTATTTGGCATTCACTAGTTAACATAAACTCTACATATAATACTTAGCAAACACGATCAAATATGCATTATTATCGTTAACGAAAACATAAATCTATAGGTCAAGTTCATTTGGAAATACTGTATATATTGTTAAATAATGTTACGCTGAAAAAACAGTTAAGTGAAAAACCTTCGTGCTTCATTGAAAAAAAAATATGTTATGTGAACTTTTCACATAACTTAATTTTTTCAATTACGCATGAAGATTATTTACTCAATAATTTTAAGGTAAGGGGTATCCTCACTTTTTGTTAAGTTAAGTCAACTGATCACCTTTTAGAGTTGAAAATACATTAACTAATTTGTACAACTTAAAATAGAATTATAGATTAAATGCTGTGATTTCTAACTAATGATGACGAATTGAATCTCATTGTATCCTGTAACTCAGTTCTATCGATTTTAACAGTTTTTGTGCATTTAGGTTGATTCAATGATGCTTAATACTATTTTGCCTTGAATAAAATCAGTTAATTTATGTTACCTTTTTTCGGTGTGTAAACGGTGTTAGGCTGCACTGATAATTTAAAAATGGCGGGTAATTACCGAATGAACTTAAAGGAACCATGCTGTACTGTCCAAAACACTATCAAAAACAATAAATCAGGTCATGAAGCAGCATCCACATGCACAAATACATGCAGAGCTCAACAGGAAGCAGTTAGACCCTGACCGGTGTGACACTCATCAACAGCGATAAGGAAAAGGATAGGCAGAGGCTGAGTTTTGGCAGATTTTGGACAAGCGATCCATAGGGGCCAGACAGCAGAGAGGGTTCTTGATGTGACAGAGCATGATATGGAGGGTTGGAGGAGTCGGTGCACTTCCTTCACACTGAGTTCGGCTCCCTGAACCTCTCTAGCTCAGCACGACACTCTAAACTTCCCTGACAGAGCGGGCAGGCAGTGCCGGTTTCCTGATGAGCTCTGCAAAGCTGCTAGCGACAGCTGTCAAGCGCCATGCGATCAACCACCTCTCGACTGATATCCCAGCCACATCCTATAAATATTGCTTCTTAATGTTTCCACAGCAAAAACCCCATGCTTATATTTGGATATGTAAATGGCGGCTTTATAGAAAAATAAAACAGATGCACAGGCAATCTTCTTTTCCCCTGAATGTTGTCCCGTGCCATCAAAAGCATAAGGAGATAAACTGATGTGCGGTATGACGGCGGAATCAGGTGCGAAACAGAGGGGGGAATGTGAGACATGGAAAATCATGGAAAAAAACAGTGAGGAATCACAAAGAATGTGGTGCAGGTCTCAAAACAGTCTCAAAACCTGATCTTCCTTTTCTGAATGAGTTACTAAAGTAGGGAGAACATGGACATAAAGGGAGTTAACCCCATAAGGAAAATTCTGTCATGCAGTTCCAAAGCTGTATGACTTTCTTTCTTCCTGAAAAAAAAAATCTTCTTTTTTTTTGTTCATACAATGAAAGACAATGACATTCTTGAAGAAAATTAAGAAAACAGAAAAGGTACTGGTAATTTCCTGCCAAGACATTATCTGTTAAATTCACAGGCATTTGCTTTAAAGGTCCCGTTCTTCGTAATCCCATGTTTTAAACTTTAGTTAGTGTGTAATGTTGTTGTTAGAGTATTAAATAATATCTGTAAAATTATAAAGCTCAAAGTTCAATGCCAAGCGAGATATTTTATTTAACAGACATCCCTCTACTTCCTTCTTTAATGACGACGTCCGCCCACAGGAACTCAACTCCCTCAACTTGTGCACTTCTTATAACTTACATCAGTGAAAACTGATGCTTCATCTTTTATCTTCATCTTCGTCATTGTTGTACAATAAACTTTATTAAACTCATCAGTATATGTTTGATCATCATTCGGACCTGGTAGCCAAACAGCAGACTTGTAGGCTATTAATAAATAAAGGATACATACAAGCAGATGACAAATACGTTATAATAAACGTAATTAAACTATTAAACTATACCTGTTCCATCTCTATACAGCACTCTGACTCTGTAGGCATTATTGTCCGACTCGAAATGAACACCATTACTGAGAGTTTCTGATATTATCATCATTTCATGAGACGAACTTCCTCCTGAGAGACTGAGCGCGAGCTCATGAAGCTCCGCCCCCCTGTGCCGGCAGCAGCAGCTTATTTGCATTTAAAGGGCCCACACTAAAAATGCGCTTTTCTGAGCCCCAGAAAATGACAATTTAAATATGCTGTAAAAAAATGATCTGTTGGGTATTTTGAGCTGAAACTTCACATACACATTCTGGGGACATCAGGGACTTATTTTACATCTTGTGAAAAGGGGCATAATACGGGACCTTTAACCCTGAAACAAAAGACAAAGCAATACAATGTAATACGGATGTCATACGGATAAAACACTTGTGAATAATCATTGCAGAAATTCCTTCATATTAACACAGTACATTCTGACCTTTTTGTACTGAATTTTCTTAAAGTGTATGGACAAAACCATCTGGGACAGTCTCCAGAATTTATTTTATAAGACTCACATTTTAAATTGAATCTCCACTGCATAAATGATTCACATTGGACTGATGGAAAGAGCATGCCCCATTTTTGACAAATTTACAGTTCAGGCCTGATTTGTTTCAATTACTTGCAATTACATCACACATCTGAGCACTTTATCCAGTTCCGGTTGCCAAATATCAGTCATCTGACATTCATGGAAGAACTTGTGAAGTGCGAGATGAAAATGAAAGCGCTGTGAATAGACAAGAGGTTTTTGAAAGGTAACTAACTGCAGTCAATTTGAGTCCCATTTCCTCTCCGAGACATTTTCAAAAAGCAGCCTGTTCCACTGGTGGATTGTTCCAGGCTCTCCCATGCTGGGTAAAAGGCTCCTGTCTTTTTTTCTTCGGGGGCCCAGATTCCTCTCTCCTCACACCCCTGACAGCCAGTCAATGCACAGGGGCCAAGGGAGGCGTGCAAATTGCCACTCTCAGACTCCGAAACCCAGAGGGCATCCATTTAGCCCTTCACTATAGCCGCGTGTGTGCGCGGGGCGCCTCTGCAAGGTAGTGTGCATGTGCGTTCGCGCCGCATAGCGGAGCCCCTTAACGTGTCAGTACATCAGCGCTCATGCCGCCTCTGATGCCAAAATGATATGCGATTAATCATTCATCATGACATGCATATGCTCACACTTATCGTATCAAAAACACATGCCAAACAGAATGCACAAAATTGCCATAGATGAACAAAAGACTGCGATGCTCCTCTGAGATCACCTAGCGGTACTCGGTTTTTATTTGAATTATTATTAAAAAAAATTTTTTTTACCATTTCGTTTTTCATCCGCAAGAATCGTGTCGCAATTAACGTGCGGGACTTATGTTAATGTTTAATATGGCGTAGTTTCATGTTGAAACCCAATTTGCAAACATGAATGTGTTATAACGTGCGGTCGTAAGTGGTACAAAAAAATGGCTTCCACGCAGTAGGATAAAATTAGAGCGCTAAACAGATTACATCATGTCAGTCTGAAAAATGAAACAACCTGCTATATTTAGCAGCTCACTATCTTAATGATCGTTCAGCGCGCAGTGTTGTAGACCAGCGAGAGAAATGGCGGTGTGTTTTGTTGGCTGTAAAAACAGCTTCTCGATTTTTCAATCCGTCATTCTGCTCTATTAGCAAAGCCTAACACAATTAGTTATGAATATGCAGTAATAACATGCAAATTGTTCCCTCCCAATTGCCCCTAGGCAGTGGTCTTTGCCTCTCTAAACTCAATTCTTTCTACATCATTACAGAGGCATGGCATAATTCATCAGAAACAGGGGGGGAAAAAACACCTTAGCCCAATTGCCTGTGCCTGGCTCGGGTAACCAATCGGCGACTGTTAACCGAAGTGTGACGGTGGTCGCGGGTGGCGTTAACCAAGCTTTTCCCCGGCACCTTCCCACTCTGTCACTTGTACACATCTCCCCTGGGTAATGTTAGACACTGCATTTGAGCCTGCCAGAACAATTAACCCTTCTGTTAATTAGAATGAAATGTCAGACGCACAGATGGCACAAGCTGGCACCCAGCCATCCCGCCAACTGACGCTGAAAGAGGCTTCCCTGCTGCTGACAGCTGCTCTCTCGTATCCCAAACCAGCAGATGTCAAAACCCTCCAGCTGGGGAGGTCTGACGGGGGGGGGGTTTGAAGGAGAGGGGGGAGTAAGGAGGGGTTGTTCCACTCCCTGAGAGTGATAGCACTTTACAGCCATAGTATCTGTTGCTTAGGATCAAAACACAAACATCTGGCAAAAATCCAATAAAAACATATCTGACCTGTGGCCATATCTGAAGTGGCTTTAAGTACTACTTACATCGAAATGAATAATTTGATACAATGGACTTGTTGTGTACATGTTGTGTACATTTAAAAATACCTGCATTTAAAAATACCCACATTAATTAACCTGTTGACCCTTCCCTTACATCTTAACCCTACCCATACCACCACACCTGCCCCTAACCTTACCCGCATCAGACCTGAATAGCAGCAAAAGTGTTTTTACAATACAATACAATAACTACATTGTACATATTTTTCAATGTAAGTACATAATACTGAAAGCTGCTTAATACAAAATAGAACCGAACCTTTTTTTCTGCATTTAAAAACCCTGTCCTCACGGTTAATTGATTTGACAGCACTATATATATATATATACTGTATATATATATATGAAGAGTTCAGATGCAAAAGCCTCTAAATGCCATTTGAAATTTTCTTCTAAAATGACCATTTTTATCAAGCTTGTATATTTAAGTTCAGTAATTTCACTTAAATGGCAATAAAGATTACCTATTAATTGTCATTTAAGTGAAATTACTGAACTTAAATATACAAGCTTGATAAAAATTGTCATTTTAGAAGAAAATTCAATCAATCAAAACATAATAACAATGTTCGTTCGTTCGGTTCGTAGAGATGATCGAGGGTATTACTGATTGGTTAATCAATTTGATTTTGAATATTCCCACACAGACATAAAGTGTATTATATCAACAAATACTTTTATGTTAGATGTGAATAAATTATTATTTTGCACATAAATATATAGTAAATAATACTGTAAAGAACTATTATACTTATAAATAGTAAATAGTATATATATTGTATATATATATAATTATTATTATTATTATATATAGAATTAATATATAATTCTATATTTTTTAGGAGGGAATAATCAAAAGGAGTATCCAAATTAATTTTTTCCCCTGGTTGAGGTCAATGATCAACAGAAAACAACTGTAGTGGAACTTGCTTTCTGGAATGCAAATATGGGCAAACAGGAGGGCTGAAGAGCGAGGCAGATGATTGGCTGGATTGTTAGTGACAGTGGGCCGGAGCTCTCATGTCTGCACTCCAGCCACAGTGTAGTATATTGATTTGTTTGCTTCCCTAATAAGCGGAGAAGACGAGAACCTGGAAAAAGTCAATAAAAGAAAAAAAAAATTGTGTCCACCCCCAAAGCAAGCTCTCTGAAAAGTAAAATTTCACTCTTTCAAAAAGCAATGATTTTAGCTTCTTGCAAAAAAAGGACAGGGACAGGAATAGAAGAAATAAAAACAATTAAAAAAGGAATAAATTAAAAAGATAATGCCATCATCATTTAAATACTGTTTAAAATCTTACAGGTTTTTTTTTACAGAACATTTTAAAAGATTACTATTCTACAAGAGATTTCAGGCAGTGATAGTTTACATAACCAAATAACCTCAATGAGAGATTATGAAAATTGTAAAAATGATGAGAAGACTTGGAAACAGAGACAGAGAGAGGGGGGGGGGAGGATGGGGGGCTAGCATTAATAAATCACCATTTCCTATTTTGAGTTATTCTCGTGACACTTATATATATAAATAAATGTACATATAGAGCAAATGGGGGAGCTTCACCCACAGTGATACTACCCTTGAGGATTGTTTCAATCTGTTCCTTTTAAAGCTGCTGCCTTCATGCAGCAACAGAGTTGCATATATATACAGTATATATTATACACATTTTGTAATTCACTAATTTCTCTTCCTGGAACCAGCTGTGAGTGAGTAACACAGTGTAGAAAGCAGCTGCCCATTCAACGTGGCAACACCTTCCTGTCTAAAATCACATAATCACCCATAAACTTCCCCATGCCTCAGGTGAGGAGTGCTGCCTCGCCCCCCGGAGAAACTACTTCACTTATAAGAGCGTTCGGAAACGTTTCTTAAAAATCGCAATGACACAAAAGAAGTAACAAAAGGTCAATTTCAAAAGCTGAGCAAAAGGAGAATTCCATTAAAAGTACACTTTTAAAAGTCTAAGATCAGTTAGATTTTTTTAAAAGCAATTAATACTCTTATTCAGGAAGAATGAATTAAATTGATCAAAAGGGACAGTTATCAATAATAAATCTATTTTATTAAAATGCTTTTGAAGTTTCTATTAAACAAAGAATCCTGAAAATAAATGTTTTCAACATTGATAAAAAAAAATTTTTTAAAGCTGATCAAGTGCCAAATCATCATATTTGAATGATTTTTGAAGGATCATGTGACAATGATGACTTTACCATCACAGGAATTAATTTATATTGTACAGTACATAATAATAATTAAAAAAAACATTACATTATTTGAAACACTTCAATATTACTGTTACTGTATTTTGATCAAATAAATGCAGCCTAAGTGAGCATAAGTATTCTTTCAAAGACACTTTTGAATGATAAAGTGCATAATAAATGACGAAAATGTAAAATTACATATGATGAAAATCATGAATCTACCATAAAACAAAACCAAACCGGACAGATAAAGCAATGGACTTACAGGCGGGCATAATGAAAAGTTAAAGAGTGTAGAGACAGAAATGCTGTCCGAACGGTGACCCCTGTGACGAAAGAAAGTTTCATGCTTCTATAACAATTATTATAGCGATCCACGAATTACAAATCATACAATCATAACCCCACAGACAAATTGTGATCAGCAGACTTGAATTACACTGTCCAAATTGGAAATGCAGGGTAAAAAGAGAGATTTTATTAAATGTAATTAAGATAATAATATTTGATCATACAACATTTTCTTCCATGGGATTTTGATCAAAACATTGACGTAACTGCTGCCGTGAAGACACAGGGCGGCTCTGAATGATGCCTTTTGAAGCAGACGTCCAAATCTGTGTCTCTTTCTCTAAATCTAGAGTATATGCCAGCCTTTGATTTGTGGTTTACTGAAGAATAGCTCTTTGATTTCGGCCGCTCACCCAACATGTACCCAGCATATTCTCCACTTTAATAGGAAAGAGGAAAGTAAAACAATAAGAACAAATACTGCCAGTTCAGAGCAAATACAATCAATCCTTTTACATCAAATACTGGAGAGTACAGCTATGGGCACTATGTATTTTACTTGGAGTAATTTTATATCAAGGATTGTTTTATTTCACTTTTTTCTCTTCTTTATTTAGGACTTATGCATGCAAACAAAAAATATAAGAATATTGAAAAAAAGTATGAAAAGTCTGGTATAAATGGTTGATTATATTCGAACCAGTGGTATATATCATCATCATCCCAAAATGAAAAACCAAATGAGTTGACAGAAATCAAAATGAAGAGATAATAACTCAAGAATATATTCAAAGGTTTCTAAGGGACTAATTCGCCAAGAAAACGTGACTGACATTACAAAAGCACCAGCCTAACATGGCAGACAAACACTACATCTAATTAGTCTCTCCACACCATGCTTGGTGTTGTTTTGGAAAGCTGGGGTTTGACATTGGCCATGTAGGTGAAATATAGTGGTATATTTGTGTGTGCGGGTGAAGGGTGCAGTGACAGGCGTCACTCTCGGGAAAAGGAAATCAATGTTGATGTTAATTACAAGAGTCAAGTCCCCAAACCACATGGCTCTTTCTCTCACTGACCCGCTTCAGCTTTCGTTCCAACACTAGTAGACCTTCCCCCTCATTCTGAGCTTAAAATATACACTGCCATCATACACTCACCCTCATATCATTTTGAACCTACAGTATGACTTTCCTTACCACTTAACACACATGCAAGGTGATTTTTCGAGGAATGTTCTGGACATTCCTTTTCATATAATGAAAAGTTCCACAAATGCACCACAAAAATGGTTCATAACTTGTGCTCAGTTTTGAATGGATAAACACTTTTTAAAGAAACTTTTCTTGTGTGTTCATGAGAGAAATAGCCATGTCCGATTCATGAATGAAGCATTTTTTTGAGATGGATCTTCCTGAATCAGTTCCGGATCCAATTACAAAACCCGATTAAATGATTCACACACAACTCAAACTGATCATCGAACTCACTTACATCAAAGCGGATAATGAATCAATTTAATTTCGGTTTGATTCTCATATGATCCCTATTATGGCTTCCAGTGATATGGAATGCAGCACACTTGCAGTACAAGTCAATTGGACCATTTTTGTCAGTGGCAAGGATATTCTATAAAAATTCACATTAACATGTTTTATGGAAGTCATACAGGTTTGGAACAACATGAGGACAAGTAAATGGTGACAGAATTAAAGTTTTTGGTGAACAACTTCTTTAATTTCTCTTACATTTCTCAACACAGCCACAGCGACTTGACTTGGCCACCCTTACCATCAAGTGCATTAGAGGAGTAAACATGGCCACACTTGTTTTTTTGGGGCACAATACTCAGAGACAGGGTCAAGATACAGCCATTAAAAGCAGGGCAATATTTTATGCATGATCCTGAGATGAAACTCTTTATTATTTTGCTCTAAAGCTTGGCTTTTTAGGTCAGCCAAGACTCCTTTAATGCACTCAACAAACAAGAAGGAACACTGATGGATTTTGTGCACTTAAAAAAAAAAAAAAAAAAAAAAACTCGGACCAATACACAAGCAACAAATTTAACTCCACAAACATTTCTCCAATAGTTAATTTTATGAGGGAAAAAGATTAAGGTGAAACTAGCTTTGCTCGGTGCACCTTGCAATTCTAAGTAGATTAATGCTAACAACAAAATGGAAACTGAGGGGGAAAATCGTCTGGTGTGTGTGTGTGTCATCATCATACTTTTTTGTATCACCGAATGTGTGTGTGTGGCTGCGTGTGAGGCTAATTAAGCAAAGAGACTGAGCCGCGGGACAGCTCGCTCACTGAAGGTGCACGCCTGATATTATTGTTGAGTAAAGCAGGATGGGGCAGCCACACCGGCATGTATTGCAGGGAATTAAACTGCGAGAGAGAAAACAATAAAAGCAGGCTGGAGGAGCGAGGCATGGAGAACTAGCTTAAAAGACTAAACGGAAGGGTGATCAGGAAGCTCAAGAGCCTCCCATTATGTGCTACGACTCAAACAGAAAATCTTACTGGCCACCGTGAAGAGACAATAACTGAAATTAAATTCCATACAGCCTTTCTCTTTGAGCCCCAGGAGGAATCACAGCTATATCAGTTCCTCTGAAAAGCCAGAGCTGCTTTTCACAAGCATTCTTGTTTAATTACATTTAACTGTGCGATCTGACTATCAAGTCTTTTTTATTTGGCAGACAATAATAATTATATTGCAAGACAAGTCATCCAATACATGCAGCCAAAACAAAGACATTTGGAGATTGATTGCAGTTATTAATTTCCCTTTGACCCAAGACACAAGGTTTCTTTCACAATTAACATCTTTGAAACAACAAATAATGTTACACTCATGTCCTATCTATAGCAACTGCAAGTAAAATAACGATGCTCTTCTCATAAATACTACAAACACTGAAAAGAAAAAGGCATCTTAGACTTAAGGACAGTAAAAATCACGTGAATTTACAATAGCAGCATCCCACAGATGTCATTTCCTGAACAAGCGACATGCTAAATGTAAATGTGTCTGTTTTAGTTATTCAGATAAATCAGAAGAGGCTGAAATTAAGAGAATCAAAAACATTAGCTGATTAAGAAAAGCTGGGGGAGACGTGGTGGGTCTAATTTAGTAGCAGGTCTGAGTGTCCTGAGAAAGGTCCTGTTTGCGATTCGTCAATGCAGCTCTCAGCCTTTATGAAAAGCCATGCAATTTATGGTAATGAGCTTTTTGAAGGTTATGACCACAGTAAACTAATTTGTTAGAGGAATGGCAAAAGCTGGCACAAACACTACTCAATCATTAAAGCCTGTGTGGGGGAAAGAAAAAAAAAACTATTAAAGTAATGGTCAACTACCCTGCAGAGAAAAAAAAAAAGTGCACAACACAAGCCCAGTAAGCCCGTACTGATATATAACAGGGCAAAACATGGATGTCGCATCACACAAATTACTTCTCAGGACCATTTTGAACATTAATATGGCTGAAATAAGGGCAGAAAGGAGTGAGAAAAACGTCAGATCCAAGACCAACGCCCAAAGCGGTGATGGAAAGAAAAATAACCAGGCTGACTGGCTGAAAATGGACCATCAAGGTTGCACCACTGACATCTTAGATTAATGCATGAATTTAGGGAAGCGGTGGCCCTTCCAATATACATTGGCTTGGCCTGCCTCTGTCAGAAATAGTCAGGATTTTATATAATTCTCTACCTTCTTATTAGGGTTTTGAGACCGTTACACAAGGCAAGGGTGAGGAGGAGAGGGATGCATCTCCCCTAAACGTGGCATCCAAGAGCCAATAAAAAAGCAAAATCCCATGGCGATCAGAGAGAAAAGCAGATAACTAATGAAAGAGCAATAAGCCGTCGCTCACTCTGATGCAATCACAACATATTGTTTGCGACCTTGCTTCAAGGAGGTCTTTAATAATTACCGACACGGCTGTCTTGATAAAAATCAAAGAACACCTCTATAATATACAGCATATTTGAATCTCACTCAACGTAGAGTCTGGACAATGTCTTGTGAACCATCACTGCGTGAGAACACATGCAATGATAGATGAAGGCGTCCGACGCCGTTCTGACCTGATATATTAACAAAGGTTTACAAGGGCATTCCACAACATATGTAGGTTTGCCCTTATTGCTGACCTTACAATGCACTTAGTATCCTGTACTTGAATAATGCTGTCTCGGCTCCTCGGCGCAATTTATTCCAACTAATGACCATCAAGAGCTCATAAATCAGCATTAGGTTCCTTTAAACTGAGCTGGTGACTCGGGCATAGATAGAGACCGCCGTCAGATGCCTAACCTTGTATTGGCACCTCTATTGATTTTAATTAGTCTAATTAGTTCATTATTTCAGAAATCAAACAGAGCGTTTATTACACGGAGCTTTACCCCAGTGACATAGCCTTACAGACGAATATGGTAATGAAGCTGATCAATTATCACTCAAAGGGAAGTCATTAACAACCGAATTAACATAACCTCCAATAGTGACCTGGAAGACCCTTCCCTGGGCAGCCAGTCATCACTCCTGATGCAGCTTGACGGGTTCGGTTTACTTCAATTAGTGCACACACCAGGCTTCTGGGCTGTGATTTTACAAACTCACCTCTTCCAGCCTGAGCTCTGTTTATCATCCAGCAAAGCACACTGACAAAAGGAAGCAGAACGTTATTATCCTCTAACCCCACAATGGGCTTGCGCTGAAGCGGGCACAGCGACTCTTGTTACGACCGATGCCGCCCCATGGGCACAGCTGGCACAGAGGCCGACTTGTCACGGCTAAAGGTACAGCAGCAGGATCTCGGCATGGGCACGTTATACACATGAGACTATGTTGAACCTGTCAAGAACAAGCCCCGTACAGCTAATGCATTTTAGATCAGTGGTTCTCGAGTTTGTTTTTTTTTGTCAAGTAGCATAATTTACATTAGACATCCAACAAAAAAATGTGTTAACCAATACAATTATTTATTTTATATTACTATTTAAATCTATTTAATTTTATATTACTATTTAAATTTATTTAATTATTTATTTTATATTACTATATATATATATATATATATATATATATATATATAATTTAAATAATAAATTAAATACTTGTAAATATAAAAATTTATTATATATACAAGTATTTAATTTATATTATATATATATATATATATATATATATATATATATATATATATATATATATATATAGCATATACTACACACATGTATTTAATAAATTATTTAAATGTTTTATATATATATATATATATATAAATATATATATAATTTTTCCCCTTGTTTGATTTCTCACACTATTTAGATCCCTTCTTTATCTGCCTTCTCTGCCAGAGTGTTTTGACTATTTTTTTCTGTCATTCTCCAGCCATTCAAATTGTTTTATTTGGTCTTGTCAAATTATGATCTTGTTTTGTTTCTCCTAGCCCTGTCCACCCCTGCAGTTTACTTATCCCCAACCTTTTTGGATTTGCTCTGTTATTGGACCTTTGTTTGTACCTGGACTATCCTCTGCCCTGTTCCTTGGATTGTGTTTGCTGGTGCTGGTTCTGACTCTGCCTGACCACTCTCCTGTCTTGCCCTCTTGCATTTTTGCCTTGTTGGACTGCCTACCCATTGCTGACCCCTTGGACTACAGAATCATCTCGTCCCCATATGCTCGGTGGCCTGATTAAATATTGTTTCCTTTTACTTTGAACATAAAACATTTAATCAATTACTTGTGTATATATATACATTCCTTAAGATCCTGAAATGTATTAATATTAACAAGAACAGAACTGAAGATGACCAGTGTAGAAGAGACCTGTCTGTCAACCTGTCTGTCAAATTGAATTAAGCCTTACTTTACTTTTATTAATAACGCTACATTATTTTCTAGCACAATTATGTTAAATATGTACAATCATCTGGTTAGTTTGCTAGTTGCATTTTGTTTTTCCTGGTGTCTGCAATCCGAAAAGACCTTTACCCATTTTTATTTACTAGACCTGCAGTACATGAGTATTTACTAACCTTGTGTGACACCTCACTGATGTTCTGCATTCACACATGATGTGATAAACGGAGATGGGAGATGAAGAGGAGGAGGCATATTATGCAGATCAAAGGCAGGACTGTGGAAAGGAGAGAGGTTTGATTAGAAAGAGGTATTGGAGGTGCTCGGCATGGAGAGGAGGAGGGAACCGGGTCTTGTCGACCGCGGCCTGAGGGCCCCAGAGGAGCCACGAGGTCAAGTCGAACCCACTGAGTCGCATCCGTGTGGCAGGCCTGGAAATGAGTCCCATGCCGGCGTACTGGATCAAAGCCCGGCTCTGTTGATCCCTCATGCCCAAAGGCCACCAGTCAAGGTGAAGCCAGAATTAAAAAATCCTGAGCTCAAGGGCGGAAAATGAGTTTTGAAAAATGAATGAGGGACTGTCCAATGACTTTGGGGTGAGGGAGAAAATGGAAAGCGAGCAACTGAGTGAGCGAGAGAATGAGGCAAGGGAATATAGGCATGTGACTCACATCCAGGCTCAGCATGTGTTGAGAGCGATGGATCACTTATGCGAGGGGTCTAATGTCGGTTTTCAGCTCCCGGATCTCAGCTCACAGACAGCTACTGTCCTCCTCCAGGCATGTCCGCTGATGGTCCAAATCCAGCCGAAATCGCAAAGGCAACATCTCCAACCCCTCCACACTGCTGCAAATCCAATCTGTCCAAGCGAACACTTTAGCTTGAGCTTTGATATAAGCTTTAGAACATCTGCTCCAGGTTGGATGGAGGAGACCTTTTGGCTATATAAGCTTATCATAAGGTTGCTATGGTTGTTTAAGCTTAGGTATGCAGCATGCTGATAAAACACAACAACATGCCTACAGTATCAATGAAAGTAATTAAAAGAGCTCATTTGGATAAATCTGAAACACTACATGCATCTTTTAATCATGTCTACGCATAAACTGATGGCAATAAGCAGCTGTACTTTGAAAAGACATTACTTTAAAACAATTACAAACCTACAAAATGGGATAATAAATCTGGTTATATATTGCACCCATTCAATCAGTGCATTTGGAGTTCATATTACTGGGTTTGAAGCATTCTTTACTCTGTATGAGGCAAATAAGCAGCTTTTAATGCTCTGAATCTATTCAATTGCCAATTATGTACATTAGAACAATGGTTGCAGTCAAGAGACAACAGCATAATATGCCTCTGGGACAGCAGAGATGCAGTCTTCAATCTAATTCTGCTGATTCTTGAAAACATAGACGAATAGAAATTTAATTCATATGCATCACTATTATGTGGTCGAGCTAACAAACTCCTCTGTAAACGGAGAAGCGTGTGTTTTTCCTTGCATTTTAGAGGTAATTTGAAGTAATAACTGCTAATATTGACTTATTAGTCAAATGCATGTTATTTTTTTTTTTTTCATTTTTATTTGATAGGGACAATGCTCATTAATCAACAACAATACATGTTGTAAACAAGCCAGAGTTAGCTACGCGTGCTAATTTTCATCTGCTGTCCCTAGCCAGGTCTTAGTAGGCTGCCTAAAATGCAAAAGTCAGTAAAAAATACATTTAATATGTACAGTAGTGATATAATAAAATATGAACAGGACATATCAGGATCAATATAAGCCTAAAAAACATAAAGAGCATACACAGGCCATATATATATATATACATACACTCCCTCACCCATACATACGCAAACAAATGTACGCATATACATACGCACATCTCTACATACATTCATACATGTACACAACCCATATACACATACATCCATCCACATATACAAGTGTATTTTAAACCTAAGTATAGGATGTATGCTTACACGTATAAGTGTCCCCAAACCAAGACCTAAGTTGTTTTTTAAAGGAGAAGAGACTATTACACTGCCTTAACTCTTTGGGCAAACTATTCCAGAAAATTGTGGCTCTAATAGAGAAGACTGCATTTCCAAACCTGCTTTGTCTATACTGAACAATGCAGTCCCCTCTTGTTGTTGCTCTAGTAGCTCTATTGGCCTTGTCTTTCTGTTTTATGAATTGGCACAGTGGTGGTGGAGCAAGCCCACGGAGTACCTTAAAAACAAGACATGCATCAGCGAAATGTATGAAATTTTCAAAGCTGAGCATATTGTGTTTTTTAATTATAAGACAATGATGATGACTATTTCCTTTCCGGTCCAGAGTCTTTAATGCCTGTTTATAAAGTGACTCCAAAGGTTGCATTGTTGTTTTGTTTGCTTGCGACCAACTAGTTAAACAGTAAGAGAAATGTGAGAGAATCATTGCATTCAGAAAGATTTTTGCGGCCTTCATTGATAAATACGATCTTATATGCTTAAAATTTGCTAGGTTAAATTTAACAATATTGGCAACCTTTTTAGTATGCTTTTTGAATGATAGATTTGAGTCTAGGATGATTCCCAAATATTTACAGTCCGGCACTACTCTAATCTTCTCTTGGTTGACAAGCACCTCAGGGTCATAAGTGACAGTTGGTTGTTTTGTAAAGTACATACAGACTGTTTTATTAATATTCAAGTGTAAGCATGAATTAGTTAGCCACCTGGATACCTTACTCATGGCCTCAGTCAGTTTGTGTGCAGCTTGTTGTTTATTTTGAGCATGCACGTAGAGGACTGTGTCATCTGCATACATTTGTAAATGTACAGATGGGCAAACAGTGGGCAGGTCGTTTATATAGAGACTGAACAAAAGAGGGCCCAATATAGATCCTTGAGGGACACCTATTTTACAGTTTGAATATGTGGATTGGGTATTGTTAATGCGTGTGCTTTGTTTTCTGTCAGTTAAGTAAGATTTCATCCATTTTATTGCATTCTCAGAAAAATTAAAATATGATAATTTTGACAAAAGAACGTCATGCTTGACGGTGTCGAAAGCTCTTTTTAAGTCTAAAAATATTGCACCGACCACGCCTCCTTTGTCTAGATTACATTTAATATTCTCTATAAGGAAGCAGTTGGCTGTTTCTGTAGAGTGTTTACTCCGAAAGCCAAACTGCATTGGGTGAAGTGCTGAAAGACCAGTATTAAGATGTATAGCCAGCTGTTTCGCCACCAATTTCTCTGCCACCTTAGATAATACGGGTAATATACTAATAGGCCTGTAGTTCTCCACCAACGTTTTATCACCGGCTTTGAAAATGGGGGTCACCACGGCTTTTTTCCAGGAACTTGGGAAAATACCTTGTTTAATTGATAAATTGATTAAGTGTGTAAGAGGTTTAATTAAAAACTGTTTGTGAGTTTTAAGAAATACATAATCAAAACCAAAGGCATCTTTAGCTTTTGAGTTCCCTAATGAATTTATTGTATTCTCTACCTCGAGTTCACTAATTTCCTCAATCCTAAAAACCGGTTTGTCGTAATTAATTGGAATACTCATTATAGTACTGGTAGTGTAATTCTGTACCAAATCCTCAACGGATTGAATAAAAAAATTATTAAAGGTACTTGCTATGATGTCGTCTTCTCTGATTATGATTCCATTTAATTTCAGTTCTAGTGCCGGTGTACAGTGCTGAGTATCTTTCCCAATTAATTTATTAAGATTTTTCCAGATTAACTTCCCATCTCCCTTTGCATCATTAATTACCCTTATATAAAAATCTGCTTTTGCTTTCCTTATGTTCCTTACTACTCTATTTCTGAGGGATGTATAACTGTACCAATCACTTCTGAATCTTGACTTAAGTGCATTCTTTAGTGAGGAATCTCTGTCCCTAATATTGACTTATTAGTCAAATGCATGTTATTTGTTGCGTGAGTCCTTGGAAAAAGACATAATTTATAAACCACCACCAACATTTAACCTAAATTAATCGCACCTCTGTCAGGGAGAATGGCTTTAGTTTCAGTGACATCAATGACCATACAGGGAGGTGAATAATTTACAATACATACTGATGAATTATTAAAATATCTATTAGTGGCGCACATACTAAATAGCAGTTAGGAAGGTAATGCAAATGTTCTCCTAGAGAGTTACAGATCATGTTGTCCCTGTAATAGCAGAAATGATAAGTAATCTTAATGTGAACATGATCTGTCACTTGTGGAAAATGGCTAGCTGTCACTAATTTCTACACATACAAGTATAACATTGGTGAAGCTATGAATTGTTGAATCTGAACATACCAGCTAACTTTCAACAATTATGTGAACCCATAATGGTTGAAGAATCCGCAAGAGGTTTCAAATGATTATTTATCTTCATGAAAACCTACACCTTGTGACATAAGAGTGTATAATATTATATATCATAATAAATGCATATTATGAGAGAGTGAAAACTCTCTTGTTTTTCGCCAAGACCAAGATCTATTCCACCAAGACCAAAAATAGGCCTGTCAGCATTGTCATGCCCATTACCAAGGCCAATTTTTTTTTTACAGTCTGAAAAAAAATTCACTCAGAGTTGGATTGTATGGATGGAAAAAAAAAACTAGGGATGCTGCCTTATTTGCGTTAAATATTTTTAATGCGTTATAGCCTACTAAAAAATAATCGATTAGTCTTGTATAGTAACGTTAGCACTGTATATTAGTTGTGATTAGTTATTTTTTATGTAAATATGCTATATTATATATGCTCTTTCTCATATATATATATGCACACACTTCACAAATAACAAAAAAATGGCAGATTTCAGTGAATAGAAAATAGACGTCCCCTCTTTGCTGTTCATATTTCGAAAATTAAAATCGTGCGGGGAGAGCATTTAACAAACCAGTTATTACAATGTTTTCCCAAACAAAATATAACGTAAAAACTAAAGCAAAAGCTATTCATTGATGTAAATCCTTGTTATTATGGCGTACGAATGCTCATTTATTTATTCGCTTCCTCCCTTATCCCTCTGTTCAGTTGTAAACAGTCGCTGCGTGCCCGAATGCCTGCTGCTCAACAGAGCCCGCCCCTGCTTGATGCCGATTGGTTAAAACATGCTGCAGCGTAGGCCAACGCTATCGATTTTGATTGGATGGGTTATTGTAAGACGCAAACGCATAGAGACTTGCATGAAGCTACGCCTCTGCTACATGCATAGCACGATGCGGTTCATGTTTGCCTCACTCAATCAGATATTACGATTGGATGCATGTGATCAAGGGTGCAGAGAAAATGCAATTTGCAATTGGCTCATGTGCTTCAAGGAGGGGTTATATGAGATAACCCGGAAAAGAAGGAAGAAAAGCGCCTCTCAGTTCCGAGTCCGACAGTAGACTGTCAGTTTTATCATGGGTAATTATACTAAATTTATTTGCTCTAATCAAATCTCACTTAACCTGACATTGTGACAACACATTTTACATTAAGTTGCATTGAGTTTGGTAAAGAACAGGGCATAGTTTCCTCTCATGTTTGTCTAATATTAGATTTGTGCGTGTTATCAATGCATAATACATGCATTAAGGTCGACAAAACAACCGATACTATACTATTTTAGTGTTATGTTGACGTACTTAACCAAGTTGCATCACATTTATGATTTAAGCATTTGAAATGGCTCTATAACAACAACATCTAACGTTACTACTACTACCATAATAATAATAATACATTAACAACATTTCTATATTTAATATGACAAACTGTGATTCTGATGTTATAATTAATAGTTACTTTTGTAGATCATTATTCATTAAATCCTCAAACACCACAGATCATGTCGTGTTTCTAGTAATTTCCATTAAATTTATATTTGGACCTAGACCAGATGTGCTGATGTCACACTGGGGAGTTAATTAGTTTGTGCATTTCACCAAGTTGATCCACTCAGGACTATTTGCGCACTTAGACATTATCTTGTTGAGTTTATATTATTTGCAGTTTCCATTTTCAGTTATCAAGGTAACCTAACAAACCGGTAATGGTTACTTGGCACCACTGTCGTGGATAATAATAATAATTAATCAACTACATTTAAATGAGATTTAAATGAAGAAATTTAGTAATAACAATAACTAGAGTGTATAATATGAAATGATGGTTCTCATACAAGTTTTGTGTGAAATTTTAATGTGATCAGACATGTCGTCATGCACAGAATTACAGCTGATTGCTGTGGATTTGATTGAGCTGTAAGTGGCCCATAGCACACTTAACATAATGAATGGGGTTAAAGTCAGACTGCAGTATGATCTCAGCCCAGGTCAAAAGGTTGCCTATAGATTTGTTCCAGTGTTGCATTTAAATGGATTAAGTTTTAAAATGCAGACTATTGTTGGGTTGTTTTTCAGATGTGTTTGCAACCGAGCTTTAGTCTTTCTTTCATTTGTGGGTAAAATGTTTTCCATATTGCTGCTTCCATATAAACAGGGAGGCTTTTAATATTACATTACATGACCATGCTAAGCCAAATCTGGATGAGGGTGAGAAGAAAAACAATTCTCGTACATAAACATGATTTTGAGGATGGGTTTCATGATGTGGTGTCAAGTAATATGGAAGCTTCTTCTAATGTTAAAAAATTATGCAAATACATCATATCATAAAGTTGATGAAAATTTTCAGGATAAATGTATTGAAGCAAATATCATCAAAGCCTGACTGCCCTCTGTACACCATAATATGCATCTTCACAATTTTCTCATTTATTAACTGTTCTCTTTAGTTGTTCCTGCTGCCTCAGCCTTTAAATGTTTCATGAGTTTTTAAGCTTTTTTTTCTGCCTAACTCTATACTTAAAGCTTTAAATCTTCCACCTTCATGCTCACAAAGTATATTAATTCTTTTAAATAATTTGCATTGTGTGCAAACAAGATTTAGCTAAAGCAGATCTGTGCGTCAGACCTATAGCTGCTTTAAAAGGCATTTCTTAGACAATAAGTTGTTAGATTGTGGCTCTTGCGATGCATTGGTAATTAGAGAAATGGGTCAGTCTGATGAGGCATTAGGACCAGACCTTGAACCCCAAGTGCTTTTGCAGACATTCATATTTTATGATACAGACGTAGAACAATTAGAACAGTCACAGGATGGGTATTTTAGCAGTCCTGTAATCCCATTTCAGGATGACATCACCTTTAATATTCAGAAACTGACATACCCATCAGTGGTCATAATAAAACGGATACTTCTGGGACAGAGTTAAAAGTTGAATGCTAAACAAGGAGACTGGCTAATTTTTCTGCCAGCTGAAAATGGCGCCAGAGCTCTGTGACCTTAATCGCGCAAATGATTATATAAAGAAAGCGAAGGTTTAAGAGCGACACCTCATCTGCCTCTGGAAATCCACTGTGCCAATAACTTTTTGTAAGTTCAAACGTAAAGTGAAGGATAAAAATTTTAAAAAGGCACTGAAATATTATATGATTATGTACAGTGTATGTATGTATATCATCAAATATATGTACATTTCCAAGCAAAAGTTTGTGGTCTGTAAGATTTTTGTAAATAAACGAATATGTTTACTAAGCAAAACTGCTTTAAATTGATCAAAAGTAAAAACTAAAAAGACATTGATAATGCGACAAAAGAATTCTATTTCAAATAAATATTGTTCAAATTAAAAGAAAAAGTGTATGAATTCTTTTATCTTGGTTTCCACAAAAAATATTTAGCAGCAAAACGGTTTTTAACAGTGATTAAAAAAAAATAAAATAAAAATGTTTTTTGAGCTCTAATTCAGAATAATAAAAAGATTTCTGAATGTGACTAAAAACTGGAGATTATCTGAAATTTAGCTTTGCCATCACAGGAAATAAAATAAAAACAGATTTTTTAAATTGTAATACCATTTCACAATATTACAGTTTTTACTATATTTTGATCAAATAAATGCAGCTTTGGTGAGTATAAGAGACTTCTTTCAAAAACATAACGAAAAAAAATCTTACAGACAATAATATAATATAAAGTAAAGTAAAAGTGTGTTGCTTTTTGTTAATTCTCTGACTTGCAGACAGAATGCCAAAAGCAAGGTCAAGTAACCACAGGCCTCATAAAAAAACCTTCAGATTCCAAATTGTCCAGTCGCTGCAGGAATCTCATGGCCTACCGCTTTGTAATACTAAGCCCAAGGTGACTCTGTGACCCAGCTTATCAGTTGCAGAACTGCAGGCCTGAGCCTCCAGTGGGCTGCCTCAGGAGAACATGTTTTATAGCCCGTGCCGGTGTCAGGCATTTGTCATTTAAGGATGCTTGTCAGGACCTTGACTTGGCTGATATAACCTTATATGCGTGTTCTCCATCCATTTTGCAGCCCGAAGATGGGCTCCATTTCCTAGAAAATTTGACTCCTTTGTCGGAGTAGGGTTGATTGCGGGTCATAAATAACATTGACTATAATATATAACTAATGAGAAAATCAGTTTACTTATTGTGTCCTATTGTTCATTCAGACTGATATTGTTTTAGTTATGCCTCGTTCTCATTGGCTATTTGTCACGGATGCTTTTTTTTTTTTCTATTGCACTGTAAACGTGTATGAATCACTGCGCTCCATGTAGGCCAGGTCTTCTGATTACAACGGAGGTAAACACAGCCATTGATTAGGAATTTGGCCGATTACATAAGAAGCATAGATTTTCAGCTCTCCGGTTAAAGCCCTGTACATTCAAATGCTTAATTTTTATAGGCAGTGCACATTGACAAAAGTGTCTAGTTGTTATATATTTGGCAAGTACTGTGAGTCTTGAGAGAACATGTCAATAGTAATCCTGATATTGATAGCAGTCCTATAAGAGATGTTACTTGCCCGAGCTAACATCTATGTGATCCTCTAAATCATAATTACATTACTATTGACAGGCCCTTGACAATAGTCACATTACTATTGATAGGTTGCTGTCAATATTATGTTCTCAAATAAAACATATTCATTCATAACTTGTAAACTGCTCAATAAAAGCCTATGACGAGAACATGGAAAAGCGGTATCCCCAGAGTGGCCTGCCGCAATGATTTGTCTCACCTGGCCGAGTGAAGGTTTTTTTCACTGAGAAACTGTTGAGCTGGTCTGTAAACCTACAGTAGACGCATTTGAAACATAATCAGTTGCGCAAAAGTGGAAGTTTTTTTATATGATACAATAAACATAACTACAGTTTCCAACATCTGTTTAAAGCAGATAATTTTTCAAATGATTCATGAACATCTTGCATCTTTTTTTATTTATTTTCCATTTCAGTTTCATTCCTAAACGGGTGAAGGTTTTAGGCACTGATGGAAAAAAAGAGTTTGACATGTTTTCAACAATTTTTATAAGCCAATTTATTGCAGATATTGTCCAAATCCAGTCCCAAGCTAAGAGGTGGTCACCACAGCTCCTGGCTCTCATTTCTTTACCATTGCGTTTAAAGAGATAAACTCAGCCCGATACAAACGCATTCCATGAAAAATTGCCAAACGTCACAGTTCTTAGATCTCTTATAAAAAGCCGTCAAAGTAAAGTAGTTCCACATAGCGGATGTTTACTGCCTTTCCAAGCCTGTGCTGTTGGGATAATCTCCTGTGATGTGATTTGTCCTCGGACTGAATCTCGAGAGGGAACAGCGTAAGACCTCCTGTGCCTCTGCCCTGCGCAGCTAAAAGGGAATTTAGGATGGGTTTTACATGTGAAAAGTGATTTCAACTCAAATGCAAAAATGCATAACCATTTGCTTCTTCTGCTTGTAGCTGGAGCTGGAGGTGACAAGCCTTTCGCCAAGGCCAGCCCAAGCCCTTTATCTCGGGTTTTAAGAATCAGTCAGCTGGATGCTTTTGAACTGGATGGTGCACTGGAACAGCTTGTTTGGTCACAGTTCACCCAATGTTTCCAGCATTTCAAGCCTGGGCTTTTAACCCCCGTGGAACCAGAACTCAAGGCCCTTCTCCAGCTCCTCCTGTGGAGGTTCACGGTCTACTCCAACAGCGCCACCGTGGGCCAGTCACTGCTCAACATCCGGTATAAGAACACTCTGATCCCGGGGGAGAAGTACCGGCCCATGAGCCGACCACAGAAGTTTTGGTTCGCCCTGCTGACGGTTGGTGAAAAGTGGTTGAGGGAACGCTCCAATAGCTTGTTCCTCAACCACCCTGCAGAGTCCAATGCACGCAAGGCCCGCAAGATACTCACCATCTTGACGGGCCTCGCCAAAGTGGCCAGCCTGGTCAACTTCCTGCTTTTCCTCCAAAGAGGAACCTGTCCGACCCTTACCGAAAGGTTGCTGGGAGTGCAGCCCGTCTTCAGTCGACCCCAGGGCCCACGAGACATCAACTTCCAGTTCTTGAACCGGGAGCTGTTGTGGCACGGCTTTGCAGAGTTCCTCATCTTCCTGCTGCCTCTCGTAAATGTGTGGAAGCTGAAGGCCAGTGTCAACGCCCTGTTCTCCCCTCTGAATGACCTGAGGGGAACGAAGGGTCTGGATGACACTTACTGCACAGAGTGCGCGGTCTGCGGGGAGTGGCCCACGATGCCCCATTCCATCGGCTGCAACCACGTGTTCTGCTACTACTGCCTCAAGAGCCACGCGATCGCTGATTTTAGCTTTACCTGCCCCAAATGTGCCACCAAGGTGGGAACTATAGAGCCAGTCAGGATTCACATAGGAACGGAGCTGCATCAGAGTTGAGACTGCTGATTAACTTGGGATACACAGACTGCAGTTTGAGTTTATCACAGAGATTGGTTGATGAAAGCATATGGCTTTGAAACGAGAGAATTTGTTGCCATGAATCATGCAGAATTTTGTACAAAGAGACAAACTTGATGTAAAATTCTAAAACAACATCATTTGTGTCTAATTTATTCAGCCTCATTAAAGTTTGATAGAGATTGTGTATCAGAGGTCCACTTTTCTGCATTCTTGGATTGAGCGTCGAGCAAATGAATAAACATCAAAACAAGCCTTTGCTCAACTGCCTGCACGATCCAATTCCCCTCATCCCCTATGAAGAGAGAAATTTGCAAAGATCAAGGAGAGGCCATGATAGCACCAGGGGGTAGTTGACTTGGATGCAGATTGACAGACTTCCCGTCATAATCTCCAAGGCCCTTCTTAATACGCCAGTAAACTGTAACAAACCAGAGTAGAACCGATGCGAGTTTTCGGGCATATTATGCTTTAAGCCTAATAATGACTGCAAAGATGGGTATTTATTCAGCTGTTAACTTTCTCCAGTGAGCCATGCCTCAGGCCAAAACACATCCAAATGGACTCAGACCTGCTGGAAATTCGCACTTTCCCCCCCAGACCACATTGCCTTAATTGCCCATTGTGAAGGCAATCAGTCACTTCTCTGGGCACAAGGGGTCTAGTGGTTTGCAAGATTTTTTTTTGTAAATCGCTGCTCTCAAGTTTGCTGTGACAAAGAATTAAAATTTGGGACATGGCACACCGGTGTGCCCTCATGTGGGTTCATTGACATTATTATGTGTATATACGAACACACAGGACCACCAAGAAGTACAGCTCTCACTATGAGCAGAACTATCCACGTTTCCTTGTGCACTGGGTTAGCAATGTTAAAAAGATGTTTAATGTGCAACAACGAATGTTTATATCCTTTGTTTTGTTTCAGAGGATTAAAGGAATTTGCCGCCACTGTTCTGGAAATGTTCAGTAACGGTTGCCAATTTGCAATATACACAACATATGGTTCTGGTGTTTTTCACATAGATCGAGTCCAAGGAAAATCTGTCCTTCAAAATACATTTGTTTAATGACTTCAAAAGCATCCAAATATAATCTCGTAAAACACTTCATACCAGACATGATAGATTATTGTATTGTATATTGATGCAGTTGCAACAAATGCGATTAGATTTTTACATTTGCTTTTTGTTAAACTAATAATATAGTTGCTTTATATAGATATTTTTCCAAGCAAGATCATATATACACTATATTATAAATATTAAAAAAATTAGGGCCATGCAACGATTAATCGGATCCAAAATAAACGTTTGTGTACATATTATTTGTGTGTTTACTGTATAAAATTATTTAGTATATATAAACACACATGTACATGTATACATTTAAGAAAAACGTGTTATATAATGTATATATGATATATATTATGCATAAATATATATACAGCATATACATGCAAATATTTCTTAAATATAATTGGATGCGATTAATCATTGCACAGCCCTACTTTTTATGTGTGTGTGTGTGTATATATATATATATATATACACTGTATATATAGTTTATTTTACAAAGTTTTGCAAAGAAATGCAAAAAAAAAAAAAAATCCTTGTAACACATCTAAAGTCGGCCCTCATTTTGCACTTTAGCTTCTCCAAATCTCATTTACTCTCAGGGTTGCACTATCTCCAATCAACAATAAAATCCGCAGGCTTTGACACCATTTAATTTGGCGATTGCCCACGTTTTTTTTACACACATTCACGTTGGGTGTTACAGTAGACAAGGCCAGTTTCACACTTTGATGAGTGATCCTGCTCATTACAATCGACACATTCTTGATCCTTTGATGTCGGGCATGGAGTTCTCTGATTAACAGGTTTGAATTTAAAGAGCTATTTTAGACCGTAATGCTTGCACTTACCCTTTGCTGCCATTCTTTGCCTAATTAAATAGTAGTATATAGCATACCAACAGACATATTCTATTTTATATCTGGGTTTAAAAATAGCGGTGGTTTGGGAGTTTGTTTTTGTGTGTGCCAGTCTATGAAAGGCAAAAGTCATTAAAACAAATAAAACATCTGAGATAAAATACTTTAAGCAGTTCATTGCCATGTGTTGCTTTTCGCTCTAGCCCCCTAACTAAATGTTATCACCTAAAGTTCATGATTAAAAAGCAAATCTAGCACAGCTACCGGACAAACTTGTCAACGGTGGCCAATTATCTGTTTCTTCACTGTTGGAAGGGCATTTGCGCTCTAAACCGGGAATATGGGGAATCAATGAGACTAAAAAAAAGATAGATTTCTTGACACCCACTGATTTCTCAACATAAATGGTTCACTTCGGATCAGCGGAACAAACAGTGATCTGTATCTCTTGCTATAATTGACCCAGTTTCTTGCTTCAGTCAAACTTCCAAACACATTGCAGAATACATTTATACATAATTGCTTTAAATGCATTGATTTATTACCTTTTACCTTTGATTTATTTTTGGTCTTATGGACCATGATAAATGAAATTCTTTTTAAACTATGATAAAAATGAACATAAAGTAATAATTAACTGCACTTTTATAGCATTTATAAATATTTGTCAATGTTAATTTCAACATTTACTAATACATTATTAAAATAAAAGGTGGTATTTGTTCACATCAGTCAATGCACTGTGAACTAACATGACCAAACAATGAACAGCTGGATTTGTATTAACTAGCATACGAATGTACATGCAGCCGGTTGTTATCTCAGAATAAACCCGACAGGGTGATCAGAGCAGCAAGTTCAAACTAGGTGGAGATTTAAGGGATACAGTATAGTCATACCAAGTATTACTCAGCATTTCGCTACATAAATAATTATGGGGATAAGAGATAGTGGTTTGAGATTAAACTGTTTTAAAATCATAGCTGTTTGTTATCACAAAATGGCAGCAAGTACGTTTGTATAAAAGTGTGCCGAAGTTATCAGGCCAAAATGCGGAAGTGAGTTAACATTTTAGCAAGTTCTGGGATTTTTGAATGGGTTTTTGCTAAATCGCCTGAAATAAGGTTTGTGGTCAACAAAGCCTCTAAATATTTTCACATTTTTATCTGACATAAAACAATCCAGTTATAACCTGCTTGTGTTTTTTTACTTTATTGTGCCTGCTTGTATTTGTTTTAACTTTATATAGGCTTCAACATTTTGGATTAACTTGTAGCCTAAATATTATCTTGATAGACAAAACGTTTAAGGGTCACAACTCTTTGTTGAACACAGATCTTATTTTTTGTGATTTTCCCAAAGTCTATGGGGAAAATGCATAGCTTTTCGATCGAGGGAACCCATGCGCCACTAGCTTCCGAGTTGTCCTACAAAGTGACTTTATCACTTCGGAACTTTATAAGTAGCCTAATGGCTGAAGGGCTTTGTTAGGCACGACGTGAAGCAGCATGCCTGCAACCTCTTCAGCCGTTACTTATTCACGATACGGCACTTGCTTTGAGTACCTTATTGCTTTTATAAAACGGTTACCACATAATCAAAATATTAAAGTAAAAAAAAAATATATATATATATATATATATATGTATTAGTGCAACTTTCATGAAGTAAAATCACTAAAAGCCTTCCTTCTACTAGAAAAAAATAGTCCCTGAACGTGAACAGCAACAACGTTTCAATGTGTAATATAAACAACATAGGAACTGCAGTGTTGCGCAGTGAGAAATAGAACCGTTGGGTGAAGCGGTCATAGCCGTATTTTATCATGAATAAAGCACAGCTATTGACCAATCAGAATCAAGGATTGGAACTAACCGTTTTATAATAACAAATAAAACCTTATTGTAAAGTGTTACCGAACAAATAGTACGTTCCCAATTTTCCCAAATGAAATAACAATTGTTCTATTGATAATTTTCACAAAATTTTGAAATTATTATAATCTTTTTTTTAGATATATTTTTTCTATGATTTCTTTTTATATGACCCAAAGCCTATAAAATAAAATAAAGGCATGGTTTCCAATACGAAATAAAAAGTTGTGAGTTTTTAAAAAACATGAAAGTGCCTATAGTTAAAGAAACGGACAAGCTCAACGCAATGTCTTCTCACTCTTCCTCACTGGGCCTCTCAATTCTAGGTTGATGCTAATGAATGCAAGTCTGCAACTGACATTATCTGCTGGTACCGTCTGAGGTGGAGGGAATGAGTTTGGCACGGTAAGTGATAGCCTCGCTGACTCCTGTGGAGAACTACAAAGACAGACTGCATGCCTGGAAGGAAAAGCCAATACCTGTGTGCTTCCACAGGCCCTCCGTTCATTGGCTGTGCCGGACTAGAGTGGCTTAAAGAGAGAATGAACGACAACGAGGAATTAAGGGGGATTATGGGCCAGTCTGCGCTGTAATGAGCCCGAGGTGAGGTGGGTTCTAGCCAAAGTCTGAGCAGGACTCTCATTGATGTCTACTACACACAAAATTGCAAATAATCTGCAGACATCCTTCCAGATGTCCCCTTGAATTTCCTGCGGCTTAAGACAAATCGAAAGTGCTTTGAAAGTTTTGATAATCAAATAGCAAGTTTGATTGAAACCTTGCACATGGAAGAATGTAGCGTGCAGCCATCTAAAGATGTTTAACTTGTGCCCTAATGACAGTCATTCCATCTCAAGGGAATTTTACAGAGATTCAGGGTATACCTTCTCTTTCCAGACAGTAAAATACTGAATTTCAGAATATTAGAGTATAGCTATACATTTTCAATACAGTAAAACTTTAATATTGTGAAATATTATTACTTTTCTATTTTAAGCTGAATTTTCAGCATCTTTACTCCAGTCTTAAGAGTCACATGATCCTTCAGAAATCATTCTAATAAGCTGAAATGCTGCTCACAACACTTTTTTTTTCAGGTATCTTTGTAAATAGAAAAACAAAATAACAGCATTTATTTCAAATAAAAATGTTAGAGATGTAGGCCTATATATACGTGTGTATATATACAGTATGCATACAGAATATTCAACTGCAACATGACGGTGGCAGTGAAAAGGAGGGCAATTATAGTTTAGACGCTTGCTGAAAATAGGCTGAAACCTCTAATGTGCAAATCAAAGGTGATGACAACAACCAGCATACAGATGTTCATTTCAAAGCAGCTGGCCAAGAAAATCATTTCCCCCGTTCCCATGGAAACCATACTGCAAAAGGTGTCTGTCTGTGAACTTCAGCTGGAAATCACAGAACCAGACGTGTCTGCGAAGATTAACCTCAGCAACAGAATTTGTTCTGTTTGCAAATTCCCTGTGAAACATGGAAATACTGATCAGCAGGAGAAGAAGGGAAATTGATTTTCATGTGTGTTATCATTTCTTTTTACAGCAGTACAGATGCAGTGTGAACTTTCTCCTGCTTTGCTGTGTCTGTATTCAATTTGCCTGCATTATTACTGAGCTTCTTTTTTTAAGCTTTTGTGAAACAAAGCTCATATGCGTTATTAGAAAATTCCACACATTTTGAGGACCAGGGCACTTCTAGGCTATTCACAAATGAAAGACATAGCCTACCTTTCCATGCTTTTCCCTTCACCAAAGAGGTCCTTGTCAACCCACCCAAATGAAAGTCAACTCCAAGATATCTTTTAATCTGAGAGCAGGGACTTGTTCTTAAAAGACTGGTGACACTGCACTTGTGTGAGGACGGACTGCCCTCTATATGGCCCGATTGCTGATTGCTTTGCATTCACAACAGCTGTGGCTCCGCAGCAATTTCCAGTCGTCCATTATCTTTTCTGCTCAAACATTTGAAAAGGCAAAATTATTCCTTCTGAAACGCATTCTATTTTGTTAAAAACAGATGTTGAATGTTTTAGGCATCTGTGTGTTATTTGTTCAGTTTAAATAAATATCATACACTAATTTACAACAGAAGTGCATCATCAACAACAAATTATAAATATGTAGATTTTAAATAATGGACATTTTTTTAAGAACCTTTCATCATGAAACTACTGCTATATATATATATATATATATATATATATATATCCACAGTGGCCAATTATCTGTATTATCTGTACAATATCTGTTAATATTCTTGTATAAATTTACCAATATATATATATGAAGAGTTCAGATGCAAAAGCCTCTAAGTGCCATTTTAAATTTTCTTCTAGAATGATCATTTTTATCAAGCTTGTATATTTAAGTTCAGTAATTTCACTTAAATGGCAATGAAGATTACCTATGAATTGTCATTTAAGTGAAATTACTGAACTTAAATATACGAGCTTGATAAAAATGATCATTCTAGAAGAAAATTTCAAATGTCTCTTAGGCTTTTGCATCTGAACTCTTCATATATATATATATATATATATATATATATATATATATATATAAATTTATACAAGAATATTACAATCTATCTATCAATTTATGTCTGTCTGTCTATCATTCTATCTATCTATCTATCTATCTATCTATCTATCTATCTATCTATCTATCTATCTATCTATCTATCTATCTATCTATCTATCTATCTATCTATCTATCTATCTATCTATCTATCTATCTATCTATCTATCTATCTATCTATCTATCTATCTATCTATCTATCATTCTATCTATCTATCTATCTATCTATCTATCTATCTATCTATCTATCTATCTATCTATCTATCTATCTATCTATCTATCTATCTATCTATCTATCTATCTATCTATCTATCTATCTATCTATCTATCTATCTATCTGTCTGTCTGTCTGTCTATCTATCTATCTAATCATGAACAAATTATAAATGTAGATTTGAAAGGAATGGACATTTTTGTGATAAGCTTTCATCATGAAACTACTGGTGCATATATATATATATATATATAGGTAAATTTATACAAGAATATTACAATCTATCTATCTATCTGTCTATCTATCTATCTATCTATCTATCTATCTATCTATCTATCTATCTATCTATCTGTCTATCTGTCTGTCTATCTATCTATCTATCTATCTGTCTATCTATCTATCATCTATCTCAGCATGATGAAGATTTTAATTTTAATAATCTAGATTTTAAACGATGGACACTTTTGTAGTAAGGTTTCATCATGTAACTACTAGTGTGTGTGTGTTTATGTGTATATATATATATACATTTAAATTATAATTTCGAAATATAAAAATAATGCTTTCTATCTTCCAGCACAAAGCGTGATGTTGATGGTCGCTCAAAAATCTTACTGAAACATGTTTTTGTGCATGCATTTCTATCTCACAGCGGTGTTAGTGTTGCATCGCTGCATGTATTTATGTATTTATCCATTGAGAGGCACACAGCATGACCTACAGCCCCGCTCAGAGCATCTTGGGGGCTGGTATTCCCCCCGGGCCTCTCATCTTTTACTGTGCTGTGACAGAAAATGGAGGCAGCGAGCGCAGAGTGCTGCATTAAAAACCCTTTACCCATTGGTGATTTATAAGCGTCCGCCCAGCCAAGCCCACAACGCCACACCATCTTTCCTGCAAGAGGCCATTTGTGAATCTCAGCTCCGGGGGGGTCGGGTGCTTCATCACAAAGACCCAACTTCACCATGAGACGGCTGCACGTCTAATTTAACATTTTAATAGTTATTCTCACCTATTCAATTGTGATGCAGTATTGGTGAAGTAGCTGAGCAAGACGAAGTAGTGCAATTATATGATATCCTCTCGTTGACACCATAGTCCTGACAATGAATATTTGAATACGGCAATAGCAGAGATGAGGAAAGAACCAGGGATGTTTTTCATTAAATAACTGCACCTGGTAGAGTCTCAGGTCACCAGAAAGAAAAGTAACTCCCCTGAGATGGACTGGGCTCTGTGTCCTTGAGATGGGCCAAAATAAAGGAAAAATTTCATTCATACTAATTCTCAATCAATTGGGGTTTTTCCCCAAAAGCATCATTGGCCAAAAGTGCGGTCGCAAGTTCTGTTAACGACGCATGCACCAAATCAGCATATTAGAATGATTTATGAAGGATCATGTGACACTGAAGACTGGAGTAATGATGCTGAAAATTCAGCTTTGACATCGCAGTAATAAAGTATATTTTTAAATAAATATGTAATCAATTCCTATAAAAATAGGAAGAATAATTGCTGGATTTTATTTATTTGTAATTTAATTTTATATATTTTAATACATACACACACACACACATACACAATTGTATCTATCTATCTATCTATCTATCTATCTATCTATCTATCTATCTATCTATCTATCTATCTATCTATCTATCTATCTATCTATCTATCTATCTAGGCTATCTATCTAGGCTATCTATCAATCTATCTATCTATCTATCTATCTATCTATCTATCTATCTATCTATCTATCTATCTATCTATCTATCTATCTATCTATCTATCTATCTATCTATCTATCTATCTATCTATCTATCTATCTATCTATCTATCTATCTATCTATCTATCTATCTATCTATCTATCTATCTATCTATCTATCTATCTATCTATCTATCTATCTATCTATCTATCTATCTATCTATCTATCTATCTATCTATCTATCTATATATATATATTCAAGTCTGACATTTGATTAAACAAACAAGGAATGTTGTTGTTTGCTTATGTAATGCCTGGTTCAGATTACACGATTTTGGTACGATCCGTTTGACGTAGGGTGTCGTGGGGATTCGTAAACGACAACGGGCGTCGGGACTGTATAGTGGTAAATATCAACAAAATGACCATGAAACCAGTTTATTTCTGATGTTTTGTGGACAAAATAATGACTCATACACACAGATCAAGAGTCATATTAAGTCATAGGCTAACAATCCTTGCTTCATTTAGTACACGCGGTTCTATGAATATGCAAATTAGCCCTGCCTCCACTCACTCAAACGAGCTCAGAGATTCACTTGTTGACGATCACATCTTGACGTGATTGGTTACAAGGTAGTTAACGTCAGAAACAAACCGTGTTTTTGAGACTGTAACACCAATTAATGAAAGTTTAACTGTTAATCTTTGACAAAGATTGTGACAACCAAATATACAGTACATATAATGGGGAAAATGCAAATACTATCCACGTTTATGCTTGAATAACGGTCCTTAATGTCATCATTTGAGATTTCCCCATCTCACAGATCTGAGAATCCTTGAGTGGTAAACAGGTTAGAGGGCAAAATGCATGTAATCCAAGTCCCATGTTTGGAAATGAGAGTCTTTTGTGTAGCACAGGCGTGCGCTGCACTGCTTTTGTAATTTACATATGGCTGTGCTCTTTGTAAATATGCAGGGAGGACTCAGACAGGCACTGCCAAAACACACAACCGCTCTCGGAGAATACAATGGCTGGCCTCTTGTTCAACATCTTTGCAATGAATAAATGAATAATGTTGCACCAGAAGAAATCTGCAACAGGCAGGACGCTGATATTCAGAGTTCCAATATGCATAACATGGAAATGTTTTGTGTTATACAATGAATGGCGGAGATAGAATGTTGGCCTCAGACTATCTACTGTAAACATCTTTTAGTAACTCATTGAAATTATTAATAATGATTCAAACAAATAAGAAATCATATATATTGTTGACCTGTGACATTGACAGACCAACAACATACTCTCATTTAAAATATATATGTATTTATTTTATTAATACATGTTTATTTATTTATTTTATATATTTATGCTAATTTACAACATAACCATCTGTGAGCTGCATCATCATAAACAAATATGTAGATTTTAAATTCTGGATATGTTTTGTATAATGCTTCATCAAGAAGATAATGGTTATATATACACATGCGCGCACAGTACTGGTTACAATTTAGAAACATTACTTTTTATGTTTTTGAAATAAGTCTCTATGTTCAACAAGCCTGCATTTATAAAAAAAAATAATAATAATATTTTCAAATATTATTACAATTTAAAATAATTGTTTTCTATTTGAATATACTTTAAAATGAAAATTTCAGCATCATTACTCCAGTCTTACATGATCCTTTATAAATCATTATTTCTAAAACGCTGATTTGGAACTCCATTATTAAACTCTATATATACTCCCTTTGATACATTTTCAGGATTCATTGATGAATAAAAAGTTAAAAAGCCCCTATCATGGATTTTATATATATATATGGAAACAGTTCCTTGGACCTCATGATTCTCCTTAGCTCTGACATGCACTGTGTAGCTTTCCTAATCAAGTCCAAACAGTATAATCAAACACAGCTGGACTCAAATCTCAAGGATGATCAGAAGACATATAGACAGCACCTGAGTTAAATATATGAGTGTCACAGCAAAGGGTCTGAATACTTAGGACCATGTGATACTTCAGTTTTTCTTTTATAATAAATGTGCAAAAATG
Source organism: Pimephales promelas (assembly GCF_016745375.1). The sequence goes on from NW_024121133.1 coordinate 19,258,722, forward strand.
TCAACAATTCTGTGTTTTTCTGTCAATATGGGATGCTGTGTGTACAATAATGAGGGAAAAAAACGAACTTAAATGATTTTAGCAAATGGCTGCAAAATAACAAAGAGTGAAAAATTTAAGGGGGTCTGAATACTTTCCGTACCCACTGTATGTTTATGTATATACTGTATCCCTAAAAGAGTCTGAAACAGATGGTTAATGAATAAATGAATATAGTTTCTGTTTAATAGAAACAGAAACTGGCTACGGTTAAAAAGGAACCCCTGATCACCTTTACATCATTCACTCATAATGTCAGCTCTATTTCTGAAAGCGTCCAAGTGCTCATAAAAATTCAGGCCTTGCAGCTTAAACTCTTTTTAAATTGTATTTAACGAGTTATGAAACATGACATGTTTACTGCGGTTGCCATAGAGTTGTTTCCCGTGTAAGAAACAATTAAATATGAATATTGTATAATGCAGAGTCTCAACCTCAATTCATGACGGTCCCAGCGGAACATGCTCTGGGAGTAAATTAAGAGAAGGATTTAGGTTTTGGCCTTGCTACTTCCCTTGAGCAGACATTGTGAGGAAAAGCAAATCCAAACTGGTTTACATTAATATTTACAGCAATGCTCTTAGCAGACACTCTCTGACCAGAAGCGACTTTCAAGAAGTTTCTACTATCCCCAAGAAGTAAAGACATATTTCAAAAGTCAATAAATCAGTGACAAAAGTGACATCTTAATGAATTAACTCTCAAAAACTGTTCACTACTGCTTGACACTTGCTTTTACTTCAAATGAACTTCATGTTTATGCATTTGCTTAAAGCACAAATGAAATGTGCATGCTGCTGTGTTTTGGTGCATTTCAACTTTTATCTGTCCATCTAAATCATAGTGAGCCGGACAAAGTGCGTGCATTTCACTTTAGTCACCATCCAGACCTTTATGACTTGCTTTATAGCAAATATTCATCTCTAGTGGATGTTTACATTGTTGTCTTTGTGATTACATAAAAACGGACATTTGTTTTAGCATCTCACTGTCTATGCATCTCGAACAGATTTAGCGTAATTCAAACAGACGGGTTTGACAAAGCATCTGCTATTTCAGCCTGCCCTCCCTTACACAGCTGAAATATCCACGACAGTTTGTTGATTTAAGGAACATAAAAGCTGAAAGTTAGAAAAGCCGCTTTCCTATTCAACAATCTGAAGAGTGAACTTATGACTGAAGCATAACAGGCATTTTATATAACAAAAACTGGAACTTTATGCACAATTCCGAAAGCTAACAAAAAGAAAAGATGTAATATCAAATCTAAAAAAAAAACTGCCTTGCTGTTCTTTAAACATCGTCAATGCCTCAGGTGTTCAACAATTCACGGCGTTCTTTAGATGTATGGCCTCAACTAAAATGCATTGAACATCAGCGGAGAAGTATTGTTTTGTTCGGGAGAAGGAAATAAGACATTTCTCTGTGAGGGATGGTATCACACAACTAGTTTTATCTGTCTTAAGCAATAGTGTCTCCCAACCTTCATCTCAAGCCATCTAGGAGGTGAGCATATCAGAAAACAGAACAGAACAATCTGCCTGGGAAGTCCCAGCGGGTTCCAAGCAGCATCTTTTTTTGCGAGCATTTGTTTCAGAGCCGTAGCTCTCTGGCTTATTTAGACATCTCCCAGGTCTCCTTACTCTCCCATTCCTTAGATACTTGTGTTTGTTGAGCACATCGCCTACGTGGATGGATTTTGGCAATGTTATGAGCTTATTTCACTCTCAGGACGGAATAATTATTCTCTCTCTTCAGCTTTCCTCCATATTTGTCCGCTGTGTGCTGTTGGGGGAAATATTATATGTTGTATTGAAGTCTCAATGAGTTCTCTCATCAGCTTTAAACATGTTTTTATCTGGCCTTTTTTGCATTAATGTGAGAGGTTTGGATGTTTTCTGAGAATGATTTGAAGAGTTCAGATGCAAAAGCCTCTAAATGTCATTTGAAATGTTCTTCTTTAATGATGATTTTTGTCAAACTTGTATATTTAAGTTCAGTGATTTCACTTAAATGGCAATGATAATTACCTATTAATTGTTATTGAAGTGAAATTACTGAACTTAAATATACAAGCTGGACAAAAATCATCATTAAAGAAGAAAATTTCAAATGGCATTTAGAGGCTTTTGCATCTGAACTCTTCATTTGGACTCAAACTTGCGATCTTGCGAGAACACAATAACTTCATGTTGTGAACACTATTTCGCTATTACTGCTAAAAAAAAAAAGAAAAGGTTAAACTTATGGTTAACTTTTAGCTTCTTTGTAACTTAATAACTAAACATTTATTAGAAAATGCATATTTTGAGTTCAACATCTTATAGCAGCTGAAGTCAGACACAAAAGCACTTCTGATGAATACAAATTGGAATTAGAGAGCTGATCTATCTCCGTGTCGCAAATGCAGAAATGTTCTATTAATACGAGGCCTCTACAGTCAGGCCAGCATAAATTATTAGCAATTTTGTTCCTCGAATGTGAACACACACATCTGGTGGGACTGCTCAGGTGCACATGGTAAATGAAGCACAGGTGTAGGGAACTGAGCTAGTTTATGAATCAAAGAACAAACTAAAATAGCCCTTGAGATCACTGCTGAGAGTAGGAGATTAAAAAAGAGGAAAGATTAAAGGAGGACATCATATAGAAATCTATGAAAGAAACAAGCATGCAAGAAAACAAATAGATGGGATTGATGGATGGATAGGGTGGACTTGATTTCACCAAGTACATGTTCCTGAGACCATGGAACAACATTCAAATCAACCAATTTGACAGACAGGTTAGATTTTTGGACAGGAATGTTGTTCCACAAACAATTTGTTGATCAAGGATCTGTCTATCTATTTTATCTATCGTCATTTTTCCAAGCAAGACGTTTTACTTGGAAAAATGCCAGTCGATAGATTAGACAGACAGATATATTCTAGATAGATGACAGACAGACATATTCTCAATAGATCGATAGATAGAGATGGACAGACATGTTTGTGGCACCAATGTGTGTTCTATGTTACATTTCTAAGCTTATTTTCAAATTCTGGGATGACGCTTTTATTTGGGGGATATTAATATTTGCTAAAGTAAATTAGGAAACGTGCGAGAATGATACATTCCCATGTGCAGAATTTAATTATAATTGAATCAGTTTAATATGAAAGACCTGAGTTCAGGGACTAAATACATGAATTAGTATTCTACACTTGGGATTTCAGTGGCAAGAGAGACAAAGATCCAATCATTTTTTATTCAGTTTACTGTCCCCAGACCCAACAAATGGCTTGAGAAAATATCAACCGTAAATGTGTCAATAAACATTAGCATGCGACACATCAGCTGCATATCATCTCTTCGACTGTATAAGAAATACCATTAGAGGCATGGACAGATTTAATTGTCTGTTTGGCTGATGTGACAAGTACTCGAAGAAATATCAATGATATAAACATTTGAATAAATGCTATACTATTCACTAATAATCTTAAACACTTTCAGATGTCAAAAAGAACGTATTTAGTGACAATTATGAACTCTGAATAGCTTTTACGAGGACAAGCGGACTCAAATATGTCCTCTCTCGCTCCAGTGCAAAACAATGGAACAATTTACAAAAATCACAATGCACACAGAGCTACTGGGATCGGTCCGAGTCTTAAATGTCAGCAAACAACTGTGGAAAGATAGAGAGAAGGTGTGGGGAGAGGGCAGAACTGAAATGCCTTCTGCTATTGTTCTTCCAAAGGTCAAACCCTATCCAATCACAGAATAGTGTGACCCTGGCTATACGCAGCAGCAAGATACGGGAATAATTCTAGGAATGACATCCCAGTGTAATCAACAGTGTAGGAATAAACAATATGGCAAAATATGCAAATAATGATTCGGATGGGCTAAGTCGTAAACTATTCATAGGCCTTGGAGAATTATTTTCTAGTAACACTTTATTTCGATGGTCCCTTTTGAACATTCTGTTGACTACATACAACTAGACTGTCTGCTTAATATCTGCCAACTCACTAAAATGTCAGCTTATTCTAAACGTCTACTAATACTCTACGAACATACACGTACAACGTTACTTGTAGTTAACGAAATGCGATAAAGTGACCATCCAAATAAAGTGGAACCACTAATGGGAATGGGAAAGTTAGCTGCAGTTGGACTGTGTAGAGGAACTGCATGAGAGATTGAAGAAAAAGTGCAGTCTGGTTTGTTTTTAAAAACAAGTTAACGTGCAATTTGCTACAATCAGCCAAACCTTTTTGTGTGCAAGCTTCAAAAAATGACTAGAGTAGCAAAAATATGCAAAGTCCTTTTTTCTTTGCTAGATGATCTGCTTGGTAGATTGATGAATAATCCATTATCTCTTCCAGGGGAGAAGCTTAGACAAATACCTGCAGAAAGGCTCTTGAGATTGACACTTCTAGAGATAATCCATTGCATCTGGATAAAGCCAGATTACAAGCAAATAACATGTAAAGGCATACCATGTGAAATTAAAAATGTTCTCAGTGTGGATTTAGGGATAATGTGACCTCTTTCGTAGCTCATTGGCAGCATGAGCTCAGCGTAAGAATGGAGAGGCTCCTCGAATTTACGTCTTTTACTTATGCAATAATATGGATGTCAGTGAAAATGGAAAGAAACAAGTGACGCCAGGCACAGAAGTGGTTTGCAGATACAGTTTTTAATGTATCACAACAATGAGCAACAAACATACTTGATGAACTATTTCCAGAAGAAGTTGTTCAAATACCATCTACAATAAACGTCATTTCAACTATGACAACAGGTCTGTGACAAAATAAAAAAAGTTTCAAAACCATGTTATTACCGTAATACGGTACAGCTGAGACCTCAAACATTACAGTAACAAAAACTAATGAGACTACTCTCTATATATAAAACATCAATAACATTTTTGGTTTAGTTTATTTAAAGTTTTCGCCATAGGGGCATCTTTTTTTATTAAAACCTTGGGGTGCATTTTCTATGTTACCCAGGCGTTGAAAGTACGTATTGTGTAGAATATGATTACGCCTTGATCATCCCTTTGATATCCAGAAGAACAATCCTAAAATCAACCTTTAAAAGGTTGTCCTCCTATGCTTGACACTATCCATCCGTAGAAAGGTTTTTTGGCTGCTGTGCAGTTGCAACATTTATGTACAATTACATTTTTGGACCATCCTTTGTTTTTTTTTTTTTTTTTTTTTTTTTTGTATTTTTTTTTTTTTTTTTTTGGTTTTGTTTGTTTTTTTTTTCTTCTTTTTTTTTTTTTTGCTTTACCAGTCCTTTGTGTGGGAAGCATTCTGGTCCAGGCTAACACCTTAGCGCACGGTGCTAGCTGACAGCTCAGTCTCTAAATGCTGTTCCACATTCAGGGAAAGGCAAAAGCAGAGTTCTAAAAGCCTTTGGAATCAGGACAGTCGCTCATATTTTGGACAGAGGCAGGATTGCACCTTAGGAGGCCAAGATGTCTCTTGTGAAACACAATCAAAAAGTGTCTTCAGGATTAAAATAAGCGTTAAAATATTAAAATTCCAAATAAGAACATTAAAAAGTACACAAAAAGGAGAATTAAAAACTGTGACATTTTACCTTTAACAGAAAAAAAAACACCTGTACAGCAATAAAAAGTAAAATGAAATGTTACTTAATTTCATCGTTTGAAACAATTTTTAAGCATGATTTGATTTAACCTGTCAAACAGTTGCATTACATGCTACTTGTTCATCTCAGAATAGGAATACCAAAAGCAATACATTTTTGCATTTCTTCATATTAATAAATTTGTACCATGCACAGCCAACTACGAATATGTACAACAGTTTAGCTTTCTTTGTTCACGAGCCTTTTACTTTCATACATTAAGCCTTCTGTTACTTTGGAATGAATCACATTGTCCAACTGTTATGAAACCAGAAAGTGATTCGTAAAAATTAAACACCCTTGACAGCATTCACATTCTTTAAGTTACACAGCCAAAAACAAAAGAAAACAAAAGAAAAACAAAGTAATTCATGATGAATCAGTATTCTGTCTGGTAGGAAGCTGAAATGTATGGCAAGCAATAAAAATAAAAATAAAAAAACGTAAAAACAAAAACATTACACAGTAGCAGCATAACGTCATAAGATAATACTTTGTAATCCAAGTATCACTAAATATGATGGGAAATGGTCTATGTTCATGACATTAACAGAAGTGCCCAGAGTAGAATGGAAGAAACAGCCAACCCACTATATGGCAGTGTATAGGGGTAACACTGTGTTCAGTCCTACAGAAGTACAAGAAAAAATATTTTCATTTTATAAAACAAATGCTTTGTCCCCCTTTTTAAAAGCAGCTTTCTTGTTTAAAAGAAGCAAATGTTCATACCATTTTTTCCAACACATTTTGTCCAACTTGCACTTTTTCAGTTTCAAGTATACAGTACTATTTTCATGGATGCACCAATTGTTAAATGTCTCTGGATTGTTAGGTGTGAAACGTCTAACAAATGAGGACCAATCTGCTGCTGAACTACACACAAATAATAATTAAAACAAACAAACAAACAAATAAACACTGAAAAATTATATCTATTAAATTAAGATATGGCCTACCTCAAATAATAATAATAAAAAAAAAATGAAATCAAATAAGTGCACTATAGTCCAGACACAACAAGCAAGTACCGTACCAGTATAGCAATTCACAAATGAAAAAATGTCCTATTCACATAATCTTCGAAGAGTCTATCAAAACTAGAATTATTACCTCTTCAGAAAAGGGTGTGATGAGAGGTAAAAGAAAGAAGGTAAGAGTTGGCACAGATTATTAGTATATTCTACAAGAAAAAAGGGTGTTGTATATAAATACAGCTTGTGGCAATAGAAACTGGCAAACACAGGGGCATACACATGACTTCACCATTCTAAATTCCCTCAGTGGTAAAAGCATACTCTCTCGCAGGGCAAACTAAAAGGATATGCGCGTTGTCCAGTAACAGTTATATTGTCTCTTGGTACACTACACACATCAAGGAAATGCCTCCAATAAAGCTTGACATGTTTTGGTAAAAGCCATTTATAAGCAGGCTTCGTTGCTGTTTCAACAAATGAGAAATGTTATGTTCTGACCTGAGAATTTAAAGCTACTGAATTACACCTAACTAAACTAAGAGAAATTCTCTTTGAAAGTTCTGGATCATTATCCCATACAGTACATGCTAGCATTTGGAAATCAATCCAGCTGAGGTGCAATTTGCTATCGTGAGAATTTTTGGCTTGAATCAAGCTCCAAAAGAACTTGTGAGAGTTTTCCTATTCCATGTTTTTTTGTATACAATATAAGCTCAGTCAAGCATCTGCAACAGTTCTGTCCATAACAAAAATCAATCATTTTCTTGCCAGCATATCAATATGGGAAAAACAATCCTGAGTCAATCTTTTGGTACTGTAATTTTTTGGGTTAGAGAAACTTTGGAACTGCAGTTAAAAGTCTTTTTTTTTTCTTCCGTTTAAGCAAGGGATCCGTTTTCACTCCTACACACTGAACATATCCATTCTGATACTACTGAAATTGCCATCTAGGCCTGACGCTGCCTTAGCCTTGACTTCCAACGTGTTATCTAAGTCATCCAGCTTCTGGCTTAACTCACTGTCAGACTCATCTGAACAGCTTTCGGTGGGTAGTGAGGTTTGAACCCCTGAGGTGCTGCACGAAGTTGAGGTAACCGTTGAAGGCAAGGAAAGGGGAGGAGGAGAAGCAGATGGGCAGGAAGCAGCTTTCCTGGCTGAGGCCTGGAAAAGAATATTTGGCCAGGACTTCATGGACAAGTGAGAGAGATGAGGCAAGGTGTTATTAGAAGAAGCTGCAGACTGCGAGGTAGATGTGGTGTTAGGACAAGGGGAGCAGACTGAGTGAGGTAATAATCTAGCATGCTCTTTGGCATTTCTCATTGCTTGTTTGATTGTTTTCTCTTTGTGCAAGCTCGACTGAAGGTGTTGGCCAAGTGCTTCGTTCCCACTGACGGACACGTTGCAGGCTATGCAATTGTACTTGCTTACGGCCTTGCGAAGCACTGTCTCTTGTGGATCAATAAAAGGGTGTCCAAAGTAACAGAAGGACTTCTGGTGGCGAGCTGCTGAGTCTTCATCAGCAAAAATCATCTGGCACTTTCTGCATATAAACTCGTGTTTGATGGACGGAACGATAAACGCATCTGGAAAGCTTGAACTTTTGGTATTCGTTTGGGGTTCTTCATTTGTGCTTTCTGTTGAAGAGCCTTTATCATCCTTAGTTCCAATAGCCTCTTTTGGTTTGAGAGAGTTGCTCTGTGCACTTGTTGACTTAATAGTGGGCGTTTTCTGCTGTGTTTCACTTTGCCTCTGCTGCTGATGCTGCTTCTGTAAGGAATCCTGGAGGGACTGCTGGTACTGTTGGTACTGCTGCAACAGGGCAGTTGGTGAAAGCCCAGCGATAGCCTGCGGCATTGCAGGGCCGTAGGGGAATAAGTTCTCCATTCCACACAGAGGAGGGAAGTATCCCCCCTGTACTCCACCAGGGAGCTGGGGCGAGAAGCAAGATGCAAAGCCAGGGATGAAATAAGGCAAGAACTGTCCCCCTAAGAAGGAGCCTGGGTCACCAGCAATGGCATTCTGAAGTGCTTGCAGTTGTGCTGGGTCCATCTGAGCCTCACTTCCCAATTTTCCTAGCACTGAAAGTGTCGGCGAGGGCTTTTCTCTTCTCTTCACAATTGGGGTCTCGGGACGGGCAGTGTCGGCTTCTCTTTCTTTCACCTTGGTCTTCACTAGCTTCTTGTCTTTCTCTGATTCTTTTATGTGCTGCTCAGTCTGATTTGCTGCCAAAGGAGTGGGAGGAGGAGGAAGTGCAGGGGGCTGAGGAGGAGGAGGGGGAGGTGTCTGAAGAAGAGTCTTGGTTGGGGTACTGCTGAGAGACATGGCAGGAGAAGGGGTGGCTGGAGTAGGGAACCCAAGCATGCCAGCACCAGGAGACGCTAAAGCTGAAATACAGTAGTATAGATAATATTGAAATATTTGACTGCAGAATCACTCCTTATCTTAGCAAGACATTATTTTGGGGCTCTCCCTCTGATATGGAACAAAACTGTTACAAGCAGTGTATAAAAAGAAGAATACAATAAAAAAAGGAAAGAAAATATGCATAAGTATTACAGCAACTGAACTTTAGGGGTTACAGCCAAACTCAAAGTATAGTGTTCCACATTGTTACAGTAAATACATGCATTAAATGTCTCTACGAATTAGTGAACGACAAAGTCCTTCAAAGGAGGCAAATGGGGCAGTAGCACTAAGTGCATTTAATGTATTAACTGTTCATTAAGATACTGCGCTGTGTTTTTGTCATACTGACTCACCAGGTGTATTTGGTGGAAAACCAGGAAGGGAGGATGGCCCATTGACACCAGGGAGAAGCACTGGTGGGAGACCAGATATTCCTGGGTAGGCAGTTGGCAGGCTAAGGCCATGAAGTGCATTACTGTCCACTGCAGGTTGCTGCTGGGCTGGCAAGTTGAGTACATCGGTTACCTTCTTCAAACGGTCAAGTTCTTGTTGAGCCATAAGCTGGCGGACAGTGGTAGGTGCAAGGTAGTCTTTTTCTCGATCAACCTGGTTGCCCAGGGTTTCCTGCACTTTTGCAATGTGCTGCTTCGAGAAGATATGATCACGAATTGAAAGTCTAGCTGTATACTTCACACCGCATAACATACACTCAGGCCTCGGTCCATCTGGAGAGCCTTGGCTTATCATGAATGGCTTTCCAATGTTTATTTTAAACTTTTTTTCTTTTGCACGGGCATTTTGGAACCAGACTTGCACAACACGTTTCGGGAGTCCTATTTCATTGCCCAGCATTTCACACTCTTGCATAGTAGGTGTGCGGTAGTCACTGAAGCAAGCCTTTAGGACTTTAAGCTGTAGATTGCTCATTTGGGTTCTAAAACGTTTGTGGGCATGTCTATCTCCACCAGCTTTTGCAGACTTGAAAGGATTAGCACCTCCAAATGGACTGGGTGAACTGGGATCAGCCAGACTTGAAGTCTCGCTCCTGTCAGCACTATCATCTACATCATCATCTCTGGAATTGAAGTAGTCACTGTCTTTGCCAGAGAAACTTGACGGGCTAACCATGCTGAAAGGGAATCTATCCTCACTTAAATCTGAGGTTTGTGCAAGGTTTATTTTGTTCTCAGTCATTTTCTCACTTCCATTTATTGTAAGATTCTCCACCTCATTATTGGTCTCATCTCCGGTTGTAGCATCACTGACAGCTGTGTTAATTGAGGAGGTCTCATCGAAGTCAACTTTGTTATCAAAAGAGGCTTCTGCAGAGCACATGTTAAACCCCTCAAGATCATCAGTATGTTCTGCTTTTACAGATGATAAGCTCAATAAGTTTTTTAGTGGCATTTCGGAAGGTTTAACTGGAGTGGAAGAAGCATTAGGAGGCTCACTTTCATTCATCTCAGTCTTTGTGGATACTTGTAGGTAGTCAGCAAAAGTGTACTTATGGGGACTTTGACAGCCATCATCTTGAGGCATCATTGGACTTGGAGGCAAACTAAAGCCTGCCTGTTTTGCCTCATGCCAGTGTCTTGAGCGAATGTGACTATCAAGAGCTGACTTGGCCTTGAACAATGCCCTGCAGAATGGACACTTTTTATGACTTTGGGAGGGCCCAACTGCTCTAAATTGTCCTTTCCTTTCTCTGGCTCGGGTGTTCTGAAACCACACTTGGACAACTCTTTTCTTCAGGCCAACTTCCCGTGCAATGTGATCTAACATTTTTCTTGTTGGGTTTGAATCAAGTAAGTATTTATCATAAAGGATCTCAAGTTGCTCTGGAGTAATGGTAGTTCTAAGACGTTTATCTCTGTGATGATCTTCTGCACTGTTATCTTTTTCATGAGATCCATCCTCTTTTTCATCTAATTTACGTTTCATAGAGTTAGAGTTCACAGCAAGGCCAGAGTTGCTTGGATTTGGCATCTGGGATAGGGCTCCAGAAAGAAGTTGACCAGTCATAAGAGGGTTATTTGGATCAAAGATCATATAGGGCATATCCAGTGGCCTTTCTAAAAACTGTGAGTGTAGAAATTGGTTTTGGGCGGCCATAAAATGCATGTGTTGGTGCTCCTGCCACAGCTCTACTGTTGGGAAAGCGATTTTGCACTGATCGCAGTGATACTGTAACATGTGTTGCGGTAGGCTATTGTTAAGAGAAGACAGTGCAATTGAAAGGGGACTTGATGAGACAGCTGTAGACTGGGGCTGGGAATGGGGTCTAGACATTTGTGGTTGGGGTACTTTTTGTGGTGGAGGCTGTGGGGTTGAAGTCTTAGAAGTTTTTAACTCACTCAGGTTCTTGGGTGCTTGTAAAGGGGCAATCTCTCCCGATTTTGTTTTTTCAAGGAGGAGCTCAGGTTTGGGTGAGGTTTTCCCTACATCAGGTCGAGGTGAAGGCATTAAGGGAGAGCTGGAACCAGAGCTACTTGCTGTTACAAGAGAAGGTTTTGCCGTCTCTGCTGGCTTTGCTAAACTCTGCTCATTAAACTCTGCAAACTCTTCTAAGTGGTTTTCATCTCCAACTTCATCATCCTCATCTTTGTAGCATTGCTTCTTCTGGTGAGTAATGAGGTCGAAAATTCGGGGGAATATGACACTGCATTTCTTACATTGGTACTGCATGTTGTTGGTCCTGATGTATCGTTCATTTGTTAATTCTTTCTTTTCGCTGTCTTTTGTATCTGCTTGGTTCTCATAACTCTTGCGGGCCTTCTGACGAGCATTTTGGAACCACACCACAATCACTCGTGTTGGCAGGTTGAGCGCCGTGGAGAGCTGCTCAATTTCATCATCCTTGGGGTAAGCATTGGTATCAAAGAAATCTTGGAGTACTCGCAGCTGATAATCTGTGAAACGTGTTCTTGATGACCTTTTGTTTGCCGTAGCATCAGTTCTGTAGTACTCTAACATATTCACTTGGGATTCAAGTCTGATGTCTTCCAGTGTGGTCATGGGTGGAATGTTGAAATTGTAAGGGGAATCTTTGCTTCTTTGACGTTCTTTGAAGAGTGTATTGCGGAACCAGTGCTTTATGACTTTCTGTGGAAGGCCAGATTTGTCTGCCATTTCTTGAATCTGTTCTTCGTTGGGAGAATTATTGATGTCAAAATGAGCACGGAGGATTTTTAGCTGATCGTCTGTAATTCTGGTGCGAGGACGCTTGAACTGAGACTGCCGCAGGAAGTTTGGATCCAGTCCCAGTTGTTGTTGACATAACTGTGTGAGGTCAGAAGATAAAGAGTCCATTGTTGGAAGCTGCAGTGCAAGCTGTGGGGGTAGCCCAGGGTGCTGCACTGATTGCATCATCAGTGGTGGGAAAATTGGCAAGTCAAGAGAAACAGGGAGCTGCACTTGAGGAGGTGCAGTTGGTGGTGGAGGTGGTGGTGGTGGAGGAGGTGGTGCTTGCTGGGAAGTTTGTAGAGGTGATGGAGATGGTGTCTGCGATTTTCCTACAGATGTAGTGGCAGGGATAGCTGTCACTGGGGCAGGAGGTGGAGGAGGTGGCGGAGGGGGAGGTGGTGGGGGAGTTTCTGGAGATCCTGGGTTTATGGGGTACAGCTTGTCATATGCCTCCCTGTACTGTTGTGCAAACTTCTCCAGCTCCACATATGGAAAGAACTGCCCATGCACATGTTCCTGATGGCTTTTGAGAATAAGCATGTTGGAGAAGAACTTTCCACACAGTCCACACTCAAGTTTGTCAGTCAACTCTTCCTCTCTGTTCTTTTTTTGGCTTTTCTGTCTATTCTCATTGTACTGAATAACCAATTCAAAGCCAAAGTTCTCTAGTAATGCTTTAGCAGCATTACCTCTAGCTCCTGAGATGATGCGTGGCGGAGGAATAAGGGGTTCTGAAAATTTAGGCTTTCTGGAATCTTTTGTATCTTTTGCGCTATCAATATCATTAGCTGTGTCCTGCTTTGATTTGCTCTCCTGCTTTTCTAGGTGCTCTTCAGCATCTCTGGACATTTGAATCTCAGACAGATTAAAGTGGTTGGAATCAGTTTTAGGCTTGTGACTCTGCTGCGGTGCTTTCTGCTGCTGCATTTGAGTCTGAGAGGCCTGCTGTTGAGCTTGCTGCTGAGAGAGCTGAAGCTGTTGTTGTTGGCCCAGCTGATGTTGTTGCTGCATCTGCTGCTTCAGATCTTCTAGGAATGATCCCGTCATACCAGGCATCCCAAACGCAGCCGAATGCAATGCAAGCTCAGGGCTGATGTTAAATTCAGCACCAGGGATGTAGAATGGGAAGAGGAACTGGGGCTGCTGGAATTGCATTAGAGCTTCTGGTGTCATTGGGAAATGCGGGAAGAAAGCTGGGTTCAGAAACTGTGGCTGAAAGAATGCAGCTTGCTGCTGGAGCTCATGCTGCAGTTGCATCTGAAGCTGTGCTGGTGACTGGGTTAGTGGGTAGGTGGGCTGCACAGAGATGTGATCAGTAGTTTGTTTTATGGTAACGTCTTTGGTATCTACAGCGTTTTCTTTGTTAGAGGATACTGGTGCACTTGCAGAATCAGTGTTTCCCTGATTAAGTGGAACAGGGCTTTTAGATGAAGTACTTCCGCTGCTACCACCCCCAGTACTGGTACTAGTCTCCATTTTGGCGGTTCGTGCTTTTGTCTGATGAAGTACAGACCTCATGTGAATCTCCAGGGTTGAGCTTTGGCTATAAGCAACGTTACAGATATTGCATTTGTATGGTTTGTTGTCAACATTGTTGCTGGTCTCCTGGGGAACTGGGCTGGAGGCCTCTTGGATAACTTTCTTTAGCTTATGCAAATGTGAGACAGAATTGTAGTGAACAAGGAGAATGTTCTTTTGGGTGAAAGACTCTTTGCATACTGTGCATTTGTATGGACGTGATGGGTCTAGAAATTTTTCCATGGTGAAATTTGGGCCTTTCCTAAAAGGCAAGGTCCGCTTTGGCTCGGAGCCCATATCATCAAGCAAGGAGCTGCTATCACTTCCAGTTGGACTGGCCTTCCCTTCTTGGTCAAGTTCCTCATCTTTGTCTAGCTCATGCTCAAAGGCTTGTGCCTCTTCTAGAGCCCGCATTTCACTCTCAGCTATGTCACCATTTAGGGGCAGGTTCCCACAGAGTTGCTGCACTTCGGCTTCACTCAGCTCAGGGTGACCAGTCTCCAAATGCTTTCGAAGGGCAAGGAATGTCCTGAAACTGCGCTGGCACAGACTGCACATGGTGGCCGCACGGATGGCGTGGTATTGGGAATGTATTTCAAGCTTCTGCATAGTCTTGAAAGCCAGGCTGCAATGGTTGCAGCGGTATTTGTAGACGTGGCGATCAGAGACTGAGAGCTGCTGGCGCTTCTGAAGATCACCAAGATGCTCCTGCATGGAGTCTGGGCTCTTCCTGTCTTGCCCACTCGCTTTCTTCCAGTCAGGGGCCTCAGCAGCCTCAGCAGCCTCCTTTGGTGGTTTGAGTTCCTCATTGGAAAGTTCAACCTCACTTTTTTCTTGGCCTGTGCTGCTTTTCAAATCCTTAGAGCTGTTTCCTGTAAAAAATCATTAAAAAAAAAAAATTATTTAAAAATTCTTACAAAGAATTTTCATTATATTGTATTATTGTTTTGACTTTTCTAAGGAATCCTCTATAATGTGGTTCATACATTTCGGATGACACTGGCAGCATAAATGTGCTTACCCATGGGTTTTCCAGATCCCTCAGGGATAACAGCTGAAGAATCTATCAAAGATGGGACTTGGTCTTGTAATGATACAGACAGCAAGGAATTGGGCACTGTAACATCTGGACCTGCAACCTGAAGAAAGAAAATACATAAATAATGTTATATCACAGCCTTAAGCGCAATCAAACCAACATAAGATAAACAAAAAACAGATTTATAAATAATACATTTGTTAAAAATGTTAAGCTTAAAAACAGAGATACAGGGACTTCCAACAGATCGATTTCAAAACTGCTGTTTTGTGATTTAATAAGAGGAGAATTTTCCAGTTTAAAACATATTCTTGGAGAATACGCTAGGCCTGGGAAATGCTTATCCAATTATTCACTGCCAACACTGTCAGAGTATGATCTTGATAGCAAGGCTGACAGAGTTAGTATTTTATTTTATTTTTTAAAGAAATTAATGCTGCACATACCGTCATAAGTAACTTCTCCACACAGTCTGGAGCCACGCTATGAAGGTGGGTGAGATGCAGTTGCAAGTGAATCTTGTTGCTGAGGACATCCTGACACAAGGGGCAACTGATAACTGGCTGCATGGAATGCTGGGACATGATGTGCAGCTGTAAACGGTTTGCATCTTTGTTACTGTAATTACAGTATGGGCACTGCTGCACCTGAAAAGACAAAGTTTATCATACAATTGCCATACATTATTGCACTGCTCCGAACAACTACATATGAGTGATTCTGCAACATGATGCCTTAAGAAAATCAAATTCCAAACAAAACAAGTACAACTCCAAATGTCTATAAAATTAAATTTCCTCTAATTCACTGAAGTTTTCATTTCTCATAACTTAATTAAAAAAACCTAATCAGGTAAGTAAGTAAATAAACTTGCATGAATCTCTGGAATTTCTAATCAGAAGATTACAAAGAATGTTGACATTAACCATTTCAGATTATGCCTGGTTCTCATTACATGAAGAACTTTTAAACTGCAACTTCTCTCTACCTGTTTTAATGTGTAGCCCTTTCAGAAATAATTCAAGTCCTGTACCATTCAGCCATGGTAATGCTTTTTTATAAATACAATTTTTTTTTTTTTTTTAAGGGAATGAATACAATCTAACCCAGAAATTCAATTTATACACAAGGATGGCTCAGTCTTGTTATGAAGCCCTATTTTTGCAAACAGATCAGAGTAACTAACCTGCTCATTAGACAGCGTCTTCTCTTCAGCTGATTTAGCTCTCTTGGTTGGAGTGTCATTTTCTTTCTCCTGCTGAAGCGACCGCTTCCCTGCTGTAGCAGTCCCCAGGGTTTCTTTAGACAGTGTATTAATTCCTGTGAATAAACAGATAGGATATCTTCTGTCACAAGATTATTCTGGACTCCTGATGCTTAAAATCTCCTGACAGATGACAATGACCCTTACTTTTATAAGATGCCATTTCTGGGTAACATGAGCTTATTGTTAGGAATGTAGATCTGATAAAAGGTTATTGGGCGACTCACATTATGCGAGACTTAATAATGATAATAATAAAAAAAATCTTCAAAAAGCATTTAAATTGAATTATACCACAGACAAATTGTGTATTGATTCTGAGCATGAATACTAGACAATCCAGAAAAAAATCTATATTCACAAAAGCAACCGAATGAAGATATTCACAAATAAATAGAGGTTCGAATTCATTGTTATTGCATTGCAGGTCAGGGTACCATTATGCAGTTCATTTGGGGGATATAGACAGCCAAATCACAATTTCCAACAGCCCCCTGAATATCCATGCTTCACACTCTGTATTAGAGGGGGTTGCCATGTTATTTCCATTTTAGCGGAGCTCAATTCAGCAAATCAGCCCCCAGTTGTATTTAGAGTATGCTGCGCAGAGTGATAAATCTTTCATTACCCCTGTATCCTCAGATACAGACAGTGTCCCAGCCTCCTCAGTCAATGCAATTTATCCTCTCGCTGCATATGCAGTGAACAAAGAAAGCCCTGCTCGCTGTTCTTCACTCTAATCTGGTCACTCTAGGCTAAATGTGTGTATTACTCTTATGAATCAAAGCTTAGCAAAGCAGTCATCGAAAATGGATGGTAAAAAGATGTTGGAAAAAAGTATTTTTTTTTCTGCTCTGTATTTATTTAAGTATATTTCAATATCTGCTGCGTGTTCATGCATGTTAATTCTTGGCATTACAAGGCATTCTGCTTATGTTATTGTGGTCTTGCATATCAGGAACCTGACATATTGGCCTGCCAAAAAAAGTGACACAAGAAGAGGGGAAAAACCACAAGGGCGCAATACAAATTTCCAAGAGTATCAAGAGTATGGTCTGCAGTCTCGAATGTCACAATGTCACATGCATTTCATAACAAACAGAAAACCTCATTTGCTAGGCTCTCCAATCTCATTGCTGTACATCTGAGCTTTTTTCTCCCCCTTCTGTTTATTATGAGGATTTCTAATTTTGACTTTCAATTTTCACCATCTTCCACTCAATCTGCAACTAAATTGTTTCCTGGGTGAGGAGGTGACTCCTGGACAACTGGGTGCAAACACATTTCAATATGCAATGAGGCCCCTTCCATTGATTGCCATCATATCGAATGTAAATGTATGGTCTGAGGGCTAATCTGCTCTACATGATGATCCATCTATATGATTTATTTTCTTAATCAACACTCTGCTTTCATAAACATTTAAAGTGCATTGGAGATGGACACACTAGGCTGTCAGAAATGAAAACGGGAGAGACAATGAGGAAAGAAAAGCCATCGCAGCATTTAATACAGTACATGTTCCATTTCTGTTGTGCATGAGGTTTTGTTAAACTGTCAGCTAAATTAACAATTTAAATATTCTAAAGATGACACATGTATGTATGTGTATATATATATATATATATATATATATATATATATATGCATTTAATAATTATTTAATAACAACTTTATGTAGAAATGTGTCAGGACTCAATGGCTCTTTATGCGATCTGTACCTCACACTAAATGAGAATGCCCTTTTTCTTTGTCTACAGACACACACACAGTGCAATGAAGCAATAGAGAAAATAATTGTGACACCACAGCCCCCCTTCACATCCGAATGACAAATGTCTTTGAGAAGCAGGACCTAGCTTGATTAGATAAATCAAACTGTGATTTATGATAGTCAAGCTGTTTGCATTACAGGGACCAGTGCCGTGGACAGGAAACCCATCTTTATTTACAACTGTCAATGGGATTTTAAAATCATGCAACCTACGCATGGCTTCTTTAAAGATCTCTGTTTAAAGAAGAGAAACAACTAAACTAAAAGAATAAACAACATATGTCGCTAATGTGATCTATGCAGTGAAGGGCTATCTTGTTCATTTTCAAAATTTAAATTCATCTCATTGCACCATTCAACATGAATACAATTTTACATGAACAAAACCTGGAGTAGTACTCCCTCACTTTGAAATCTTCGCAAAATAGTACTGTGCATTTTATTTCAAAAAATTCTTTCCCCTGCAAACGCCAATTATACAGGTCTTACTTGATAAAGGCATCATAAATTTACTATTCAATTTACTGGTCTTCAGTCCAGCCAGTCTGGCTGAGGTGACAGGGTAATAAATAAAGCAGGACCCTGGGACGCTCCAAGAACTTTAGTGATTTACAAGGACAAGAGGTTAAGGTTACGCATTAGTGTGACCTACAGTTCAGCAGATAACATTTGAATACTCTAAATTCTCAGCTTGCACAGTGCAGCCCTGCTTTCTCATCGCTCTCGCAAAAAAAAATAAAAAAAAAAATACAATCTGAGTCCATCAGCTTTACCATCGCACTTCAGACGAGGCGTAAACCGACGGATGTCATATTTGGCAACTCCTACAGGACTCTCTGAATCGTTTAATTCAGCAACAGAAATCATAGCTGTAGGCTTCAATGAAATATGTAAATACTTTTAATTTATTTTAATCTAATATCTAGAAAGACTGAAATTAAATAAAATGCAAGACAGATCCAATTCTGAATATTTACCACTAGAATTTGCATGTTTCCAGCTTGGAAACAAACCTTTATTTAATTCAGCTGCATTATTTAAAATTTAATAAGCATCTGATTTGAAAACAATATTTAATTTCCCTGCTAATTTACAGCAGGTATGCAGAAAATGTTCTTAGCCATAATGACAGCTAATTTTCATCTTTGCTTGTGTTTGCT
The DNA here is from genome assembly GCF_016745375.1 of Pimephales promelas. Next base: position 19,277,734 of record NW_024121133.1, read on the forward strand.
GAATTATCTCTTTACCCTAAAGCCATCACACTGGCATGCTTCCATACTACATCTAAACAGAGCACAAAGTAATCTGGAGTTGATCCAGATTAAGACATTTGCATGGAAAATGCAATTTGGATTATAATTAATCCACAGTGACACTAGATTAAAATGAAAAAGTAAATGGGCTGTTTTGAGAGATGCTGCCTATGAAGATGAATATTGTGAATATCTCTACATATAATCTGTAATATGCAGGAGCCTGGTGTTATATATTCCAACCCACATTAAGGATTTATTCCTTTAGACCAAAAAAACAAAACAAAAACATAACATATGGGTTCAATAGAGCAACCCATTCTGACTGCTCAAAATCAAAACAACAGCCATTTGGGGATAGATATTTTCTAATTTCAATTTAAATACCGCAGCCTTAAAAAAGGAAAAGAAATTGTCGTGATGCAAAAGTTTGCAAGCATAATATTCCCATTAAGGTTTGAGAATGCTAGTTTAAATGGGACCTGCATCTCAACCGCAGCGTTAAATGACGCCGCATGTAATAGGTCATGTAAATGCATTGAGTACGAAGTGCCTCAGACAAGCCTGTCATGGCTATATGGATAAAAGATAAACGACTGGCTAAACTAATAGGCTCTGTCCTGTTTCAGCATTTCCTCTGCTCCATTGAACCCAACATTATGTAGCTAGGTATGGTGTGCATGAAAAGACGCCTAATGTAATATTCATTTCGACCATATATTTCCATCTCATACATAAAAAAGCACATATGAATTCTTATTTGGCAAATCAAATATAACAGAGCCTTAGGTAGTGATGCCAGATGCTAGCTCCAGGGGCTGTTTCCTGATCTCAACACAACACTGTTTTGTAAAGATTGTTGCCTTTGCTAATGTGCTACCAGTCAGACGTGTACGTAGATCTACAGTCCGAGGACAATGAGCTCTAATAGGTGGTGCGTTGCTTCTTTAAAAAAAAAAAAAGGAAAAAGGGTTACAAAACTATATACTTGAGCACAGTCTAATCCTATGCTCATACAAAATTAATATGTCATCAGAGGAATCGCAAGAACAGAAAAGATTAATGAAAGGCGCTTAAAAATTACAAGCGTACAAACTGATTTGATTAAAAAAAAAATAATCTCAGTGGTCACTGTGGAACATTCTTTGCCTTTATCCACATCTCTGCCATCAGATGGCTATGATTAAAATGGGTCAGCGGGAGGCTACTGATGGCATGCACATGCAACCCACACATGCAGCTGTTATTAGCAGGAAAAGCCCCATTGGAGCAAAAAAGGTAGGAGTAGTGTATGTTAGTGACTAAGCGACATTGAAGAGAGGGTACCGGGGGTGAAAAAAAGACCAAAACTAAAGGTCTTACTGGAGTCCTTCTCCGTTGTCTTGCCTTCTATGGCGTCCTTCTTGCTCGAGTCTTTGTCCTCGGCCGCGGCCAATGAGGAGGCTCGTGGGGATTCCTCGCTGTCTTCACCTGGTTCCTCTACAATTGAACACAGGAAGGGCATTTGGTTACCCACTAGCGGTTACAGTGACTGGTTTTGAATCGTCTCTGAACACACCAAACACTGCCGTATGTGTGTGTGTGTGTGTGTGTAGACAAAATACACCACAAGACACTGGTGCGGGGGATCCGTCTGGTTTCATTAACCCTGGGATACTGAAATATGAATGTTCTTCACACACCTCTCCAGATTGTTAGCACTGGGCAGATTACATGGACATTTTTCCGTAGGCTCAACACCCCCCCCACCCCCTCGTGTTTAATAATTCTGTGTATCTTTGCAGCGCTGCCAGTGGATTAATCTGTTTATGCTGTTAGGTGATAGGTCGAGGCCGTGCGCCTCTAATCCCTGAAAGGCCTACTGTTCCCTTTCATCCAGAGAGCATTTGTCTCTCACTGCGCTGATGTCACATTTTAATGAATTTTTAGCAGGCTGAGTAATGCCAGATAACCACTCCTGTCTTTCCCCCCTCCACCCCATGCAGCTTCCATCACACGGCACACGACGGGGAAGAAAGAAAGAGAGAGGGAGGGAGAGAGAGAGAGAGCGAGGGGGAGAAATAAACATATTTTGGAAGACTCCGCGAGAAATGAAATAAATTAGGACAACATGAGGCAGGAAAATGGCGTTCAAAGTGCTGCGCTCATCCATTTTATAAAACCTTAATAACCATATAAATTGACCACGGGGAGGCAAAAAGGTCATCGGTATATTTGCATACAATCACTCAAGTCATTGTTTGGTAAGCAGAGGGGCCCTGACTGCAGATACATGATATAATTAACCCTTTAAAACTCCCCACACGGTGCTGGCACCGACGTTTTAAGTGCAATACATTAAGTGGAAATTATATACAGCATGAAATTTTCATGGCAGATGCTGGGAGTGATTGAAAGGAAAAATTGTGCTGCACTCTAGTCCTGATGTTTTATTAATAATATTCTGACAACAGGATGAAATATCTCCTGTCACTGCTGGCAGCCGGCTGCAAAAATTGCTATTTTGGCGCACACGCGGTGACGGTGTGCTCTAATACATCCTGCAACAAAGACACTGTCTGTGTGTGTGTTTGTGTGTGCCGTGTGTGTGTATGTAAGACAGCTGGGGGTATCTTTAGACATACATGCCGCATTTCTACAAAAATGAATGGCATAAATCGCCGCGTTTGTGCTTAGGAAACAAAAAGCCATTTCCATTCATATACAGAATTTAAAAAGAATAAATAGAAAATAAACTAAAATAATAATAACAAATAATAAATGATAATTTCTGCACAGTCATAAGGGGTGAGAGATATAACGGTATACAAGATTACCGGTATATTTGTCCACCAGTAGAGTATTGTCTCTATCACAGGTACGTTTATCTGATGTTGCAGTGCTGTGTCGTCTTGAAAGCTTATCATGTGAATGCATTTTAATGCATTTTGGTTTAAAAACAATTGATTTTAAAACCGTTCAAGCGTAATAAGCAGCGAATGAGGACTCATTTCTGCACATAAAGCAACTGTTCATACAGTGCGTGAGTACTTTTTAGTGCCTTGAACAGTCAAATACATATGAAGAGTTCAGATGCAAAAGCCTCTAAATGCCATTTGAAATTTTCTCCTTGAATGATGATTTTTATCAAACTTGTATATTTAAGTTCAGTAATTTCACTTAAATAACAATTAATAGGTAATCATCATTGCCATTTAAGTGAAATCACTGAACTTAAATATACAAGTTTGATAAAAATCATCATTCAAGAAGAAAATTTCAAATGGCATTTAGAGGCTTTTGCATCTGAACTCTTCATATACTTATGTCATAATGCCTGCCTTTGCAAGTATCCTCATAAACAGTTGTTTTATGTCTTAAGTAAATGGTTGATTAAATAAAGTCTATGTGCAAGTGCATATTAGATTAGTGCACCCACCCTTAAAGTGACAGCAGCCTAATAAACCTGATTTGATCTGTTTAGTATTTGCTTAAAGCTTAAAGGGAAGGTCTATTTCATTTGTGTTTTTTTTCTATTGTAGTTTTTATCCTATTGTTTGTAATTATTTTATCACCGACTACCTGTCTTCAGTGGGCTTGTTTTTGTTTTTATACTTGTGTTAGTTAGGCTAATAAGGCCATAACTGTGTAGGCCAATCGACAGCCTTAATACTTTAGGTTTTTGACATGATTTGATTTGACATTTTTTAAATTAAACATCAAGGCTTTCTGGCTTTAAAAAAAATATTATAAAAATGAAAGTACTGGTAAGCTACACTTGTGTATAAGTAAGCTACAAATGTCTAAATTTCATTGCATACAGTATGTACATAACATACAACATGTATCTCGCTCTCTGTGCCTCACTTCCTTCCTGTCGCAGAGGCAGTTGAAGCAGGACTGGGGGTGAGTGTTGAGGGGGAAAGCGGTATTATGGGGAAAAGGGGATCTGGACAGAGGTAGTGTTGAGCTTAAGACAGTGTCAGGACTGAGGGCTAATCAAAGAGAAAGAGAGAGAGAGAGTGCATTGCCTCAATAGACAGATGGGGGTTAGGACCAGCTGGATGTCTGTGATCATGACCAGATTTCAGGTCAGTTAATAAAAGAGACACACAATCACACACACAAACACACACACTCTTACACAAACACCACAGCACAATGTCACACCCTAAGGGTACAGGGGCCAGGCTGTGGTACCTCCCCCTTCACTCGCCCCCTCTCTCTCCCCACGTCCTAAGCGTGAGGCGCTCTCTTCAGTCGGCTAGATTTACTGACCCAGTACCCCTAGCTGGGAAATGAAGTGTCAAAGTGCTAGTGAGCGTCTCTACCTCGAGGGGGCATCAAATTTTTAAGGCGATCGTGGAATGCATTAATAAAACATGGAGTGTCACAAAAAAGAAAAGGGCAAATTATGAAGGTAGTAACAGAAGGAATAAGGGAAGAAAAGGATGAGTTGCTATCATCTGGGTCTCATCAGACAGCATTTTTTTTCCTCTCTTTCCTTCCACTGTCCTTCTCTCTCTCCCTCGTCTTTTAGCAGGGTGTTCTGCAGTTTTTCTGGTATGCATTTCAAGAGCGAGAGAAACTCCCAGACATGCTTTCCTATACATCATAGCGGTGTCTGCCCTGCGCCTGACCCTGGCAACAGTTTGAGTAATCTGAATGCTTTACAGAGGCAGCGTGTCAGCAGCGTTGAAGGGGTGCAAGGGGGGTTCGGCAGACTCTCTGCCCATCAAACTTAATCGCAAACAGCAGAGCCATAGACAACTTTTACTGCCCCCGCCATCCCTTTCAAGCAAAACCCGCAAACACATCAACCACACATCACCGACGGTTCTCTGTTCGCCAGTCTCCCGTGAGACCTGCTCTGATGTGGGTTGATCGGCATGCTGGAGGGAGACTGGGGTCAAAAAGGCGTCACAATTAAAGCAATCCTGTGTTTTTTCCTCATCAAAACACAACAGTCCCCCTTGCACAACCACCATACCTACAAAAAGAGATGGCATCCATGGAAATTTACAAATACGATACGACAGACACTTTCTTTTCATTAAAGCACCAGGCCTGTCCAGTATATAGAAATCATAATGACAAATGTGGAGGGCAGGATTCTCACTCTCGCTCCTCTTGGGGGCTATAACACCTCAGTGAGGTCATTATCCGGCCAGTAAAAGAGACACCTACCATACACAGCCGTGGATACACCCCCAAAAAATGACTCATTAAAATGTGTCCCCCACCTCCACCTTAGACTGATGGTTTATTTATGGTTCTTAAAAAAATAACAAAGAACATATTGAAGCTAGGCTAATATCTAAAACAAATTACAACCACACCGCATTTTTGCAAAACAATTAAATCAGTAAAAATATTAGTAACAAACACATACTGTACATACACATTAAACAACAATAATTATGATTTTATTTGGATATATTATTTGATTTATATATGATTGTCATTTCTATATTATTAACTACAATTAATTGTAAACTATTAAGCTATTATTAATAATAACAATTATAGCTCTTTGCATCACTGTCATTTCTTATATTTTTATTTAATAATAATATAAAAAACGAATTAACTATTGTTATTATTATTGTCATCATCAACATCATCAATAATAATACATTTTCGCATGATTGTCATTTCTTCTAATTTTACTGATTTGTGAAAATGCAATGTGGTTGTAATTATGATTTCTTGACTGTCTCTTCTTGTTGAGGTGTAAGGAACACTAATTTCCCAGCACACCACAGGTTGGCTCTGAGCTGCCCAGGGTTTTCATGATGTCACATTCTTTCCCCCCATGGTTTTCATTTGAGCCGCTCCATTTTAAAGGAAACTTTGAAACTCGAAACCCTGTACTACTTTGTTAAGGGCCAGTTGTAATACTTTCAGGATAATAAGCTTTACTGACTTGTTGATCCCCCCACCCAAATCTCTCTTCTTCTTTTTTTGCTCCCTCCTTTTTCCAAATTTCAGTGTATTTAACAAGCATTTAGATCTTAACCAGATGCTGTTAATGTACCATGTCTAAAATACTAAACATCCACGTGGAGAGCGGGCCCATTTCCCTTCACGGCTCTGCTGCTGCTGCTGCTGGGGGACACAAGAAAGCTGCTCTTTCTCAAAGGCAAGCACACTTCTACTGCAGTACACCTTGTGCATCAGCAATCAGAAAATGTCTTTTGTTGCTGTCAGTTACTTTCATCCAAGGAAGTTTTCCTATGCTACCAGCTCTTCTGTGATGTATGATGCACTTCAAAACATTAATCACCTCCATCAAATGAATAAACATGATGAAGATTAAAGCTGCTTCTTTTGCTGCACCAACACAAATTTCCCTCTCATTTCTGCAGACTTGTGTTCCTGCGCTCAGCCACATAAGGGATATTAATGGCTCCAAATAACTAGCATTAAATCTAGCATCTTCAAAGGTTTCCGCAGACAAACCCCAAACACCTGCATCGTACACAAAAAGGCTTTTTGTGTCCGTGCCATTCAGATCACCTGAGGCATCCGGAGAAAGGAGGCACTGCAGCCAGGCTTACTTTAGCATTCGAAAATAATATAAAAAGATCCCTCCTCGTTGCGTTCTCCCCCCTCCCTCCTCGCTCCTTTCTCTCTCTCCCTCTCTCTCTCCTTTTTATTATACTCCATCCAATATTTATTCAAGACATGATTATAAACATCTGCCCGGGTAGCCGTTTCATCTACACAGGAGCCAAAGGGGCTGGAAATTTCACACACGGCCGCCAACATGACCTCGGCTCAGACGGAGCATGGAGGTTTTTTTTTTTCTTCAGCGCACCGCACGGCTTCCTGTCTGTGACGTCTGAAAAGCACTAGGGGCCAGGGTTAATGGCCTTTCCAATCTCTGTGATAAGAATTCATTTTGTTCTATTACCAGCAGTTATCAGAGGAGGCTGCAGCATCACTTCAGCAGGAGGTTCAATCAATGAGAGAACCTAATGAAGTAACCAGCTCTAGATCTATTTTCTTGCTCAACTCTATCAGACAAATAAGACCTATCTGTCACCCCTGTGCGGGTCTGCTCTGGAAACCCAGAAAGCCTCGGCCAAACCCCGACCGCAAAGAGAGGAGAAACAGACAGCTGAAAAGGTGGTCTGGCGCGCATGCAGATTTGTCAAATATACACTGGGAGCTGCATCATCCTTCAAAAGAAAGGGGAAAACGTGGACTGGAAAGTACCAAAACTGACTACAATAACAAATTCCATAAGCACGTTATTATGATCGATCAAAACACTGACCCAATTTACTGGTTACATGTTAACATTCTGCAAATTCTTGCAGGACAGAAAAGACCTCAGTGGCCACATCTAATTAGAGAAAATCACGGTCAAATTTCTGAATGGAAACGGGGCTGACAATAGCTGTGCAGCTCGATCTGTGGCGATGGCTAGGAAATGGCATCCAGCGAGGAAAATGAATGAGTCCGTGCGCTCCCTCCAACTCCATAAAAACATGCAAAAAATGTCCATTTCATTACTTGCTAAACAATGTCATATGGGCTGCACTGCCCCCTAATAGACCCTGACAAAGGAGTACCAGCAGACATATGCTTTAAATAAATAAGATTACCCTGATAGACAGAGGCCTCTGACAATGTTCCCTGTTCTCTCTCCCCTATTTTTTTCCCCACCCAGCGCCTGTCGTTCTTGCCTTCATTTGTCTGATTCAGAGAAAATCAGAAGTACAGCAGATGCCCTGCTTTCGAGGCCCATAAGTCTCTTTAATGGCCTTGAACCTGTAATGAAAGGCCAGGAGGGCATTCAAACATGAAGTTTGTCATGTGTTCTTGCATTAGAGGGATCTTTTGTTTGATTTGACTGTGACCTAATACAATTAAAACACCATAAACATACTTTGTAATTAAGGGCATGCTGTATCTGTGCCAGAAAAGACAATGAAATCGCCCGTGGGCCTTTAGGAGGTGTCAATGGCAGTTTCACAACATACTAATTGTGGCTATGTTGGGCTGGGACAGTCGGCGTACAATTTGAGTCAAAAGAGCGTGATCAATATTTAAATGACTCTCTGCATTGATTTAAAATTAACTTTCAATTAAGACATCTGTTGGACTTTTAACTACAACACTTAACCATTGAGGAGGAAATAAGGGAACATTTATTGATACTCTTAAACAGCAGTGGCCATTCCGCCATCGATTCAGTCATTTGCGCTGGCATTGGTATGCAGGAGGTTCTAACTCTTTTCTCCCAGGCACCACGCTAACAGCCCCTGGCCCTGGCCTTAGCGGAGGACTTAAATAAATATATAAAGTCCAAATCCATCTCGCTGGACAGACAGAGGGAGATTAACCTTTATCCGGAGCTAAGTCAAAGGCATGTTATCTGCGGAACTGTTTGGAGCTGTAATTACATGGGCTCCATGTTTGTAGCCGATCGAATAGAACTCCTTGTGCTGCGTCGGCAGTCCGGAGGGGGAGAGACTTTCTAGCCGGCCTAATCAGGTAACAGACACCTTTTGTTTTGGGAGCTCATTGATGGATGAAATCTTTATCTGTAATATTGATCAGCCGGGACTCTAAACTGTCTATCTTGGCTACTGGAAGCTTTAACAAGATTGCCAACTGGAGTATATCAGTTAACATTTAATCAATGACAGTTTAAGACACAGATGCTTTAAAAAGGCTGTGTGTTTTCCTCCTGCTCTGAACGATTAGGGGAGGGATTGCTCAGAATTTATCATCCACATTCAAAGACGAAGGCCTGCGTCCTTGAATGCCGGAATGTCAAAAAGGTAAAGGATGTGGATGATGAAAAAGAAACAAAATGTTGAAAACGGTACCAGCATCCATTTTTTTCATTACGTAAACACGCTCTTACGCCAACCGTCCGATTTCGTCGCTATACATCAAACAACGGGGCGGCTAACCACAACCCGCACCCTGTCTGAGAGAAAAATACATGCATGCGTCATCTTAGTAAATGTATAATTTTTGCCACCCTTGCAAAATATAGCGATGTTAGGTGCAATGAGGTGTCAGCAAGCCGAGCATGCAATCCATTAGAATTCCTGTTTGGCTTGTCTGCTGTTTGTGCAGTTCACCCCCCAGACCCTCCCTCCCAGATTCTTCCATTTTCCTTCTTCTGCAGACTACGGCCCAATTAGGGTCTGAGCTCGTCACAATGGCTACGGCGGCTGTCAGTCATGCTCGGACCTCACCGCCCCAGGCCTATGCGATCGTTCATTTGCTTTCCTTGGCTGTCCCTTGAAAGGAAAATGTGAGTGTGCTAATTATGTAAAACATTGTTGTCGGAAAAACAACCATGTAATACTAGAAATACGTTCTGTAGAGCATAAGGAACACATGTATTTAAATTTGACTCCAACGTGTTCATGTTTACCGTCCTAATAATCCCTGTGATCAAAGCCTTCTATGGTATCACCTTCTATGATATTAGCGAACTGCAGCAATGCCTCATGGTTACTTCTGATTTGCATCTGACTAGGCGCTTTCGAATGACGAATAGAGGGATGTCCTTCCTAAGCCTTAGATCAAAGGCACTTCAATGTGAATGTGGCACCAGAGATCTTTGCTTCCCTCCATGTCGAGTCAGGAAACACAATCGTCAGGCACATATTATGACAGCGGCAATTACACAGAGGTGCGTGACACTATTATTGCCATTTGCCGGAGAGTGATTATGCTAATGGAGAGATGTATAGCAGGTGGCACGCATGCTGGCAGCTGCCAGCCAGAGACGCGCACACACAAAGTGGAGCCCTCCCTTTGCACACGCTTTTGCCCGTCTCTATAACAGTATGAACAATGCTTTACAACCAGCCAGTCCCAAGATATGTAATTAGGCCTCACTTTGATTTAACACTTCCTTATCACATCAAAGGCACAGGAATTAGTCGTGAAGGAGAGGAAGAATGCGACAAAAAGAGAGAGAGAGAGAACAAGGGAGAATGAAGACAATTATGGAAGCCTGTTTCCACCTCAGATAAAATAAATAAATAAATAAAACAGGTACATTGTGAGATAGTTGTTTTAGATATAAAGTGCAAATATAAAGTAGATTAGGCGGCAGTGGCTCAGTGGTTCAAACCGGAAGGTTGGTGGTTCAATCCCCAGTTCCACCTGACCAAGTGTCGAGGTGTCCGTGAGCAAGATACCCAAGCTTCTCCCGACGAGCTGGATGGCGCCTTGTGTGGGTGACACCGCTGTCAGTGTATGAATGAGTGTGTGAATGGGTGAATGTGAGGCATAATATGTAAAGCGCTTTGGTGGCCATTAGGTCTATGAAAGCGCTCTATAATGCAACCAATTGTGAGAGATAAAGCCGCAATTATGAGAGAAATCACAATTGTAAAATATTAGGGATATAGAAAAGGACACTGAGATGTGCAATAACAAACCAGATTGTGAGATTTAAATTGAAATTGTGAGATATAAAGTTACATTGAGATTTATAAATTCAAACTGTGATATATTAAGACGGATTAAGATATACAGTTTAACTGAGATATATCACAATTGTGATGTACAAAGTCACAATTATGAGAATAAGACATATTGTGAGATACTATAGAAAGTCATATTGTGAGACATTAAGCCACATGGAAAAATACTTCCAAAAGAAAACAAATCTGCTTAGATGTTAACAAGAAGAGGAAAAGTGGCCTTGCATGTCCAAAGTCAGGTAGACAGGAGTTTGTTGATTTTTCTTTTGCTCCTCAATCTACTTGAGTAGTTGCACTCTATGTAGTATATTTAGATATAAAAGTGCACATAGGGGTGTGAGCGGCAGCTCCAGCGTTTGTAATTCCTTCGGCCGGGTTATTGAAACGGAATCCCCCAGCTCTGCCGGCACACTCTGGCGAAGGGGGAAGCCCTCTCCTCATCCCTGCATGGATCCTGCCTCTACATGAAAGCCCCGGAGATCCCCGCCAACAAAAATCAATGTATGGATGTTCAGAGCAGTTTTCAAGGTTTTGTAAGACAAATCTTTGGAGCATGAGCTGGTTTAGTGCTATCGAGCCGAGCTTCGATCAGCCTGCCCCGGTGAATAATATGAGAGGGCCTTGCTCACTTTACCAGCCTGTGAAATGAAGACAGGGTGCCAACCACTTCCCTTAAAGGAATGTAACCTGAGTAACTCCCCCTCCACAAATAACCTCCCTTAATCTAATGTCAGATACCGCCTCCCTAAAGCCGATCCCAGATCAGGCAGTGGCGAGGCACAGTAGTTATCGCTTGCTCGGGGCTGCATCCTCACAGAGCCCTTTGTATCTAGTGCACATTCTTCTCCTAATTAGAAGAGATGGGTGATTATACCTTTAAAAGGAGGCTACTGTTTGCAATTGTCATTTGAGGCAGGAAGTCGGTCGTCACATGGCTTGCTTGACGAGAAAATAAATTAGATTAATAATGAGCACCCATACAACAATTTATAACCTGGGGTAAAAGAAGAAGAAAAACCATGTTTATGCAAAATTACATTGACATGCAGTAATTAAAATAATACAACATGACATACTTCATAAGGGCTTCTTTTAGCGGCTTTGCTGACATGGCTACAGGGAAGACGGCACAGCATATGTTTGTCTTTTCTTCTCATTTTTTAAAGGTAATTAACTCTGCCATTGCCACTTAAACAAACATCAGCTTCTATTCAATATGTCTTTAAATTTCACTCTCAAAAAGACTACATAGTGTGCACTAACCTAGAATAGGTTGTATAATATTGTAAACTGAGAAGCTGGACAACTACACTGGGGGTGGTGTAGAAACAATTTTCACTCAGAAATTGCTAATAGATTTCACAAATAATTGAAGAAATGGCAAGTAACACATTTAATTAATTTTGAAGCAGAAAGACTGAAAAAGTTATGTGGATGTTATAAAGCGCCTTTTTATTGACAGTCACAAATAACCGAAAAGGCAGAGGGGTTTGAGATGTGTGTGTGGTGTTTAAGTAAAGGACGGCTATTGCTAGCCGACAGGTTTCAATTTCACATCCTCGATTATCTCACCCCCAATTCCATGCATGCCTAAATCTAAAAAATCTTATCCAGTGACTCCAAACAAACTCCCTTCCTCTCAAAACGCCTCTACACACACACACACACACACACACACGATTCCCAAGGAGCACCATCTCTCCAAGCTTAAATAGCAGAAAATTGCTCTGCTTTTCCGTGGTCTACCTCCTCATTCCTATCAGCCCAAGTGGGAACAAAAGGCTCGGATTCACTGGCGTGTGAGACCTGCTGATAGGCCAGGAGATGGGTTGCAGTTTGGTGCCGTTGATGCCCTGCTGACGGACAAGCAGGCTGATGGAAGACGGGGATTTGCGAGCCTACCAGGTCGCCATTTTGTCCCCAACGAACGAATCAGAGACACCACGCTTGCACCCGCTGAGGCTATTAAGCTCAAAATAACATGCAAGGCCGGAAACAATGCTTGATTTCATTACGGAAAACAGAACAATAGCTATAAATGTCTTGGTGGAATATATCTGGGTTTAAGTCCAGGCTAAAGACAAGACCGATAATATAAAAGCAACTGCTCCAGTGACAGCAAATTTACAGTGATGGCACAGTAAGAACAGGCCTCTCCTAGCCTCCTATTCTTCCAATCTCCCTCACGTTTTTTGCAGGAGAGTTATTATAGGATGATAAAAGCAACAACAATGTTGTGACATGAAACCGTTAGCATTAGGGTGGAAGAATGGAAGATGAAAGAATGTTCTTGGGAATTGATGATTGCTCACAAGGCCCTGATTTCAGCCTTTAATCTCATAGCACACTCAAATTTCCCTCTGTACGCTGCTGGTTTTGGCAGCAGGGAGGGGAATAAGTGAGGCTAGAGAGAAATTAGAGGTGTAGTATATACTATAGTAACTGTATATAGCACATTCGGCTGTAATACACACTAGGTGGTAGTATACACCCGGCAGTAAAATACATTCATTAGCAATGTACTTTCAGCTGTACCACAAGCTCTGCTGTAGTACATATACATAATTCAATATACATTATCATTTTAATCATAGTTTACGTTAGGGATACACAATATATCAGTACATTTTACTTATTTCGTAGAATTGTAAGCTATGGGATATTTAATTGCATATGCTTATTTCCTTAATTTTAAACTTAATTATGTTAAAAGCAAATCTTTTATAATATTTTTCATGAAATATGTATGAAATATGAAAGTATGAAAATTGAAATATTTTTCATACTTCAAATTATAATGTGCTGCCTAAATTCACTTTCACTCTCACTATTTATCAGTTATCAACAATGACATTAAAACGATTACAGGCTTATTGTATTGGCCAGAATTTTAATATTGGTGATTCACCAGCATAGAAATAATGTTATCTTGACAATTGACGATACCCAGCCCATTTCCGTCTTTCTGTAATGGATAACCGTAAAATGGAGAGTTTTTGTGTGTGCTTCGTAAACAATGCACTCCATTTTCATAAATTGGGTCCATTTTATTAAGCATGAAGTGTTCCGCTGCCCAAGTTATTCATAACATGGCCTGGGCTGATGAAGATTGGCCTATTAAGAACCTCCAGAAGCAATTAAAGTGACAAGAAGGCAAGGCCCTGATGTGTACATTTACTATGACGAGCGCTCTCCAAAGTGAATGCCCTTATTAAGAGCCACTGTTCACCTCTACAGCCTGCCACGACGAGACAGACAGAGAGAGAGAGAGAGAGAGTAGAACAACATGTCAGAGGCAAACGCCTGGAGAAATACCTATTCCTGGAGTGAGGGCGATTTGGTAATGAACCTTTCAATTCACTCGTGGGGTAATACATTCTGACTAGTGCATTAATTACTCGATAACATCCCATCAAAATGCAAATGCAGCACTTGACCCACAAGAGTGTCTCATTGGCTCTGCACTTGCCGGAGTTTCAGCACAAATCGTCTGTTTTCCTTTATCAAACAGAGTGGCGGTGTCGTATTGGAGAGCGTAGGGTTGCTCGCTTCTAGCCATGTGTGTGTTCGGTCACACGGACCTGACGACCCCCCCCGTCCCCTCACAGTCAGACAGGACTGTGGCCGCATGCTGACACTCTTAATTGCGGCAATTGAAGACAGTGTGCCGCTCAGATGGAATATTTCCCCTCTGCCTGGCCATGATCTGACAAGCTTGAGACAACGCCTTAATGGCTTTTCCAGAAGGGTGGGGCGAGAGGAGAGGAGGAAGAAAGAAACATGGAGGAAATGAGAAAGATGGTCAGAATCTTTCAAAGAGCTCATATATATATATATATATATATATATATATAGTGTGTCTTTAAAGTGATAATTCACACAAAAATAAAAAATCTGTGATCATTTATTCATCCTCATGCCATTCCTAATCTGCATGACGTTTTCTTTTTCTATACCATATAATGAAAGTCAATGGAGTCCAATCTTGTTTGTACCAGAATGATAACAGAATTTTCATTTTTGATTAAACACTATATCACAAACCTTAAAAAAACAAAACAAAAAAAAACTGTTCAATGAGCATAAGTTGTTTATCTTTTGCACAAATTTAGTTACGCATATAAAAAAATACATTTCAAGCGATTTCATGGGACATTTGGGCAGTTAGCTTCTCGAACATGGCCAGGGGGTCCGAGAGATGTCTTTCTATCAACAGGGTTGGATTACGAGCTTCAGCTGTTAGATGATCCTTTCACACAGGAATGTCAGACAGTCTCATGCCACATCAATCCATTCATTTTCTCATCTCTACATCTCCTTTCTCAACCCCATCACCTGACCCCTTGTTCATTCAAAATTATGACTAATTAAGTCATAAGCGAGTAATTTCTGGGAAGAATGGTGAGATTCTGAGAGCAAAGCTGAGGCTGTAAGCAGTGGCAGTGGAGAGGAAGCCCTGATGAAGTGACTGTATTGTGCCGATCTCTAGAGCAGGTCATGGGAAAGTGAGCTGACAGAGGCATGAGGTGTATTATAGCGGAGAGAATCAGTGTGAACGGTATGTGGCATTATCAGAAATACAAGCATGTGACAATGAGAGAGAGAAAGAGATGAAAATGACCTTCCGTGGCAAGGATCCTTCATGCATACCAAAGGTTTGGAGGTGTCTGCTTTGTCCTACATCGAATGCATACTGGGATGTGGATCTTATTATCAGTTTGTTCCTTTTTGGACCACAGTCGCCACTGAATGATGAATTATTCAGAACGAGTTAATTGGTTTGTGAGAAGGTATCCACAGAAAAAGATATTCCTTAGCAGCGGCTAATGAAAGAAAAATACCCACATTTTCTGCCGTTTTAACCCCTTCACTTA
Source organism: Pimephales promelas (assembly GCF_016745375.1). Next base: position 19,293,074 of record NW_024121133.1, read on the forward strand.
CACAAAAACAAGGCGGTCGAGCCCTGGAGGGGATGCTTGTTTCAGTTATCCTTGGTTGTAATTGTGAGGGCTGAAGAGCTATAAATGAGCTTCAAATCTTCAGGGCTTTGGACCCATGTATTATGCAAATGCCACAGTAGCACTCCAGCAAACCTAGACACAGTCAATGAACAATCAACAGGCCTTCGCCCCAATGACAGTACTTAACGCTACCTATTGTTGAGTCTCCTAAGAGTATGAGCAGCATTAAATTCCCAGCAGTAATAAAATCTGCTCCTCCTATTTAAAAGTAAACTCCACCACTGATACGTTTGCTGACAGTTGCGTGCATAAAGTTTATGTGGCGTAAAACATAATGGGGAACGCAAACGCTTATAATACACACCTGCCCTGGATGCCCCTCTTCACACAAACAGATTAAATGAAAATCTTGCATGACCACGGAGTGGAGCACTCTATTTAAGCAAGCCCACTGTCTTCTGATTAAGGAAAAAAGCCTTTGCCCTAGAGAGCGAAATTTCATAAAATACTAGTGCCTGTGTTTGATGAATCATGTCTCTTTAATGCAGTGCAGTATGATGGAAGAGAGAGATACAGGCGAGGAATCATCAACCGCTGCTCCAGCTCCCTCTGATAACACCCCATCTACAGATTGCCTTGATCAGATTCTCGTTTTATTTAAAACAGGACCAATCCCGAGGCCCGACTCCTTTTAATTTACATATATTAACAGGGTTCAAATGCAGCAATAGCTAGGAGCACTTCCCAGTCAACTTCCCAATCTGCCTGCATAATGGCAGCCTATTAAATAGAGTTACTCATCAGTGCAGGAAGCAGACATGGGGAAAAAAAAGATGGAAAAAAGCAGGCTAATGTGAGCGTTTGCTTTTATGCAATTGGATTGAAACAGACATGAATATTCCTGTTGTGTTGCTGGGAACATATTAACAAAGAACATTCAAGACAATGAGAAATATTGAGCCTATTTACGTTCTTAACGTCCCTGATATATTGCGCATAATTTATTGTATTATTTTAACCTTTTCTGCCAATGCAACCAACGCTATGCAGAAGAACAAGTATTAACCAATAATATCAACCAATAATAACTAGTCAATCAAGTCAATCAAGTCCTAACAGGACAGTTAGGTGCTACAACCTGGTAAAATACATCTCTCCTTTTTAAGGTTAATAATAATATATTTTACATAGTCCTGTTAAAAAAAAATAAAACACATTTCCCACATGAATGTTCAGGAAATGTCTCCGATTAAAAAGAGTTAAATGCATTGCAAATGGCAGTTCAAGTTGTCCTCAAGTCATTTCCTTGGTCCAGAGGGGACCGCTGTCTAACACGCGGTGGTCAGTCGCTGTAAGAGAACATGATGACAGCATTAAGTCTAAATTCCCAGCTGCATTATCACTGGCCCTGGTCCGATGCTGGCTAAACCTGCAAAGCTTCCTACGGTTAGCCACGATTAGGCACTGCTATGGATAATCAATACTGGCTATCAATTCCATACTTTGTTGTGATGGATGAGGTGGATAGGGAAAAGGAACTGGGGAAAAAGAAAAGGAGTCTCTATCAGAGAAACAGACAGAAAGCAGAGGAGAGAGATGATGATAAACAGACCCATGCACCATGTACGCTGAACCCAAGAGACTAAAAATGAATCTGTTAATAAAACAGTGAGTGCAAGTATATGCACATTAGATAATGCAATAGCTACCACAACCTAAAAATTAACATATATAGAAATAAAAGCATTCAGTTAATTAATGTTTGTTCATAATACATTATTTTTTGTTGTTGTATTAAATACCTTTAATAAAATGAACTTGTTTTAGAATATATATATATATATATATATATATAATATATATTAGTGTATTTAGAAAATAACTAACTAAAACTAAATACTGCATTAATTAAGTTCATAGTTCATATTTTCATAATTATTTATACTATTATTATTTACTTTCCATTCATCAAAGAATCCTGAAAAATATATATATACAATATATGTATGTTTCCACAAAAATATTTAAAAGAGCACAACTGTTTTCAACATTGAGAACATTGGGAAATGTTTCTTGAGCATTACGACAGCATATCTGAATGATTTCTGAAAGGTCATGTGACATTGAAGAGTAATTATGCAATGAGTAATGGCTGCTGACAAATTTAACTTTGCCATCACAGGAATAAATTACACTTGCAAATATTTTAAAACAGAAAACATTTATTTTAAAAGGTAAACATATTTCAGAATATTACTGTTTTTACTGTATTTTAAATGCAGCCTTGGTGAGATCACTTTCACAAAAACATTTGAAAAATCTTCCCGACATTAGTGATACATGTATAAGTGTCTAATTTTTTTACAAAGATCCCACACACATGATCTTATCGCAGATGAATGAGAGAAAGGATGCAAGGTCAGAGAGACAGTGAGAGAGGGAGGGGGAAGAGAGAGAGAGAGATGGGGGAGGGGGGGTGTTGTGGTTGGAGGGGTGATGGTAGGAGTCAGGACTAATTACTTGCAGGCAAGATGCACTGGGAGGATGGGGTCACTAACTTTACCCTGACACCTGGACGCCCCAGTCATCAATGGACAGCCGTCTAATCAGAAGTGAAGGGATTCAGGGCCCAGCGCTTTCCCAGAGATGATAGCTAATGACAAGGGTGTTGGACACGAAGCCACACACGTCACACTATTGCAGTCTCATCACAAGTGTAACCCAGTGGAAGTATCTGTGTGTGAGAGATCCATCCGTATTATCACACATTAATAATAACACTAGTCTGCTGTTGTACTGCTTGAGGCAATTAGTTAATTGCTGCTTTATCAGAGCTCTATGCTGCCTGTCTTTGTGACGTCCTCCAAGCTTTGACAATGCCTTGTTTCCCTTAATGCCCTGTGACAGAGAGCATTGTACTATCTCCTATGGTTAGTGTCAGTGGAGTCACCACACAATGAGGAGTCCGCGGAGAAATTTTCCTCTCCCTGTTCGAATTAAGACCAGATCAAGTCTCTGTAGTAGGTTGTCAGCTTACACCTTTAGCAGTCATCATGTGTACTGTACATTTACTAAAGCACAGCCCCTTTAGTTGCCTGCTCACTATGCAGGTTTATTAGCATTGTTCGGCATGAACAAAAGAGGACCTACTTTTTCAAGCGTATGTAAATCGAAACTGTCACGCTTTGCTAAAGGTATCTCAGTCATTCCTGAGATGTTTACTACCTGTCACGGACAGTGAAGAAATAAATAAAATAGTCCTTGTTGTGTAAAATAATTCATAGTAGTATGCAAGGAAATTGTACCTCGGACTTGAAATAAGCAAAATGGTTTAAAGTCGGGTATGGTAATGCGAATAATCATTGCAATTTCTGCTAATTTCAACTTTCAGTGGCCACAACAGCCTGTGAAAACATGAGGTAACAATTTAGCTTTTGTATCACTCCTCTCTGAAGGAGGATCTCGTTGAAAGAAAAACAACCAGGGACGCCGGTTCTAAAACATGTCTTTTCGAAAGCACTAACTGACTATTTTCGAAAATAGTTTTGGACTTTCTGCACGCAGAAACCGCAGAATAATTATGATAGCATTGGACGGAATTATTCAGAAATGACTCAATCTTGAGTGCCTGCCATCTGAAAAATGGTTTTGAGCTTTTCTGGTAAAATCACGGCTCTTTGCAAAAAATAATAACACACATTCGCATAAATTACTTATTTTGAAATGAAAAAAGAAAAAGCATTTGCGCATTGAGTATTGTCTCCATTTAATGATACAGCAATATAAACTCAGGGTCAGGCTATGGATCTCCTGAGACAATTTCCATTAGCAAAAAGCCTCTCATGGTGAAGATCGTGTTTCACAAGGGATGGCCTATTTTCTGTGAAAAAGTGAGCTTTGGTTCCTTTTGCCATCAAAACTTGGCGATTTTTACAAACATGACTGATAATCTTGTCGGTTTACTATTGTTCTATCATTTTGGAGATTTTAAGACAACTTTCCTCAGGTATGATAGCAGGAGAGTGAAAAAAAAAAACACTGCAAGCTTGTTTTCCTGCAGCCTGGCCTGTCTCCGTCTAATCACAGTGGAATGTGGCCGCCTCTGCGCCTCCTGCTTTGTGTAAGGAATCAAAGGGAAAATGGATGGCCTTGCATTAGTACATCACCCATGGCTAACAAAATGATGAGACCGATTTGGCTGTATGTCATATCTTTCACTTCACTGCTTTCCCATTTCAGTTTATGTAATGGCTACGAATTATGGCCACAAACCCTGGAAACACTGTCTAGGGAGCCGATCTCAAAAAGTAACTGTTATAATTGCTTGTGTGCCCTCCAAGTAGGAAAAAAAAATAGCCTAAACCGTTAAAATATCTTGTCGAGGCTCTGAAATGCTGGCGGATGAGAATGCGACCACAGGGAAAACAAAGAGCAGCTTTGAGGATCGCATTCAGAGTGTAACTGAACAAAGCACGCAGTCCTCTTCATACACACGCTTGCGTCAAGCTAAAACAAAACGCGTCTTTCTTTCTTTTTTTAATGGCAATCTATAACAGAAAAAAAGAGAACATGTCCATTAGTGCATGTTGTTGGCCTACAGCTGCCATGAAAAAGGTTCTCACTGCATTGGTGGTAATTTGGCCCTGGTTGCAAACCTCCTGAAGCATTATCACTCAGAAGAAACAAAAGAGCGGGACATGCGGGGCTGCCTCAGCTCCCATCCGGCCGCAGCATTTAAAGACGTGTTCATCTCTAAAGTCAGATAGACCTTTTGTTTAAGCCCTGCCAGACAAAGGTCTCCTCTTCTTGCCTAGTTTTAATACACATGGAGGGAGGGGGGTAAGTGTGGCGAGGGAGACTCTCAGAAATAATTACCTCCATAAGATCCCATCTCCTCTCTGAGAGCCACGACAAAATGGAGAAGCAACCCAAGGATGCAAAAAAGCCCTTTATGCATCAACAAGCCCATCAGGCATTTTTCAGGCCAAGCTACAAGCCAGGGAAATGGGTCCCACTCCACACGCACGCAATTATAGTGCTTTCTTCTTTTGTCTTTTATTAAACAGGACTAAAGCACAAGCAAATGCATAGTCGCTGTTATTTAATCTTTTTTTAGCACAAATATCAGTGCGTTAAATATTTATACAGAAATATCACACAATACAAGGCAACAGAGAGTCATGCAATAGATAAAATATTAATACAAACATCTTATTCAAGCTATCGATTTGGCTTTATGAGAAAAGCACCAGCTGTGGTTATTCCAGAACAGAAATAATCAACATAAATACCATTTAGACGTTAATAAACAAAACCCTGTTGCATTTTGCACATTCTTATGTATTGCACATCTGCGTAAAATATGAGTTTGCAGCGGCCACATACACGCCGCCGATCAGATCACTGTGATTTACAAATGAGAGGCACCACTTCAAAAACATGCTTAACCACACAACCCCACTGCCTTTCCAAATTCTCAGCTTCACGATGTTTACCTTGTGTAAATGATGAGCCTTCTGGGTCCCGAGCGCAGGGAATTACAGTCACCCTGGGAGACTTGGCAGTCTGATTCTCAGGGAGGATGGGCTCATATAGTCTCTTTAGGAGGGTATATTCCTGTTAGTGCACTGCGAGAGCTCTGCCATACTTGGTCTTGTTTGGCTAATTTAGAGCGTTGGGCCCATAGAGGTCGGATTCATAATCACGCACCACAGCACCACAAGACTTCTTGTCTTCCTGATGTACATAGCGCAAGTATAAACTCTTGGCAGGGCCATGTTTTAAAGCTTTGCGTTTATCAACAAAAACAACGCTGGCAAATTTTTGCAGTGCAAACCCTTTTCGGCATGCTTTTGTAGTCTAATTAAACAATAAGCAGTCGGATATATGGCCCTCGTGCTACAGCATGGCTGTAGTTTGCTGAGTGTGGCTTTTGGCACTAATGCATTTCTCCTTTATTTAACCACTGTAAGCGCCACAAAATCTCCCCTTAATTATGTCTTAAAAATGGCATCAAAATTATTTAATGAAATCCATTCACATGTGCATGTCAATGGCATTCTAACCTTTATTCCCAAATGGTTTTATAATTATTTGGAGCGTTTCCACAGAGCTGCTTTTAAAAGAAAGATACAGGTCAGCAGTTAAATAAATCTCTTTTTTTCTTCTCTCCCTCTCTTCATGAAACTGACTAATGACCAGAAAATGCTAAACTAAGGAGTTATACCCACGAAAACCTACCGGCCCCCTTTAACATAGAGCTGTAATTCAGCGAGGGCTGAAATGTTGCTTACTCCAGGACCTTTTCTCTGGAGCAGAGGCACAAATTATTACCATCGCATACACACAGGCACCCGGCCCGGTCCTGAGAACGCAGTGGGCAGTGTGTCACAGGGAGGGCAGACTCCCCCTAACCCTGCCAATTCATCCTCCCCTCCCTCCTGCCCTGGCATTTGGATAACTTTTTTATATATTTTTTTAACGCTTATACTTTCCAGTTGGAACAATTAACAAAAATAAGCTGTGATTTATCTGGTGCCAGTGATCCATTTCCTTAAACTTGCCAGTGTTGGGCCTGTTTGAAAGCACTTCAAACATTAGGATTACGGGGTTAAACTACCTGAATAATCTTTTTTCTACCAAGATCTGGAGCTGTAAGAAAAAGTTCAACGCCACCCTCTAACCTTCCCTACTCACTGCACTCGAGGCTCAAACCTTTACTCTTCAACTGAACCAAGTGTAGTTGTGTATAATCAAAACATTCACTGTTCTAGAGTCCACCTAGAGCGCCAAAAACAACAACAACAAGTTTATCTTTTCTGTAAAGTACTCTGTCTGCAGTCCGCCCACTCAGTCTGATGCTAGAACAAGTGAAAAACGTATGGTGATTATACGACAAGTATAAATTCAGAATGAGTCTGTTAGTTTATACACATTAGCGCCATTCTGAAGGACTGGGGTAAATATAAAAGGCATGAGCTATAGCTGAAAACACTCCAGAAGAAAAGGTGACACTTGGGAATAACATTAGAATTTGAATATGCTATAAAGAAATACACATGATAAGGAGTTTACTAGTGGCTCATTAAAGAAAGCTGTTAAAAAAATAATGCAGTCTGTGGCATACAAAAGATTTTTTCTGGTACTTAAAGCACATATAATGCTAATAAGACATAAGGTTAGAGAAGGGAGGCTATGTGTGTGTGTGTGCAACAGAGGTAGGCTGTCTTTCTAAAAGCAAAATAATGATTTATCTAACTGGTCCTTTGGTGCACCCAGACTCCGAAGCACCTTTGATCCAGATATAATTAATGCCAAATGTAAAACACACTCGTTTATTTCCAATATGGGTAGTTTTGGAGCTGGAGTTTCACATATGGTTCTCCGTTTAATCCCATCTGGTTCTGGAGTTCGTATATAAACAGGACACTTTGGGGAACAGAGATTAATTCAGCTTTGGAATGCCATTGAAAACGTGTTAGTCGTTTCCCTCGGCCAGGTCAGGCAAAGCAAAAACAAGTTAAGCGTTCATTTGGTCGTGCGGCATTAACGTGGGCATTATTATATAATGGACCCTGACTCACTCTTATGTTTTAAATTACAGGTCCCTCTCAAATAAAACTATTAATCTTTTTTTCCTCCTCTTTTTTTTGGTGTGCGTCTCTGAATGTTTTACAGTCCTGTTACACTTATTAGCTTCTGGCAGCTCCAAAACTTTTAAATGAAAGCCAAATTGCTTTGGTCATGAGAAAGGAAATTAAAGCTCACTCCGGGGGGAAGAATTTCACTGTGAGATCCTCCCAAGGTAGAGTTTCATAACCTTCTGCATGCCTGCTAAAGATGTCACTGTGTACAGGGCCGAGTGTGGTACTGATATAAAAAGATGGTCCGTAATGGGAACAATATGTTCATTTTAGGGAGATTAGGCACCTGGCGTGTTTTACATCGGGAGAAGAGGTGCTCCAGGTTTGGGTTTGAGGGTGGAGGTATGCGGTATGGGAGTGGGCTAAATGGTGCACTCACCCGATTCGTTCGAAGGGCAGTCCTTGACGAAGAAAATATCAGCGAGGTTGTCTTCATCTGGAGAAAGGCCCTGCTGGTGCAGCTGCAGCTTGCGGAGACCTTCGGTCTGCTGGTGCTTGACCGAGCGGAGGTGCTGCAGCAGGTTCAGTTTGGCTCGGCTGGAGTAGTCACACAACGCACAGTAGTAGTAGCAGGACTCTGAGTTACACGCACTCTCTTGTTTTTGCAAGTGCTGCAGGAGGGGAGGAGGTGCGAGCACAGATGGGGGGAGAGAGAGAGAGAGAAAAGGGGAAAAAGTCATTAGGGGCTATACGCTTCACATTAAATTACAGCCGTCGTTTGTTTCACGGGCTGAGACAGCACCTACATGAAACAGATACTTCCTTTCCACCATAATAATCTCCCGACATGAAATGCATTCCTTCCAGCTTTGTCCCAAACATAAATACTGATAACAAAGAGAGATTGTCAAAGCCGAGTGCTTTAGAGGGGCTGCCCGATGAGGAAAGACAGACGAGGGCGAGCGAGCGAGGTGAAGAGGGGGAGACGAGCCAACGTGTCTCCGCCTGGCATCACGTAATCTGGGACATCCAAGTAATTTACCGCGACAAAAAGTCCAGCTTAACTTAAGTCTGGACTGTGCAACTTTAGAAAGGGATAAGGGGATGATAGAAGATGGGATCTGGAGGGAGTAATTTACTATCTGTGCAGCGATAAAGATAAGAAAACAAATCTACCAGGGTCTTGCTATAAAACTACCACAGGTCTGCTGCAGGATCAGAGGGGCACCTCGGCTTCCATCCCGCTAATAACGGCCTATGAAGGGTTGTGAAACGGTTTAAACTGACATACACACACTCAGGTTTTATGTAGTCTAAATATTCACACGCAGCTTTGTGTGTGTACAGAGAGGCATATGAAGGCCTGTGGTGCGTTAGCAGAGGAGAGTGGAAGCTAAACCCCCGCGTGGCCTCTCTCTCTCTCTTCTCCGCTGACACAAAAACCCCTGTTACTCAGACCCCACTCTATGTATGTGCGTGCATATGTGTGTGTGAGAATCTCACAGTGGTTGCGAGCCATGTTGCTGATGTTTGGAAGGCTGATTCTAAGAAAACTTTTTCAACTTTTTTTTGAAGTTTAATTCATTCATGAATCAGTTCAAATGGTAAATCAATTCAAAACAACAATTTGTTTGCCTCATCACTCCTCACTTACAAATCCTTACAGAATTTTGCCATTTAACATGCATTAAAATGTTTTAGAAAATGATAATATTATATCTCTATATTATTTCTATTTATTAAATATATATATATATATACATAATTAAATATATATATACATAAATAAATACATTAAATATATAATACATACATATCATAAAATATATTTTTTTAATCTATATTACTCGTCTCTAATGTGCGCAGACAGACAAAAGTGTATTAAACTTATCCTAAAGCTTAAGAGGAAATCCTGGCTACTTTCTCATGCTAATTCCAGCACTATTTACAGCTCTTAAACTGCGCATAAACACTTTATTTCTCTTGCCATTCCGGCTTCCAGTGGGTCAACTGGTGCGAAAAAGGTGAACAGCCTCCTTCCTCCTCTGCCTCTAACAAAACCCAAACTGGATTGGTCTTTTTAGGGACAAGCAAGCACACACACACACACTGAGCTGGTGGGGCTTCCTAAGCTTGTTAATTCTGACAAGAGACTCCAAGACACAGAAGGAGAGAGAAAGTATTTAAAACAGAGCTTTGTAGGCGAAATCCAAACTGTCCAGCTTTGCGTATTGTTCTATTCAGCTCTAATGTGTTTCAAACAGCAGGGCTCCCACATTCAGCCCTGCCTGACAATTATGCACTTTAATTTGGGCTAAAGTTTTGCATTAAAATTGTGCAGTAGTGCACCATGCAAGGCCATAGTAGGCTTCCCCTCCACCTAACACACATACAAAGCCCTCAAATCCAACAAACAGTCCCTACTCCCTCCTCATTCCCCAGGCAAGCCAAGCATATCAAGTGTGCCTACAGTACTCCCAGACTAATGAACAATGTGTAAAAACAAAAAGCCGTGCGAGGCCTCCATTATCTGATCTTCCGCTAAAACACAAAACCGTCCCTCTCGGAGGCTGAAGGAAGTACCGGTGTGCCTGCAGGTGTGAGCCAGCTAAAAGAAAGCCCTTTTGACAAAACAGATTCTTGGACTGTCAGGGATTAGAGTCATGGCACCAGTAGTAACACACATCTTTTCTTACATAAACTCGGCAGAATTTTCTCACGAGTCTGCAGGGCCGTGCTCCGTAAGGGGCTCTCTGTGCCCATTGAAACGTCTTAAGCTTTAATTAAGTTGAAGTTGTCAGAGGAAAGCCTTTTTGGCACAGATTCAGAGTCATTAATTACAGCCATCTTTGTTTCTTTCCAAAGGGAAGCCCTTCGAAGACATGCGGGGCTACTTGTATGAACTGCCTCCCTGTAAACAGACTCGAACCTGGCTGAACTGTCCTGCCACTTTAGGATAACCACTACACGTAATGGTTTGGGCATCCTCCGTCTGTAAATTAAGAGGAGAATGTGCTTAATTCTTTCTCAACTCTCCCAAAAACCAAAATGAGATCAGTCTCATTCCTAATTCAGTTTCAGATGTCTTTGGAACCCTTGCGTCCTGAATTCATCTTAGGTAGTCGTACCGTTAGTGAAAAAAATAAAACATTTAGACTCAAGATGGTTTCTGGGAAAAACAGCAATATAATTTGTTTTCTCTGCATGATGACTAAACCTCATTAGGATGAATAACTATCGCTAATAAACAAGCATTTGCTCAAGGGCTATTGGCTAGCTATTGTCGCATTCAGATCCTCATATTACATCTATGCGGATCTTATCCTTTGTTGTAGCTTGTAGCCCCTTTTAGAAGCCTCCATTACTATTTTCATACTAATATGAAATAGATTTGTGTTGTGTTTGTGCACAAGTCTTAAATTAGGCTGAATAATAATAGCAGCTGTGCATCCATTTTTATGGTCCTAATAAAAACAATGCAAGCAGACTAACATGTCTAACGTTTAAAGGCCGAAAGAGTATGTAACTCTAGAAAATATTAATTTATTCACTATCAGCATTCCTGCTTTGTTTGCTCAAGACCTATATTGAAATCGAGTATTTTTCTTCCTTCTTTTATAGACCCCTGTGGCACTGGTGCAAGCTGTTCAGAGACTTGAGCCTGGGGTTTCTGATTTATGAGGTTTAAGCTTACCATTTTTAGTACTGCCAGACTCACAAAGCAGTTATATACTACCTGCAAAGTTCAAAATGTTTGTGGCATCCCGTAGCAGATTCTGCCCACCGAAAAGTCAGGATGCTGCTAGCAAAGAAAAGAAGGCCTATTTATTACTAAAATAAATAAAGAAGAAGAATAAGACTCCAGTTTCTCTCACCTCAACTTGGTTTTGCAGAAAGCTGGAGGATAAATTGCGCAGTGATTCTGTCAAGTGCTAAGAAAACCTCTGAAACTGCTCCAAGTGCTGTTGTTGTGGGTGGCAAAGAGGCTATCTATGACAATACAGCGGAGCGCTCTTGCCTTTGATGGGTAATTGTTCTAGATTAGCATTTGGCAAACAACCAAGAGTCTAAAACCCCATGGGGTCCAATCATTTTAGCTAACTTGTCGTCCCTGGGTGCCCCTTGGCATGCCAAAGAGCACATCCAGTCGACCGGGATCGTGGGCAAGGGGGTCTGAGGAGGAACACCCACCCCGCACTCTCTCTGGGCTCTCAGGACCTAATCAGGCATAAGTTGGGCGACTCTAAAGCAAAGACGCCATCGTACTGTGCTGCCAAAACAATGCAAATCAAAGCACCAGGGACTCCCCATCACCTGTCAACCTAGGCCCCAATTCCCAGGGAGCGTGTTTTTTCCCTAACCTGACGCGACTTATTTATACTGACTTCAATGATTACAAAACACCTCTCGTTGCCTTCTCCTCTGCCCGTCTGCTGTTGGCAGTAGGAGACTGGTTTCATTTGTACTGCCTGCAGTGACAAAACAGACTCATTAGTGGCATTCAGAATAAGGATAAGGGCTGTTTGAGACTGGATGTTTATTTACTCTGTTCTGCTAGGATGACAAGACTCCTTCAGACAAGAAAAGAAAAAAAATATGAAGGGTTAAAAAAAATGTTGTTTCTAAACGAAAACAAATTAGGGCATTCAAATATTTGTTTTTTGGTCATTAGTGGGGGGAAAAAATCCAACAAAAAGAAACAATAATAATGCGCTTGAGCATTTTTAATAAATCCTATCAGCAATTTTTTTTTCTGTTTCTTCTTCTTCCCAACCCTTTTTTTTTTTAAATACTTGCTCTTATGCTTTCGAAGAGGCACCGGTTTCCGGTCTAACTCTGGGGACCCCGAGAACGAAACAAAAGAAAATAAACAAAAGCTTGTTTTGTTCCTCAAAGCATTTTAAACACATTCCAGCCTTACTTGGAGGCCAGCCAGGTATACGATTCCATCAATGCTGACACCGTCCGAACACATGTTACCAGTAACCACTATTGAGCCTGGAGACATAAATGTAATGTTATATCATGGGTACCGCAGGAGTTGGCAACCTGAGCGAAATTCAGTGCACGAGGTATGCCCCCTACATTCCATTCAGATATTGTGCATAAGGCCACCGTCTTTTCCGCTACAGGCACAAAACGAGCAAAAAAACATCTCTTTTTAACTTTCCCTCTCCCCTACCTCAACAAAACCAAAGGAATGTCAAATTACCTCAAAGAGCCCCAAATTACCTCCCCTATTTATTTTTTTCCTCTGAATCCGTCTGGTTGATCATATGTAATTATGGCTTAGGACATTCTGCCAGTGCATGGCTATATGGTTTGCTGCTTAGGTCATATAATAATAATAATCATCCTTGCAAATGGATGCCAAGTTAAATAAGTGAATTAGCACAATGTGTCTTTCAGCAGCACACTCTCGTCTGAGGTGGCTTGTGGAGACGCAGTAAAGAGAGCGGGACACACCCCCAGGGTCCCTCCAAAACGACTAAAACCCACAACTGCTGCAGCGTCCATCCACAGCCTCTCATTTACTGTAAATCACGCTCAGACTGGCAGGACCGGTCTGGGGTGACATACACGTACGCCCCATTTTCCCAAGGACACTGGTTCTGCGGAGCTACAACGTACTATGGACATTGCCGTTCGCAATGAGGCCTTCAATATGTCAATGCAGTCTGCACTATGACTTTGGAACAGTTCATGTAAATGTTAGCCAGCCAAGCATGGTCTAAACACGAATCCACAAAAAAAAAACACACATAAATCTACGAATTGACAGCCGGTTTGTGGAAAGTCTTAAAAGAACTTCTGTGTGTTTCTTTGGAAATATTGCTTTTTCTCTCATATACATTTACATTCACATTAATCATGTCAAAGTCCGAGTGTGTATGTTTTACCAGCATTTTAATATGTGGATTGATCCGCAACGTAATATTTCATTGATCGCTGTAAGCGCCAATTCCTGTCGAATCACTATTAAAGCAAACAGTGCACAAGTCTTTGGGAACCAATCATTCCACGGCTTCATACGTTTCTCGCCGAACGGTAAACAGATGAAGAGGGAAACGAGGAGAGAAATATTTCCATGTGGTGCTAATGTTGTTGATCTGGCATATATCATTGGGCCTGCAATAATGTTCTTATGACAGAAGGAAATGAACGAAAACTTATGACACTACAGGGTTCATGCAATGGTATTCCAAATTCACATGCTCTTCCCACTGGTCCAACTGGACTCTCTGACTCTGTTGAAGGTCATATTTTAAAGGACCCTACTGTAACGAAGATCTTTGCTTATCTAAATATTACATAAAAAGATAGAAAAACACAGAGGTGCCCTAGACAATATTTTTGGAAACCTTGTGAACTGTGACTGTTAACATTTTTTGGAGCATAATAGCCATTTTTAAATGTTAAAACCAACATTTTGAAAGTTTTCAACAGTTTGTTGTCTATAGACAGGATTTATAATGCCCTAAATGCTGTCTAGGTAGTTTCAGAAACAAAGCCAGAAACCCTGGTGATGATATCCTGTTGTTGCTGATTTGTAACCAGATAAATGAACCTCTTGTCTATATAATAGAATCACTGGACTTAAACATGAAGCAGCAGCATTGGAAAATTCCATTTGCATATCACCTCTCACCTCTATAGTTGATATGGAAGATTAAGAACTAGTCCTTAATCTTCACTCCTCTAATCCTTCCAACCACTAAGACAGACACGAGTGTTCGTCTACTCCTCAAATTGCCTTAAAAGAAAGCAAACTCCCTATGAAAATGGAGGTGTATTTATATTATGGTGATTTAAAATCTGTCGCCTGGACACTTCTCTCCCATTAAATCCACTGACCTTACCATTACCCTTAAAAGCTTTGCCTCTCCATCAGAAGGTGAAAAAGACCAGAGGCTCTGCCATCATCTTCATGCCACACTATCACAAAAATTTGGTTTTCTACAATTGAGCGTAGAAGCCTAAAATCAGTTTCTCAAGACATTTGAGACAATAATTATAACAACAAGAATAATTATTATTATAATTACATAACATTTAATAATTAATGGATAATCTTTAATCAAATCATTTATATGGCTTTATACATTGCAAACATTTATATAAAAAGTAAATGCTGGTGAACTGTCAAATGTATAAAACCATTCAATTGTTTGAAAATAAAGAAAAAATGTGTCATGTTATACATTAAGCTGTGCCAGTGGCTCAGCTAATAGTGATAGTAAGCTTTGCCTCCAAACACAGAAAACACTATTACAAAAAAATGTTGAGACGTTTTAACTACATTAAAATATTCTGAGTATTAAACCGTTTCAAGGTTGTTTGAAAATTATGAATAATGTGCAGCAATTTTTTTTTAATATATGTATATATTTTGCATATCTTGTATCATACCATCCCCTCACATCATAGCATATGTTTTTAAAGCAAACAAAGAGTTATGAGCTCATAGTCTCAGGTGGGAAGCACAGGAAAGGATGATCCATGCGTGTGACCCTCAGCCAGTACAGTACGAGACTGTGGCACTCCGACTAATTATGATGCATGGTATACGGGCTGAAATCTTTCCTTTAATGCGAGTCCATGCAACGATGAGACAATCTCCCACCTTGTGAATCTGATAAGAGCGGAATGAGCCCCGACTCACCGCTGCGTGCTTTCCCTATTCATACTTTTAAACATTAAACCCTTTCATGTTCCATCTGCCTTCTTCCCTTCCACAACAACATAGAGGAGGGTCCCCGATTTGCATCCTATTATAAGAGGGAGGGGAAGAGGGAGGGAGGAAGAGAGCAGAGGGATCATGGAGAGGAGCTTGTTTAAAGAGCCCTGCCTCTTGCTTTGCTGCTCTCACTCCTCAATGGGAGCACTTCTTAGCCGAACGCTTTCCATATTGCCAATGAAAATCTTCAGGAGTCGAGCCTGTAGGGGCGAACACTTTTAACCTGTGCCGTATCAAAAGAGTCAAAGTAAATAACACCTTACCCACCCACTAACCCACACATCAAGAGCCGGCGGGGATATATGAAGAATGTTAAATACATACAGACAAATATAAATGTTCTAGTCCTTCTAATGCATATAAACACATCAATTCAAACTGCGGTATTGTAAGTCGATACAACTGATAGACCAATAGTCTCAACCACAGTTTATGCAGCTACAACCCATAAAAGGAAAGCCATTGTTTTTTCGCTGAAAAGCCCTAGCCATAGCTTGCATTCCACGGTCCACTCGACATACCACTGGCCACTTTGAAGATTACTGAAATGTTTGCCTTTGTTCTCCGGAGAATCACAAAAACTAGGCAGCCTTCTATTCAAATACTCTGCACCTTTGGGTGAACCACTAGGCTTGGTGGCATTCAGTAAAGCATGAAATCAAGGGGAGACTAAGGTGAGCATTCAAATGTTGGGAAAAGTGTAATTATAGTTCACTGCATTAAACAAAAAGGCCATCTGGATCTCACGGAAATGCTTTTAACAATTCTAAAAATGATAATTCAATGGGGTAATTTAACTAAATGTGGAAAAAAATCATGGGTGTAATCCCAAACAAGTGAGGGGGACTTCTATCAGATCTATTTCAAAGCATTAAGGATTACTAGTAGCAGTCTAATCCTGCTGAACCTAAGGGGAGGTAAATCGTATTGTGTTGGAAATCCTGGCCAGGAAAGAACAGGAGGTTAAATGAGTTCTTTGCTCTGTAATCGAATATCACACTCTACTTATCTATTCAGTGAGCACCTAATGTTTAAAATCAATTACTTGAGGAATGCTTTCTTGCATTCAGGTCTGTTAATGTGAGCAAAAACTGCCACCCATGACTGCGGCTCTGTCTTCACTCGGGCATCCGTTCTGGGCCTGGCTCTTATTAAACGACACACGTCAATATTGATCTTAATTCCGATCTTTTCTGCAAACTCTCTCTGTATTTGCCGTTAATCGCGGACCGACCTAATAATCTTTGGGATGACTCTTCTTTTTTTAAACATGCAGCCTTGCGTGTAGCTACTTAAAAATAACTGGGAGAATAAAGGTTAACACTGAAAGAAAAATCTCCGCTGAGTTACAGGGGAGACCTCAGGGGAACGTGTGACGTTAAGGCATACATTTATTGTTCAATAATGCTTTCCAGACAAAGTCATATGTTTGCTCTCCGTCTGTGTCTGGAGAGTTAAAACAAAGCTAATTACCTTCAGCCAGCTATTTCACCAAGAATATCATATTATTGCAATTCAAGTCCTTCCACGGCTGGCCTTATCAGAGAACTGTGAGTCATCCTTTGTTAAGCTGGGCCCAAATCCCATGAGAAATGGAGGGGTGGAGAGGGGAGTGAAAAAGAGAGGAAGAAAAAAAAAAAGAAGAAAAGAATGAGGAAAAGAAAGGAAAGGGGTAAAAATGACAAACTCCTGCCACTCTTTGTTCCTGGGAGTGCCACGCTCCCCTTCAGGGCTCGGTAAGTCTTATTTCCCCTGCTATGGTTCCCATACCTGTCAGACTCAATAGCCTTCACAGTGCCTGCACATAGACAAATGGGCTGACCTCGCCAGCCTCTCTGACCCAGGGCCAACAGGAAGATCACATCTGGTTATTAATATCAGAGCATCCTCATATGGTGGCCCCCCACCCATCTCACAAGATAGAAAGAAAAGAAAACAGCAAAACAGGAAAGAACCAAACAGAGAGGGGTGTCTGGGGCGCCACACTTTATCACAATGCTTTAAGTTGTCCGTCAGCAAACGTTAGTCCTGTGGGGCCGGTGTGGAGATGACCATCTGCTTATGAGCGGGGAGGGCATGATGGGAGAAATACCTATTAATATCTATGAGGATTAATGACAGCAGGGCCTAGCTGAAGCCTGGGCTTTGTGTTTGCACCCACACTCGTCTGTCTGTATGCTTTAATTATACCCCCTCCCCCTCGTGCCCTCCCCTGAAAGATTCCCATTGTAATCCGCGTGCAGGTGAAAGACGAGAGCGTCTGAATAATCTGGCCTCGCTGTTGGGTCAGAGCGGGAGGCAGAGAGAGAGTGCTGACATACTTTTATGCCTGCAGAGAGTAAGTGGATAAACGGACGCGTTTGTGAGCCTGCGGTTTTGTTTGCATTTGGAAAGTAGACGCAGGCTTGCATAAGGTCGTTTGGACCTGTTCAAAAAGTCGTCTGCCACTGTGGGGACCAGCTCTTATTGACAAACTTTTTTTCCGCTTTTCTTTTTTGACCATTCTCTCTCATCCCCTCCCAGGTTTGGATGCTTTCTATGAGGTAGTGTCTAATTTTGCAGATAGCATGAGAATAAATGCAACAAACATGGTCAAACCATCTGAATCTATCGAAAATAAGATATTTTGCGGAGCACAAAATAAGATATTTTAAAGGGTTATTTTAATTGTTTTCTATAGTCATTGGGGTCCAATGCTTATTACTTTCATTATATGGACAAAACAATTAATAGATTATTCAAAATATGTTCTATGTTCTGCAAAAAAAAGTCATACAGGTTTGAAATGACACGAGAATGAATATGTGTCAGAATTACATTTTTCTTATGCCCACGCTGGAGATGCTAGTTTGAATCCGGCCTGTATTTATTAAAATACTGTGGGAAAAGCCCCAAAAATAAAATACAATGTGTATTTTCAAGGGACAACAACAATAACGATGCTATATGAAGGCTCATGCAAAATAGATCATCCTCGTTTTTCTATAGCACAATGGCTTTTTATGCAAATACCCTCAACTCAATCTCCTGTCCATTTTACCATCAGATCGGGGGAAATGACAGACAATAATTTGAGCTGCATATATATGGGGCATTTGATTTTCAAATGAGGAGGAGAGAAGCTGACCTTCAGTAATGAATGTGCTGTAATATAATGTGCCCATCAACCGGCAGCCATCTTGGTATAGAAAGATGGGGGGAATGAGGAGGAAATACTGACCTTCTGGATGAGAATAAAAGGGGAAAAACACGGTTGGGAAAAGTCTTTTGATAAATCTGAAATTCCAGTCTCCTCACTCTCGCATTCTCTCCTCCTCCCTCTTTTCTCTGCTCCCCTCTTTTAATTTCCCCTCTCATTTCCCTGCCCCGACCAATGGTGTTGCCATCCGTATCATGGGTAATGAGATGGGCTATCTGCCTCTCCCTGGGGACAAGGCCACGGAAAGCCAGTCTCTGCAGCTCCATCTCCCCGCCTCCCTCCGCCAGAAAGAGGCGCATTATGTGTGCTACGGCCCCTGTGGCTCAAAACGGGTAGAAAGGAGACAAGGAAGGGGAAAAAAGAAGAGGAAAATACAAATATGGAAATGGTGCCTTGCACTCCAGACAGACAGAAAATTCTGCTTGACTGATGACGGATGCTCTGGGAGGGGGGTGGATGCTGTAATTAAGCAGTTCATAGCCCCTGACGTGCAACTGGGGGATACACGCTGGACATCCATCCTTATGTGTTGCACACAAGACCCTCCAGAGAGGAGAAGTACAGAGAGAGAAGGAAAAATGAGAGTCAGAGTGGGAGATAGAAGAGAAGAGCACTGCAAGGACCACCTGGTGAACAGGTGTGGGTCATATATGCCTATAAGCGCTTCCTACATACTGACCATAAACATTCTTGGCTTCAAATGACCCAGCGCCCAGCGCAAATCGGCTCTTTGGAGCAACACACATTTCTCACAGTTTCTTAATCAAGCGTTACACCGCCTTTGAATGGCCTTGACAGATTTACACTCGACTACATCTGCGTTTATTTGAGTGCTTATTAACCAAAATTGTACAAGTATAATATATCATTACTGCAGGCTAAAAGCAAAACACTAACAGGTCAAGAATATGTATTGTATTTATTTTAATAGCCGAATTACTTCATAATACTGAAAAAGGCTGTTTTAGGTGTGGGCTTGGGAGCTTTAAAACCACCTATGAGAAGCCATAGTCTTTCACAAAAAGGAAACATTGCACTGTTAATGTAATTTAGGTCTTTTTTTAATGTCTGGAAAATCTGAACTTTTCTACCAAAAAAAAATTGTAGGTACAAAGCTGCAATAAAAATACTGAATATGCTTTTTGTTTGTATCCTCAATCATTTTGGGCCATAATGATACTTTATGTTCCAGGACTCATATGGAAAGGTCATCAATACTTTGTTCTTTAGTGTGCTACCCTTTCACCTTTGAACATAAAAGACGAGGTGTTTTTCTAGTCAAATAAAGAAACCTCTTTTTCTTTTTTCCCAACATTTACAACCAAATATACAAGAGTGAAACGCTCCGGTTTCTGCCAAAAGCATTAGAAACCGCATCTGTAGAACAGATTTCCCTCTCTCTTGGTAAAGGTGGGGGCGCGAGGAGATGAGAGAGCCAGAGCGAACCCCCTCACCCCCTCTGTGTCAAATGGACACCCTTCTCTCTCCATCAAAATTCAGCCCCCATCACCTGTTCTAATATTTCTTAAAATGTGAGCCAATAAACCTCAAACGAGTAGAAATCCATTTGAGTGTTAATGGTTTTTTTTTTTTACCTCAGCAAGTACTTAATAAAAAAACTATACAAGCTACAGATTACAATAGATTATATGTCTATCTGTTAGACAAGATCACTAGGATCACTAGCTGGTTTAGGATTAAACCCAAAAGATAGGGACCATTTTAATTCTACATATTCTGCATAGCCCTGTGCTGTTCTAAAAAAGAAAGTGTAAGAGTTAGAGCTTAAAAAAACCCCAACAAATCAGGTAAACTCGAATTAGACATTTCAGAATGAAAGCAAAGAATCATGTCAATAATCAGGCAGTGACCCAACTACACGTGCACGTGAAGAAACAAATCTACTGCGAGACTTACTAAGATCATAGCTAAGCTATGCCTTTCTCTTCTTCTAATCTCCAATCTATTTGTCTTTCGATGTGATCCCAAATGCTCTCTGTTGCCATGGAGCCTTTTTATTTGCTTAGAGAATTAGCCAAGCTCCCTGACCCCCCACCCCTTTCTAAACTGCTGAGGATTTCAAAACATTCCCATGGACTGTGTCTTTAATGCCAGGCCTCCAAATACCACATGCGATTCTTTCAGCCCTTTATTTGCCTCATGCTGACTTCACCCATTGGAGGATTTGCCCTTTGTTGTTTAGTTACTTGCTCTGTATTTCTAACACTGTCTGAATACATTAATAACACAAAGCAGCTCATTTCTGTTATTAAAAAAAGGTAAAACCAGACAATTTGTTGTTCTCGGAAGGCCTTTTGAGCATTTGGTTCTGACCTAAATCTTTTCTAGGAGGTTCTTGGTGTGAAAGAGACCGTAGTTGTACCTTCCTCTTAAAAAGCCCTTTTTTGGATGACCATATGGCTAATTGGGTCAAATAAATTAATTATTTTCAATATTGCCATCATCACAAGGCTGCCAATTCCTTATAAAGTCTAGCCATTGTCAGCTGCTAAATTCACTTTTCTAAATATACAGCCCAGTACGGCTTACGAGCACACAAGTCAAAAGTGACTAATGCTGGTCAATAGATCCTCATTAAGTTAATACAGTTTATCCAGAGGAGTCCACTAATGTGTCTGGGATGTGATGCTGGTCTATGATTTCAGGATGTTAGTATTATTGTTTCAGGCAATCACACAAGTCCAGTAAGTCAACACCCAAATGCACTTAAGAACAGGATGAGCCTGCAGTGGCCTCTGTTCAACCCCCACCACTGTGGATCAGTTATCTGCCTTAGGCCTGGCGTAAAGCAGTAAATTATGCTCGCAAATCAAAAAAAAAAGAAGGTACATTAAAACATAATTTGTACATGCCAAATAACTGGTATAAAGCAGGATGATCTAAAAAAATAATCATGACATTTTCCCTTTCTTATGCATGCGGACAAACACGGGGTCACACGTTCAAAATTTGTCAGCTGTTCATATGACGCCGTTATACGCTGGCTGATGGGGCGGCTTTCTACAGAGGTGAAAATTCAGTGAAGTGCTATAACATTGGAATATTGATATTTCTGTCATAAATTCAATTAGGTTTGATTTCTGAAATGCATCATGTAAACAGGCTGACTGGCATATTCCTGTCTTTACAGGAAAGAGGGCAGAGGAAACTGGGAAAAGGGTGAGCATGGGAGGCCAAATCAAATTTACAGCTGGACTAATGACATTTGACATCCTAAAAAAACAAGGTGCTAGAAAACAACTGTTCACCTTCAGTTCACTGAATTAACTTTCTGCCATCAAGTGCAGGAAAAAATACTTATAATGCAATACAAGTTAAATACAACAAAGTAAATATTAACCTATGTGACACAGAGAACATATAGAACTAGGACAGTGGGTCATGACACAGTTCAACACAAAGTAAACATAACTGACCTTGTAGACCTTCAGCGCCGCTTCGTGCCTCTGGTTGGTTGCATGCAGTCTCAGCTTCTCCACACTGTTACTGTAGTAGTCACAGGCATTGCACTTCAGGTGCACGGGGTTGCCGATGGCAATGCACTTGAGACGCCACTGGTTGGCTTTGCCACCTTCCTTGATGTGGGCCACCAGCTGATACTTCTGCATGTGCTTGTCGGTCTTGCAGTGTAGCTGGAAATTGGCCTTGAGCTGCGTGTTGTAGTTGCACAGCTTGCACTGGTAGACGTCTCCCATCACGGCTCTCCACTCCTCTTCCGGAAGCAATCTCTCTGCTGCCACGTGCCCGCTGAGGGCCTCCAGGCTGTCAGAGCTGAATTTGTTGCACACCGCACACTGGAAGAGTTTCAGCAGCGGGTTGTTGATGCAAGGTGACAGCTCCCCAGCAGAGAGGACGGACAGGTCATCACCCATTAGCTGACCACTCACAAGACGCAGCTCCGCAGGCAGCTCATTATTTACTGCGGGGAGAGAGAGAGAGAAAAGAGAGAGAGAGAGAGAGAGAGAGAAGGAGAGTGAGGGTGCAGGAGAGAAAGGGAGAAGGGAAGAGGTGGGGCACAGTCACAGGGAGGAGAAAAGAGAAAAGGTTTTTTTTATTAAATGAAATTTTAAAAAAGAGCTGAGAGATTGGTGTAGGGCACCCATACAAAGGGATTTGATAAAGTAAAGCCCCAGTAAGGAGTATGGCTTTTATAAAGCCTTAACTATAAAAAGCTATAATAGGATTGAATCAGGATCAATTACAATCATCCCTTTCAAGTTCTAAAGTCCCTCATCAGATAGCTTTAATTACTCCTACCAAGCATTCCTGAGTTTGTACTCAGGCACGTTTCTCTCTCTTTAAAAGACATGAAACTGATCAATATAAAACGAGCAAGCTTCAATGGTAGTCCTAAAAATTGAAATAATAAAAAACAGATCAGCTTACATCTAATTGTAATTTAGTCTTTGATCTCTGCACTTTTAGAAGCAAACTGGATCATTTTCCTTACCCTCAACCCCCTAGAACAAAAAAAAAAAAAACACACCTTTGAATTTAATAATTACACAAGATCAAGACGAGGTACAAATATAGCATTTTGTCAGACAGAGAGTTTCTGAGTTGCTAGATAAAAGTACCGTGGAAACAATATTTCTTGACAGGATAGTGTCAGTCTATACAAAGTATGGCTGTAAAGATCCATGAGATGAATACACAGGCTTACAGAAACCAATTCAGAAATGCTATGTTTGGTCTTCATCGACAAAGTGAAAGAATAAAAACTGCTTCAGCTGGTGTTGTGTGCAATCTGTTCCCTGCAGTCCATGTTAAGGGTGGAGCAAAGGACTAAGCTTAAAAAATGAAGAAACAGATTCTCACATGGCAGCTCAAATCACAGAACATACTGAGAGCAGGATACAATAATGACAGGAGTAATAAGACCAGAGTCAGTGAAGGAAAGAGAGAACAAAAGAAAGTGAGTGACAAGCATATCCAAGGGAAAACTACTTACCGTGACCAGGAGCCAGAGCTGCGGCAGTGTTAGGGTCAAGCTGGAAGGGGTTGATCATCATCTGTGGGTCTGAAGGGTTCTCCAGTTTCATCCCGGTGAGGCCGATGTTCTGGGCCAGGTAGTACTGGTAGAGCTCCGCCTCAGCTGGCGCCAAGCCTAGATGCAGGTTGTGCTGGATCTGCTTCATGTTCTGCTGAAGAAGCATCATGTTGTGCATGTGTTTCTCACTTGTCATATGAATACGCAAGTTCCGAGCCACGTTGGTCTCATAGTCGCAGACCTCACATCGCCACGTGGGCTTCTGTTTGGGCTTGGAGGGCGAGGGTGTGCCACATCCGCTCAAGCCGGCGTTTGACACAGGAGCAGGGTGGTTGTAGATGGCTTCCGTTCCTCCATTCTGCAGCGTCTGCACATTGTTGAGGTGCTTGTCTGACTGCATGTGTATGCTAAGGTTGCCTTTGGTGGTTGTGGAATAGTTACACACCTCGCAGCGGAAAGGTTTGTAGCCACAGGTATAGCTCTCGCCCCGGGCTAGTCGAGGATGAGGCTGGCCCGTGCGGCAATAGGCACAAGAGCCTCCAGACTCTGGGTGTTTCTCCTTCATGTGAGCATCCAGGGTCTGCTGGTATTTGTAGTGCCAATTGCATTTGGGGCATTTGAGCGTCTTGCAGGAGTTCCGTGAGTGCATCATAGTCATGTGACCACCAAGTGAACGGGACGAACCCAAGACAGTGTCGCACTTGGGGCATTCAATTCCACTTCCAGGAGAGCCCTCTCCAGGGCCAGGGGTGCCAGGGGTGCTGGGCGTGGCAGCATGCTGGTGCAGTGGGCCTGGGCTCTCGTCGTCTCGTCGCATCAGGTCAAGAGGAAGAGATGGTGGACTGCCATCCCTACCGCTGTTGGAGTCGCAGCCTCCACTCGTAGAGTCATTGCTGTAGTCCAAGCTGGCAGCAGCTTGCTTTGTCTTCTCTAGGTCATTGGCAAAAGTCACAGAGGAAGTCGTACCCCTTTCACTAAATTTTAGCACATTGGACGAAAAAGGAGAAATGCTTTGGTTTAAGAGAGGGAAATCTTTGCTACTGGTACTATCTCCAAGTTCACAAACACCATCATCGTCGAGCTCGTTCGAATACGTGTCTTCGTCCTCCTCAGCATCAGCCACATCTCTGGGCTCGCATTTGATGGGGAGCTCACCATTCGCATGCAAAGTGCTAACGTCCTTCTGCTGTTCACAGTTGCTCTCCTGATCCCTGCACCCAGCCCCTGGTGACGAGCGCTGGAGAAATGCGGAGCAGACGGGGGACTTGAGCGCCGAGGTGGCCGCAACCCCGAGGTTCTGTTCAGCCTTTGGCATCTGGGCACTCCTGGGCGACTGGTCTGCAGAAGATGCCAAACTGGCACTTCCTTTCAGGAAGGCGAAACCAGCCTGCAGGGAATCACCGTTATCCATGTGAAAGGTGTTCCACAGGCTGTGAATGCCTGGATCAGGGCCCATGAAGTTTGCAGTAGAAAAATGTGGTAACACAGAATTGTTTTTTTTTGGTTCCAGAAAGCTTATAAGAGGTTCTTTGTCTTTACCAATGCCCTGTATGATGGCAGAGACATATTTATTACTAAGGAGCTTCTGCTCCTGCTCATTGAGGGTCATCCGATGATCATGCACAGCATGGGTTACAAATGACCTACTATAACCAAAAGACAACTTGCACAAGAAACACATCAGAATAGGTTTCCTTTTCCCATCACTAATGCAACCATCAAATTTAGACAAGTCCACATTGTTTGGAACATCTTTGGACACACAGGAGTTTTTGGCTGCACCATCAATGGTAAGATAGTCTTTATCACTCTTGTGTCGGAGATCGTAGACACGGAAACTGTGCAACACAGGACCATCTCCTGCTAATGCTGAGGTATTTGGGAAAGCCTGATCGGCCATAAATGGTTTCCCGAGGGATGAAGCGATGTGAAAGGTATTGATCACTTGTGGATAAAAGGACATGGGGGCTGTGGCCGACTGCTCAGTCTTGTCCCCAGCAGCAGTTTGGGAGTTTGACAACAGTGCTGGGGAGAAGAGGCTTTTGACCCCTGACTGGGCATCCTGGCCACCTTCTTTGGAGTCCTCAAGAATAAAAGCTGAGCCATCTGGCTGGTAAACTATCTCCCCTGTCAGGTTCTCTACATCGCTGTCCTCAAGGTCGCTGACCTCGCTCTCGTTCTCGTCCTTCAGAAGGGGAAGGCGAGCGTTCGGGCAGTGGTGCTCCATGTATTTTTGTAAACTAGAGAAGGAAGTGGCACATTCGTTGCAGGGGATCTCTTTAGTGGCCACGCCTATCGCATTCTCCGCGTTCAATCCTGATGCAGTCTCTCGACGGCTCTCCTCCTTCCTCAGGTTGTCATCCGCAGGGCTGTTTTCCTTGTCAGGCTCCATCCCAGGGACTTTCTCTGGCACCTCATTATCAAAATGTGTCGTCTCACGTAGCTTTGATATCTGCTGCCCATTTTCCTGCCTTGAGAGAGAAGGGGAGTCACAAGTTTCCATGGTAATCGCTACATGGGGATCTCATTTCATCCCGCCTGTCAGGGACCTGTATAAATAAAAAAAATAAAAGAGAGCAAAGGCATATTAGAATGTGTATAATGATGAAGTACCTGATCTTCAACATGTACTGTCCTTGATAATACAGAGAACATTCCTGCTCTGCAATTACTCGTGAATTAGCTCAAAAATGAGCAGCAGAGATCTATCTAGAAAAAAAGGCTGTATAATTTTAAAAATGCAGCGACACACACTTAGCAGATTTTAGCAGAGGTTATCAATAGATTTCAATAGTTATAAAAAAAGATTTAAGTATGAGACTTTTTCAATAACCAGTGCAGCACTCCCCTTAAAATCAATCCACTCCCACACATACGTTTCTGTGAGCCCCTTTATCACTGCAACAATTACAATAAGCAAAGTAAAGGGGGATGAACCACCACATTCAAATCATGCCCACTTTGGGAGAGAGAGGCGGTATCTCTTTGGTTCCTATATTATTCAGTAAATCAGCTTACTCCAAATCTTCCCTCGGAGAGATCCCCCAGCAGGTATCTAACCAGCCCTGAGTAAGCAGCCATCCAAATTCTAACCCACGTTTTTGCCTCTCCGACAATCACCCCAAACTCAAATTAATATTTAGCACACCCAGTCCAGTCACCCCAGGAGGGCTGCCTCACAATTTTTTTTTCTTCACTTTTTTGTTTTTCATTTTTCATCTTTGGCAGCTCACAAAAACCCAAGCACACCATTTGAAATAGCATTGTGATGTTATCTATCTTGGATGGCTGCCCATCTCCCAACTGTCACTGCCTCAATCAGGGTCTCTCCTGGCTTTCACAAATCATATGTGCACCTTGCTGATGAAAACCCTTCAATCATATGTTTTTTTCTTTGACCACAGACAATTTATTCTCAAGGCTGGCAATGCAGATTCAAAGACTTGGACTCGGCACATAAGGTTGGACACTGAATGGAGTTGAAACCAAAGAGCATGTGCCTACCATGCCCAGACTCTGCGAATGAGGCCCGAAGAGCGGAGAGAAACCCAGCTGCTCCAAATTTTCAGGGTGATATCAGTGTGTGCAGAAGAGGTAGAGATTTGTGGTGAAGGCCAACTATGACGGGCTTGCAACTGCTGTGCTTTCAATTAAAATGAAATACACTCAAGACAGTCTAAGAATTTTAAAATGGCAGCATTGTCTCCTGTGCCAGGCTTTATTTTCTAATGATTCTCAAGAATATAGGAAATCTGATAATAGCTTATTGAACACGATGCAAATTGGAAAAGTTCTTTTTTTTTTTTTTTTTAAATGGGAATGAGGTTGAAAGATGATGCAAAATTAAACGACAATTACAGCCATGTCCTCTCAACCTAGCTGTGTGAAAATCTTTTTTTTTTTAGATCCCTATTTTGATACAGAGCAATTTGGGGATTAAATTATAATATGCCTTGTCTAAATACGTTGAGGATATAATATGAATATTGTACACAGAATTTTAATATTCTTGCTATTTAAATCAAGTATAATCTCATCAGTTACAACAAGGAAACATACAGGAAAAAATTGCGGATAAACTATCACATTAATGAAATGAAAATTAAATTGTATAATAAATAAAACTGTGAGGGTGATCTGCACAATGCACTGTTATGAAAAAGACCTGAGATTGCTCCCAAATGCCCAGAGAGCAAAACTGTGCAGCAATTAGTGCAAAATTAGCACCTATTAAAATTAGCTTCACACAAGAGGTGCGTCTATGTATGTGTGGTCATTTATGTAAGCCGAAAGGAATACGTCTCCAAAAACACACGTTTGGCAGGGAAGAGAGGGCTAGATTACAGTGTTCTCCTGTGATAATTTCTGCATCTCCCGGTGTAAGATCACAGAGCCAGCAGCTGTGCCTCCAGGGCCTGTGGGCGCTGGGTGAGTGTGTGAGCCGCACACAACATTCCAGCGAAGTTAACACAAAACCCACTGCACATCATAAAACAAGCAACCTTCACAAAACACACACTCTCCCTCATGTCTACCTTGTCAGAGGCTGCTTGTGATTTGTTTCTGTTGAATTTAGACTTTAAAAGGTATCAAATACAATATGGAAGCTGTAATTACACACCTGGTTTCCTCATTCTCTTTTTTCTTTCTTTCAGCTGGCAGAAAAACAGAATTCATGCAGAGATTG
The DNA here is from genome assembly GCF_016745375.1 of Pimephales promelas. The sequence goes on from NW_024121133.1 coordinate 19,321,313, forward strand.
TGTGTGCAGCTATGTGTGTTTGTTGCTTTCCTTCCAATCCGTAGCACACAACATCGCTTAATGCGGGTCCGGACATAAAACGCGCAGTTTGAGATGAATTATGCATATCTTGACACTTGAAGTGCTGAGAGAGATGCATCCTCTGGATTTGCCTGTGTCTCTACATTTTTGGCTATGCATGTGAATCATTACATGGCTATGAATTTTAAAGCAAGGCACAAAAGAGCTAAACAGAGCTGCACTTGTTTTGATACAAAGCAAGTATCCGGGGACGCTAAGAGCACCTCTAGCTTTCATATTGATATTTCGCATCAGAAGACATTTCATTGACAATCCGCCTGGTAACTTAAGTGTGCCCATCAATTTGTTCTCACAATAAATAAATAAATCACTGTTTGCTACAGCAAGTTACTGAATATTATCCAGACGTTCTCAAGTGCTCAATATGCCTGACAAGGACGACTTTAAAAGAATCACATGCAGAATCTTTCTTCAAACCAGCTACAGAAAAGAAAACACTCTCTTTTCCACCCGAAAGACAGAAAGTAGTCTTAAGTACGTACTTTGCTATTAAAAGGGGCTCAGTGTTCTTTTTGACTGCTTTTTCCCCGTTAACACCTTTTTCTATACACCGTTCTATAATTCCTCCAACGTGTTTTAACTTAACTGTGAAACAATTTTTCTCTCGTCGTCTTGCTTTCCCCCCTTCTATTCTGTCTAAAAAGCAAAGGCTACAAAAAGAAAAAACAAAAAACAAATACTAAGCTCTTTTTCTTGGAACCAAAAGAGCGCTCTCTCTCAAAACACAAAAGGACAGATCTCGTTGCATGGAAATGGCTCCCGTTCCCATTAGAAGAAAAAGATGGCAAACAGTGTTTCTACCTCTGTTTTTTTAATTAAGACTGTCTCAGCTTCACTCTCGGTGCTCTGTGGAGACGCTGCCTGTGAAGTGATTAAAAAGAATGTGATCTGATCAAGAGACAGGAATAATAGAGTAGGAATGCTAGGTTTACCCGAGTGCTAAGACTCCCCTGATCCAACCCACCCGCCTCCCAAAGAAAAAGGATTTCACTCACCCTTTCTTCCCTAAATAGTTTTTCAGGTCGTCCTTTTTCTCTCTTTTTTTTGGGAGTCGTAGACAAACGTTAAGCGTTAACGTGCACATGTGTGTCGTGCGTTACTCAAGTGGAACTGCAGTATGAGTGTGAAAAGAAAAAAAAAAGGGAAAATAGGTAAAACGCCTTCGAATTATATCCGATTTAAGAAAGGTCACCCCAGCCCTCTGCTGGGGTTTTTCTCGACACTAAATCCTCTATCAAAATGTCATAGTGAGTTTGGGAAAGACAAAGGAGAGTCACAGCATGCAAACTGCACATATATCTAATCCTAACAAAGCCATGAATGGGCCTTCACAAGTCTAATTATACTTGTTTATTTGTTGCCATGCAGAAAGAACTGATGAAAAATCCATCAAAGTGGTATTATCCAAACATCAAGAGCTTCTCTAGCCTCCAAGGACACCGAGAGGCTTAATTCTTTCTTGTTTAAGTCCAAAAAAAAAAAAAGAGAGAGAAAGAATTGCAATGGGGAGAGGAGCGAGGGGGGAAAAAACGGTTTTGCATGACCCTTTTTTCACAAAGGCTTTTCCCGACCCTGTCGTTGCCCAGAGGTGTAACAGTAGAAGCAGGATATCTCCCTTGTGCCATAACCACATTTAAGGGCCTCATTTTCAATACACAACATATCATTACTGTCGGGTGTGGCAAATCCACATCAGCAAAAAGACGTCTATTTAGCTGTTGTACAAATTACCTTTCTGTTGCTGGCGTTTAACATAAGAGTCAAACAAGCTGAAGAACAAAAGTTTGAGAAAAAAAAAAAGGTAAAGATGTATTTTATTAAAACATCATCACATGACTTGAGTTTTACATTCAAGATTACTTCAACGGGAACGAGGGGAACCAAAAGAACTGCCCGGGTTTATATGACTCCCTCGCCCATTCGAAAACTTTTAACAGGAGAGGCCAGTATCAAAGGGAAACATAATCTACATAGCTAATGTCTTTTCTCAATTCAAAGCAGAGAAGGCTGCAATTTCTCCATGCTGGCAATCTGGAAACACTCTGGAGTTAATTACGCTTGATTCGAAATGAACCGCACAAACAAAGGCCAGTCTATGTCCAGACTATTATACTGCATTACCCGGCTTTAAGCTTCCTGTGGATCATTCCGAGGCTCTTCCATTACCCTCCCCTACCGTCCCAACACCGAGAGAAAATGCCTGCACACCCTGGATTAATGAAAAGGAGCGTAAAAAGAATGTGTGACGACCTCTCTCCCGACACAGTGCAAACTTTCAGTCCAAGTCACCGAAAAAAAGGGGAGAAGGTAATTAAGTTTGAAAGAAAAGGTCCTCACGACAAACAATGAGGCTGTGTCTCTGGAGGAGCGCAGGGGGGTGAAAAAAATCTTTTTCAACTGAGAAAAAGAGAAGGAGGGGAAAGGGGAACGTATGCTGGCAGGTTCCCCACTAGTCTTCCTCTTTAGCCTTTTTTTCACCCCACATCTGGTTTCACATCTTCTCTGGTGCCCTCGTCCACGTGACGGCAGATCATCCCTTTAACCCCACCTCTTTCTCTCTTGCTTCAGGTTTGCAAAGTTAACTTTGACAGAGAGCATCGCAGAGACAACCACGCACGTTTGCCCACCTGAGACCCATCAGGCGTATTTGCCGTGTGTGTTTTGCTAAGAGAAATAAGCCACATGCAAATCAGTGTGTTGCCCCTGGTGAGTCTTATAGCTTAATTAGTAAAGCAGATATGCTGTTTTCTCTTTATAGTAATGACACACAAACAAATACAAACACGCACAGGCACTGACAGAGAATATGACTAAACACACACCGACTCATTTCTCAAAGGAGGCACTGACTAAAATTAGAGTTGTGTTCTCTGATTCACAGGCTTGATGCGAATTCATCTCGTGATCTTTCTGCTGTCCGCGCAAACGCGAGTGATGAATATGTTTGCTTTTTTCTCTTTGCAGGAGGGAGAAAAAGGTTCAGGGCTTTATCTCTTTGTGTGCGAGTGTTTCCCCCCCAATCTCGACAAGAAAAGCAGAGAATCTAATTGTAGCTTTGTCAGTCCGTGTTTAGTAATCACCCTTTTTGTCTAGTTTTCGCAGAGCAGGATTAGAGTTAAAATGATGACTGACTAATCCCTTGATTTCCCTGTGCTAAATAAATTTTAATCTACTGGTCAAACATGTTCTTGTGGAGTACAATACATACAATATGAAAGCGCTTACCAGTTACATAAATCATAGTTCTACGCACATCTGTTTGAAAGCACTGCCCCCCCTTCAATACATAAAAATAAATAAAGTCTATCCTGCAATCGAAGTTGTCGGAATGAGTGATGCTCACGTAATGGTGCTTTAAACAAACCAAATACAGGCTATGGCCTACAAACACTTCTATTGCAAAGACAGAGGTGAGAACCAAACAAACACAAAGTTAAAAACAGGCCACATATTTCACCTCCAAAAGAAACACATACTGTAGGTGGGGGCAAACTCACAGTTTTACAAGCCATTTAAAAATATACCCTGTTAAGCCTGTTGGACAGGTGTTATATTCCTATGATCGCCTCCGTTAACTAACTTTAACCTGGTGAATGTTTTGACACACTATCGCGTGGGCCGGGAGCAGTAAGCAGGCGCCATTTGGAACAAGAGCCCGTTTTTCATTCGCAGATTCTGACCTTTCTTTGCTGTCATTTTCCCCGAGAAACAATAAAAGTTTAAAGTTCAAGCTGCTCAGTAAAGACGGAGCATCCAGCCTGCCGGTCCTGTAATTATCTAGTATTATAAACATAATCACAGGCCAGGTATCCCTGCATGCATTCCAGAGCCGCTAGCTATGTGCTAACCCGAGTGTTCTTGATGCAGGAATTTCACAAAACATGTCAAACAATCTATTAAAGCATGAATTACTGCTAACTAAGTTCTCCCATACAGGCCTTAATGCCTTTATATGGCAGCACAAGAGATTGCGCTCCAGATCTCTCTAATTTCTGGAGCCAGAGAATTACTAATTAACTTAAGGTTCAGGCCTATATTTAATTAGAGAGCTCTCCAAATGAACTTTAGACCAAAGGCATTTGCTTTTTAAACAAACTCTGTTCTAACAGCTGTTGCGAGTTTACCCTTGTATGCCCAAAAAAAAAAACATACAAAAAAAAACAAACAAAAAAAACATTTATTTTCAGAGCCATCATGGGGCCATTATTTTTTTTAAGAAAGAACCAGAGTATTCCGCTTGAAAAGTGTACACTTTAATTGGATTTCATTCCAAACAAACAACTGTCAGATGTAATTAGAATGAGTTGAAATTAGGGCCACAATATTCCATTATCAAATAAACGGAATGTCACGCAAACTACCGATTCAATTTTCAAAGTTAATTTCGACAAATCTTTCAGTCACGTCGCTCCGTCTGCTTCCTACAATCACCAGACAAAATGACGCACGTAGTAAAATGATTAATCCTTTTTTTGACTCATTAAAAAAAATCATTAATTTAATGGCATGATATAAGAGAGCCGAAAATTGTTTCTTTCTCAGATGAAAAGGGCAAGAGACCGAAAAAATATCCGTGAGCAGTGCTAATGAAGAGAAACATTAAAAGAGTCTGTGGTTATTGCCACTTATGCCATTTGAAAGCCTATATGGGCCGCTTTGGCCCAGCTGTAACATTATCGGCGCGCTGCAGCGGGGAAGGCCACATTGTGTTATGCTTTTCAGATCGCTAAGGCCTCAAAAAGACACTGGGGGTATTTTAAGGTCAACAACAACCTAGAAGAGAAAACAAGCTCTGGAACAGCATAACCGCCAACTAATTAAAGCAAAGAAAACACATTATACCTACAGCTCAGAATGGTAATAGTCAGGGGGAAGAATGATTTGTTTTGCTATCAAATGCCATGCAGTAATAAGCATAAAGCTGCGGTGAGGGAGTGTTTTGAAATGCAAAGCCAAGATGCGAGCACATGAAATGGCACATATACATTTGTTTCAACAAATCTCACAGACTCGCAGGCATTAAATGGAAAATAATCTGCGCTTTCTCAAATATTCTTCTAGCCCCATCCATCGTCAGATTTAACAGCCCTCCGGTTCGCCATTCGCATGCATCGCTTGATCTTCGCAAAGGCCTCTGATTTGATTTTATATGAAACACCCCAAAGGACCTCAATTTTCCTAATGTTTTATTTTTTTTTCATACACTTTCCATAGGTCTTTTTTATTACACTTTCTTTGATTGCCCATAACCTAAATGGTTATGGGCACGGCAAGCCAGTCAGCCTATTGTCTCCGTATAAAACTAAAAGAAATCTTCCAAATACGAGGACAAGGTGAGACAGGAAATCGTTGTTTCTTCAAAAGCCCAAAATACAGACGACCACATTATCTTTTTTTTTCTCTCGGCTCAATGTGATACTTTGTTCTTTTCATTTCATGACCACGATTCTCTAACGTGAGCTCCACATTCAATCTCGTTCTAAAAAGATGGTGACCACGCTGGGATTTCGAGCACCCACACAAAACCAGCCTTCAGTCCGTGCCACTCATCTGGACTGATGGAAAGTCTAACCCCCTTTAAAGCAAATAATTAAAGATGATTCCAGCGCACATGCCAGACCAGAGCGAGACAGGATATGAGAAGTCTAGCATTAACCAAATTCTTCTCCAGGGACTTCTCCTACTCAGCCCCTGGACAAATGCAAACAGTCCTATGTCATGCCTGGAAAACTGCTCCTTTTCTTCATACACATTAGGGATGTCAATATACATAAATTCCCATAATCAATCATTGTTTAAATTAACGATCAATTAATCGATTAATCATTAACCTTAACCTCTTAAATCCAAAGCGAGGGGTGCAACCAAAATCACGCTACTTAACCACCCGCTTAACCAACACAAACATTGTTTAATACATAACATGCATAATATTGAGATAAAAACAAAAAAAACGTAAAGATCACGAAGTGACACGACACGCTGCCTGGCTAAAGCTACAGGACTTCCGAGATCAGACCGCATCGCGATCATGATGCACCAACGCTCGTTACCAACGAAAACTGGATCTTGAGTGTGGTGGGGTGGGTAAAGTGGATAGGCACGATGTGTAGAGACCGATCGGACACTGTTTTAGATTGACCATGCACCATAGATTAGAAGAGCACATCTGAAACATCATATCAACCAGGATCTTATTAAACAAGTAGTTCTTATGTTCAGTAAAATCACTTGTTTGGAAGGTTTTTTTGGACCCTTGGTTAATTATGTTTCTAAATAAATGGCTATAGCCTACATCCATTGCATGGCTTGAAAACATAAATACATTTAGAATATAACTACCGCATTCTCGGTTCATTTGTCCTAGCGTGTCATGTTTTGCATACGAACCTAAGCACTCTGATGATGACCTTGCTTAATGGACCATCAATAAGTTTTAATGATTAAATTATTATTGACAATTAATCAATCATCAACTAATAGTTAGCATCCCTAATATACATACACAAAGGTGGAAAGGCCATGTTAATATCCTCATCATAGGGCCAGATGAACCAAGCAGCATGAATATTCATGAGGGCAGGCTCTCATTTATCTGTTTACATACGGCACTACCGGTCATACATATTCAATTATGGTCTCATCTCTCTCTTGACGACTAATAATGGGCTTGTTATCCAGCTGAGATCGGCAACGAGGGTGCATATGATTTTTGAGTGTACATCTGTCTAAATGAACCTCACATAAAGTTTTATCTACAGTACATATGGACGAAGAAACAGCAACAAGACGAAACTGTTACGTTCCACCTTTGCCCATATAACTGCACACTCGGTTGCTGTTAGCGATGCTGTGATCTACAGAGACATAAATATTCTCATGAGCTTATCTTATTGCATGGTATGAAAGAACTGCTTTGAAACGCGAGACAGACGTAATGTCTCTAATATGCTAATATGTATACGTAATATTACAATAATCTAAAATATTTTTAAATCCTCTAACCGATCCTACAACTTAAATCCTCACAAAGAAGATTGGCTTATTTCAATTGAGGGGACCTTTAGCTGCCAATAGCCTCAGTGACGACGACTACATATGTACTCGAAAACTTGTGATGTCAAAATGCGATTCTCTGGATTTTAAACATAATATTTTGTTTTGTTTTTCTGTTCATTTCCATACATGACTGCTTTTTTCCAATGAGATGCCAAAATGTTGCTTTAGTTGGATTTCTTAACCCCCCCGCTTTTAATATCCTGTAGAGAAGGCGTCACAAAAAACACAAGGAAGGCCTGAGAATATGAAGGGGAAAAATCCCCTTCTCCGATGAGACGCAAGCTGACAGTAAAAGTAATGTAATCCTGACTGGCAAAGGACCAAGAGCAACAAAAACATTTAGATAACTGCGCTCAAAAATGAAAGTTCTCAAAATTACATTTCCTCACGATAACACGTCCTTCTCATAACAACCCTTACGATTGTTTGAAATGTTCATGTCCTCATCAGTCAGTGTTCTCACACATCGGGGGGAATGGAGTGTAAGTCGCGGAAGAGGAAGAGACGTTTTTAACATCCAAGCTGTGGAGTAAGGAGAGCACATCTCGAGGGCCGGTGGGGGCGGAAAGGGGGACAATCCACAGCATACAAGTTTCACTTGGCAACCGGGCCCACATCAACATCTGGTTGAGCTTGTCAGTACACGCCTGATTCAACCAGACACTAAAGCATGACTTGTCTAACTGAGAGCTTTGTTTGAAATGCACAGACGTGAACCGTCATCTATGGTGTATCCTTTTCTTTAGCGCCGGAGTTAAAAAGACTGACATAGCCACCTTTCACAGTCGACTCAAAGCTACTTGCTTTTCACCCCTGGAACGGTTGGAATAAGAGACAGAAGAGAATAGGAGAATAATAGTTTTGTTCGTGATAACCTGTGAGCACTTATCCTGGCTACAATTCCTTTCCCTTAATCATTTGCATATGAAAAGACAGCTCTAGTCTATAAAAGGTCAGTGAAAGATGATCAAGGCTTCACAGAACACAACAAAACAGGGAAAACGTCTCTGGCAACAGCTTGCGTTCATTTAATAGATCGCGATGTCAGTGACGCTGAAATCACGGAAGTGGTGCTCGCGTCACACTACTGACACCTTCCCCCAAACACACAAACCAGCGCTAGAATCAGGCCGTCCTCCAAAACGCTTCATCTATAATATATGAATGCTGTGTTAATCGTTTTATTTTTAACACATGCACGCACACAAATTCACGGTTGGAATATTTTTCTCTGAATATCAAAAGGATTCCAAACATATTCCTTGGGCTCTCATTCCTGTTTATATTGAAAGAGCAAAAGAACGAAACGAAATAAGAATTAAGTACACACATATCTATCGTGCAATCAAAACCTCTTCTGTTTAAATTGAGGACACATCTCTGCAGAATCCACTCGCTAGCTCTGCTGTTGTGCCTGAACGCTACTGAAAAAAGAATATACGGGCTGCTATTTACCAGTTGAGAGAGAGACCATTATCATACATATTACTTCACATGATGACAAAATCTGCAGGCATCTTGGGAGGCTTCGGGAATATGAAGCCTACGCCTGTTGTCTCAAGTCCTCGACAAACATCTTTGGGGACAAACGGGGCCTGGAAAGAAAGGACAAGAAGGCACCGTTTCCATCTTGCTTTCATCTAAGTCACTCAGTCAACCATTCAGTGCCCCATTCAAAGCCGCTGTGCATTATGCAAAAAAATGCTAATCCTTTTCCGATGCTTTTTACACTAGTACAAACCCTGCATTCCCTTTCCTGAAAAGCAATTATATCAGTTTACATTTCTGTCAAAAAACAGGATTACTTCAGGAGAACTAGCACTGCACCAGGCTTCCCCCAACTATAGCTGAAGGAAACTAGAGATTATCTGAGACAGTATTTTTTTTTTTTCCGCTCCTCCATTCTCCTCAAAAAAGTGGAGAGGCCTTAAGAATGTGATTTAATTAGCCAAAGGGAAAGAATAGATCTTTAGTTGCTGTGGAAACTCTTTCTGACCTGACCTTCTCTTTGCAAAAAGCCTCGAACAGAACGAGCCTCAGTCTTGGTCTATTAATCAGAAACAAATTATGAAAGAATGTTGTCGGCCTGAATAATGCCGGCCATTCTGTGGTGGGATCGGCAACAGCCTTCGCTCTCGCTTTCATTGTCTTTCTGCGTGTTTGACAGCTCGACATGACGAATGAGATCAGGAAGACCCCGGATTTGCATATGCAAATACCCACATGAGAGAAACGTGTCTAAACAAGTGTTATCGTGAGGCGGATTAAGTAAGCCGCCGTGCTTTTTGCTGTGTTTTTGGGGGGCCGTCGCCATAGTCAGGGCCATTAATCAGCACAATTAACCCATCTCCATGGCTACTAATGAAATTTCGCCATTGGTACGACTTAAATTAGATAGCTGGTTATGCCTTGCCACCGTCCGACTCCAAATCCATTATTTGCCCCAGGAACAATGAGCCGTTTGTGCTCAGATGATCTCCACCAGCTGAACAAACATCAGAGTTAACAATTTGCATATGTTAATAAAATTAAGTCCTAATTACATGAAACTTGTACATATTCAAATGCACTTTCCCTAGGCGCTATGGAGCTTGAACCCCATCCAAGTGTTTAACCCTTCAGAAAGCCTCTAAGCAGGGGAGGCTCTTTCTGCCTCAGAAATGCCTCGGGGCTGACACAAAAAGGCCCCCCTTAATACATTAAGCCAGCTCCTGACTTCTCAGCTTTCCACCCACTGCTCTGCGGACCGGGGCAAGTACTGCATCCTCCGAACCAAATTCAATTGGGCCCACAACAAAAGCCCTATAGTTCCTCTTAGAACAATGTGAAATGTTTTCTCAATGCTATCTATGAGGAGCGCACATACAAACACACACTGGAGTTTATTAAATGGTTAATGTGCTTGGGAAACCACAACAACCACTAGCAAATGAGAACCTAATAAACAGCAAAAATAAGTCGTTCTAGTTATAAAATGTAAAAGTCTTGAGTAGAGCACACTTTCAAGATGTATTCAAAAAATGACAGCAAAAAAAAGGACAATATCTTATCACAACGACATTCAGCTTTTGAAATCATAACAGACAGGGAATCTTAAAGGAAACCATACAGTCGCAGCCAGATTAAAAAGGTCTTTGTCCTCCACCATGTACATTTTTCCTTCTGTGCGGGCGAAATTAAATTGGTCTCTTCAAAGGTTTAAAATGAGACCAAATGGAAAAAAAATATATATCACATGAAATTCATGCCGCTCCATGAAGCGTAGCCCAGATGGTGCGAGATGAATAAAAAACAAACACCTAATGATAGACAGTAGAAAGCTCAGAGGACTATTATAATGTCAGGGTTTAAAAAAAAAAACCTAAATATATATATATATATATATATTCCTGCTTATTCTGACCAACAATGATTTTTCACAACTGCAATGAAATAAGCCGTGCTCCATGATGCTTTGAATGGTTCATATCACTACATTTGAAAATAGAAACAGTATTTCCCTGTCTATTTCTCGAACAAGGCCTTTACTGAAAATGTTTTATTGTGCTATTGAAAATGTGCTATCGCAGCATTTTGGGGAGAAACTGATCCTAGTGATGATGGTTGGCCGTCTGATTTTTAAAGATGGATGCTGTCAAATGTGTGTGTGTGTGTGTGTGTGTGTGTGTGTGTGTCTGAGTGCATGTGTATGCAAACTTCAGCGAGTGTGTGTGTTTAAATGGGGCTTCTCTTTTACAACTATCAATGCTGGGATAACCACGTATTAGCATTCAACCGAACATGCAGTCATCTCTCAGCCTTTTAGCCAAATTGGGTGTCTTAATGTCACAAAGCAGTGGCAGTCAAGCCCTACGCGTTGCCATAGGAGTTTCGGTACTGAACAGCAGAACGCTGTGATAGGCTTGTAGCAAGCCACTCCGCAGAGGCGGATTTTAAATCATCCAGCCTCTTCTATTAGACTTGAGACTTATTGAGGTAGAAACCATAAAAAATGAAGAAGGGAAATTTAATCCCTGAAATATTGATTTGCACATTAATATCATATAGGCAGTGGGCAATTTGGCTTCATGGAAATGACACATTGTCGACCCTAGGAGAAGCCTCAGCCAATCTTACTGCAGAACATGTCTCAAGAGTTATTAAAGGCTCCTCGCGTTGGCTTCCCGATTTTCCGAGCTGCTTCGAATCAATCTGTACTCTGTACGAAATTATGTGGACGCAAAAACGCAAAACACATCTGAAAATTAATCAAAGCACGCTTATTAGATCCAGATGCCTTGCGTATCTGCAGATCTCAGAGAAAGCGTTTTTTTTTTAAATAAATGTTTTACATCTAACTGTTGTTGTCACACAGAAACAGAATTGCAGAATGAAAAAAACAACATTTTATTCATTAATATAAATACAAATAATAAAAAAATAAAAAAGTGTAAAACAAAAAAAAAGAAAGCACTACCTTTACATGCAAGACATAAGAATATGCATATAATAATAATAATAGTAATAATACTGTTGTTGTTGTTGGTAGTAACTGAATTATTACTAAATTAATTAAAAAAAAAAAACTATATAGCCTACATATATATGAAATAACGAATCCAATAAAAAAAGATGCACAGATGTCCGGGTCAAATCCAATTTGCAAACAAATCCAGGTATCCATTAAGGATCGTATTAATGCAACAAAAAAGCGTACAAATCCACAATGTCTAATGAAGAAAAATCAAACGCAGCTCAGTTAATACACAAACAAGCAAACATGCTGCCAACAGTAAAGAGTAAACCCAAAACAACGAGAAATTCAACAAATACGGTGATCCAGGCAGTGAAAATCTGGTGTTTTCGAGAGCACAGACACACAGCGATACACACCGCGGCTCTGTGCTCTGCCTCCCCACTGCCTGTGTTTTTTTCTGTGCTCTCAATGGAAGCGATCGATGCCCTTGTCACTGTCGCGTTCCAATCGGAGCCAAGACTCTGTCTCACACTCACCATCAACCCAAAAGCCAAGCGCTCACACACATGCCAGGGTCTTCAATGCCAATGTTAACGTTTTACCACATAAAAAGAAAAAACGAAAACTCTGAACTTTAAGAATACCGACCTCACTATAAACTCGGGGACAATTCTCTCAGGAAAAACGTAAAAGGAATGAAGGGAGAAGAAAAGGAAACTTACGGGCAAGACAGAAGACAGAAGTAGTTTAAACACGGAATGGTCTTTCTGGTGAAAATAGGATCGCTTTCGGTCCTTTTTATTCCGTTTTTTTACGTCTGCCACAGACACGAAGGAGTCCGGGAGATTGCAGGAGAGACCCTCGGCAGCTGTTAGAGTTCAATCCCTCCTATCGTTTACCATCAACCGGAGGGACTGTTTATACGTTGCAGGTAACAGAAATGTACGAAGAAGCATCTTTTAGTTGTCAGAGGTGAACTGTGCCGATTTTGAGTCTCATCTCAAGAAGCATGACTGAAAACACCGGTGCGGAGCGCCTCGCGACGTCGTGTCAAAACGTAGCGTTCGCGTTTCTTACTACTAGCAGGATATGTTTGACCGTAACGAGTCCGACACGTTGCCTTTTTGAACAGATGTTATTAAAAATGTACGACTTATGTTGTTTGAGATATACGAGTGATAATTTGGTCAAATGTAAGGAAGCCCTGCTGTTTAGCGTTTGCTGTGACTAGGCGAGTCCAACTCCTGAGGCGAACACAACAGCCGCGAGCGTACAAATCTGTACACTTTTGCTCTGTATCAGCGAATAACGATATCAAATAGGGCTAAACATAACATTTGTAATGGGTTCCTAGCAAAATAAACGAAATAGAGTTGGGAAAGGTGTATAGATACGGTAGGGCAACGTCTCCTGACAGTTCGGCAAAAACGACTGTTTTATAAACTGAGAGAAAAATATTTAGGCTGACATTTGTCGAAATTATATCACATAAAGCTGTGATCCGACAGCGGCATAGCGCATATTCAGCAAGACTAGTCGCGAAAGAAAATCAATACTCGACCTAAATTTAACACCAACTACTCAATAAAAGTTGAAGGGAGAAAAAAAAAACTTACTTTCTTCCCCCGCAGTTCCCTCCGCTTCTTCTCCTGATATTTGCTTTTTCTGGAAAAAAAATCACATCCAATGGTACCGCAAGTAGGTAACAAAAAAGGATAAAAAAGAAAAAAATGTAACAGTAATCCTCCAACTTTATTGGAAAAAACGTAAATACTACAGTAAGAGTCGATCCTTTGGGTCCGGTTGTGTAAAAGATGTGTCGACGACTGCCTAGCAGTTTCGGTTGTGGAGGGGTAAGGGAAAGGAGGTAAGGAAATGAAAATCCGATATGTCTTTATTCTGCTAATTATTATCGTTTTAGCCCTGTTTAAAAAAATGGCTGATTAAGTTGAGTGCGCATGTCTTTGTGTGTCTATTCTCGATATGCACTCTGGGAATGAGAGAGAGAGGGGGAGTGAGCGCGCGAGGGAGGGAGAGAGAGAGCGCGCGAGGCAGAAAGAGAGAGACGTAATTAGTGAGGTGATCAACAGTCTCCACATTGCAAATGACGCGCTGTTTCAACTTGGAGAGCCGAAGGGCTGTATACGAGCCAGATTCCTAAAATGATCTAATAGGGGGGAAATCTGTTTTCGGTGGGCAAGACGTCCTATAACGGCCTGGAACATTTGGTGGGACAATAGGACGTTTCTTTTCTTTTTTTCTTTTCTTTTCTTTTTTTTTTTTTTTAGTCATACCTGTGATCAAAGCCGTATATTTAAAAAATAAAAAAATAAAATAAATTCATAAATATTAAAGACATTAAAATGTTATTCTGCTGTTATTAAAAAAATATGGCAATTTCTGATTTTGATTTTAATGCAGTCGGCCTAAATATCGTGTGCAAATAGCAATGCTTCCTCAATATTTTTTTTTCGAGAGATTTAATTAATATCCCCTAATACTTCGATGTATTAACATTTACAGATTTAAACGGCAGACATGCATTTGGACACTATTGTTGCATTATGGAATAGATTAAAGTGCATGTAAATCCAAATATTTTAAAATATAATATTATAAAATGATTTAAGAACACGATTGAAATTGACTTTTGTGTTATTACTACAGTAGGCTATGTAGTCTTCAAAGAAAAATTGAAATGCAATGTAAATTAAAAAAAAAAACATAACATAAGAAAAACATGAATACTGTACAAGTATCGCTGATTAAGGATCGGCTTGGCATATAAGGCTACAATAGCTGTTTAGATTAAATGGACACATCGCCCCAGTTGAGGGCTATAATGATTTTCCGTTATTGTAGGTTATTGTGTTGTAAGAGAACATGCAGTAGGCTATAGGCTTTGCGAATATTAACCTATTTTGCTTTTAGATAACAGGTTAAGGCACTTGATGACATATAGGCTACTGTATAACTACGCATTTGGTTAGCAAACAAAACATATATTAAACGTTAAATTCGATAGCCTTTAAATTTGCAGAATATTTATCAGTATTAGATAAATCTTCAAAGTGGCAGTAAATGGGCCTCGGAACGGTATCCTGTAAAAGAGCCTTTATGGCTTATGAACTTTACATCCTTTTATTTGACTCATCAGGCATTTAGTTCATATTCATACTCGCATAGGTTACTAAATGCTCCGATTGATTAGCTAAGGATCTCCTAAAATGTCGCCATTGAAAGAAGACCCTACAAGATGTTAATCGGGAAGAAAATCAAAAGATCGGCTCTCCTTTATGAAAAAATCGAAGGGGTTGAATTGAGCGAGGCTCTGTTTCCGGAACGCACGATAAGGATGCTATACCCAATACCAGAGCTGTGTTTGCAGTAAAACACGAGCCCTTGGATTGGCATGTCTACTGTGGGTCTGTGGATGGGCGAGAGGTGGTCAACAGAGGCGTTACTTCTTTACCCCTGATCCAGTGTTTCTAGTCCTCGGGGGACTCGTGCCTGCCAGACCCAAGTGGTGTTTCGGCAGGATGAACGAGAGAGAACAGAAACAAGCCCGAGACGAGCTTGCAAGGACACACGGGGAGCTTCAGATTTTTCCTTCATTTAAACGCAAAGCAAATGCGGCGGAGTAAAGGTTATTTATTTGCCACTGACGACTGTATTTCTGCTGCTCATCGCGGAGGACTTTAAAACTATTGATTTAAAGGTCTCACCTCTTATGCAAGTATACTTTGACGGATACATGTAGCGTTTTTATAAGAGTTTGCTGTCTTTTGAACTGTTTTAGGCTGTAAAAAGTGGAAGCTGCGTGGCTGACAGTGCTTTAGCACTTTCAAATTATGCTCGTGTCCACCCTCGTACTTTCTGCTCTTCTTTTCTCTGACGAAAATCGTTTTATTAGCGTATTATTTCATCTTAAATTATTAAACATTGGGGTTTTGTTGCGGTATGTTTTTTTTGTGATGTAGCCGACAAGTAGCCTATTGAGATTTTCTTTTCTTTTTTGTTGTTTGGTAAAAGCTAGCGTGTAATGTACAATGACTAGCATTTATCATCGGTGATTAGCTTATTTGTTTATTGTCCTATTTCAATGTATTTTCTTCATTTTCAGCTATATCCAAACAATATCAAAAGCTTTGTTCGCTTTTTATGACATTCTGAAGTGCTGTCTATGAGACGTATCAAAAACTGCATGAATATTGATTTAAGTGAAATGTCAATAAAGCAATCATCACACCATTCGCGACCTGTGATTTCTTATAATTGTCTTTCTTAAATGTACGATGTCTAACAATGACTCCAGGGTTTTTTTTGTTTGTTTTTTTTCTGGTCTTTAATCGTAGGCTACTGAAGGAGTGAATGTTTGTCCTGCCCCACAAACGAAAGGTTTGTCCAAACCGCCTGGCGCCCTCTGGGGTCTGAGAGGTCAGGTTTTGACAGTAACTGACCAGTTGTAGCCGCATAAAGCACTGTCCAAAATTCTTCGCTAACAGAGAATAAAGTTCCTTCAAAGATTCTCAATTCTCTCTCACACACACTTTAAGAAAGTTTTCACTATTTGTGGAGGACGGGAAAATCCCCGTGCAATAGGCTATAGCCTAACAAAAGTAGCCAAACATGCGTTATCATAACGAAAATATCTAATTGATTATATTTGATTGAATAAAATCACTTTTCATGACGTTATGATTGGCAAAGTCGAAATGGCAAAGTATTCACAAAAGTAGGCTATCACACCGAGTAGGCTACTAAACAACAACAAAGCCACAAAAGTGCATATTAATAACTACCACAACAAAAATGTAGCCTATATAAAATCCAAAAGATGTTCGATTTCCCCAATCAAATCGTTTCAAAACTGTCCCACAGTGGATACAGTTCTCTCATAAAAACAAAATGCTTTACATCGACCACAAATGATACAAAAAAAAAATCTCCGCCATCTGTATCCGATCAGCTCTCTTTTCTGTTTTAAAAATGAAATTTACACTAAACCGACATATTTCACGTGCAGTCTGTTTAAAACATTATATTCATTTTAGAATTATATATTCCCATCTCTTGTTTATAAACGGCAACAGAAAGAAAATAAATCGCTTGTACCTTTGGTATAAAAGGGCATCCCGGTGTCCTCTGTCTCTCTGATGCTCCGCTTATAGCATATGGAAACTCTTTTGAAAATGCCTAGATTTGGCACATTCATTGAAAAGAGCGGCGCGCGGTGATGCTGGAACACAAAATGGGAAATAAGTTGGGGATTGGGTGCAGCCTCCCTCAATGCGGACTTATCTAACTTTAATTTCATATACCGCAACGACATGTCATTCAGAATGATTTGAACAATTAGAACGTTCTTGCTACTTTCAAACCGAATAAGAATAAGTGCATTCGTATATTTTTTAAAAAATTATTTTTATTAATTTCCTTTTAGGCTATATTTAATACAAGCAAATACAAGATTGCGTGAACAATCTGTGAACAACGTCGTGGCCAAATCACTTCCAACGTAAAATCGAGATTCACAAATGCTTGTTTGTAAAACACAGGACTTTCGATCAATGTATTGGGACATTTCGATCGATTATATAAACGAAAATCCATATACGACATGAAACTGGTATCAGACACGACTTTCACCTTTCATGAGAAACAAAATGAAGTGGCAGAGAGCAGTGAGGGCATTAATAAAATTTATTAGAAAAAATACTTTTACAGATACAGACAAATGACATTTACTAAATGCAAATAAAAACGAGGCTTAAGTGTTAAAAATAAATTAGAATATTTTCTCATTATAGGGTATTTCAGTATTAAATAAAGATATCAAATAATTAATTGAGTTATAGGCTTGCAGTACTGAAACTACAGAGTTTTAATGACATCCATCAATATGATAATGCTATGTTTTAATGTGGTAAATTCGCACGAGCTCCCATCTGCTGCATGCGTCCCGGGATCACGGATGAGGGAGACGGCCAGGCACGCGGTGCCATTCTGTTTATTTGATAAAGAAAATCAATGAGAGTGACTGTGGACTATTTAGCGAGACGTTTGAGAGGGGAAAATGGTTGTTTGAAAAGTGACTTCAGTTGGCTGGTCGATCTCATCGGGAAATGTACACTAAACTACACTCTCAGAGACACACTTGGTCCTCTCTTTGAGTCCATTCACCCCCACTGCCCCCTCCCACTTGGCCCTTTGCTCCTCATGGTGCGGAGGTTTTCATTGTTGATCCCTCTTTAATAGACAAACGGGCAGGAGTTGCATCTCCGGCCATCTATCCTAAAGCCAGAGATTCTCCATCTGCTGAATCTGTTTTGCTTATAACTAAATCATTTGAATACTAGGCTTATTTTTTAACTTTTAATTGACAATGTAACTGATCATTTGAAATGTCTTATTGTTTAGCAATTATTATTATTCACATTTATTTAAAGCTAAGTATTTAGCTATTATTTTGTTTTAAAATGAGGATTGTTAATAAAGATGCAGAACATGCAAAATCATTACACAATCAATTAAAAACGATCAATAATCAGCTAATTAACTACAAGTACAAATGAGCCTGCTGTTTGTAGCTGAAAAGCACCAGAGACCCTCTCTATTACATGAGTTGAAGCCCCCCGTGACCAGAACACCTACTGAGCGGGCTGCACTTAAACACACACTAAAACCAGAATCATTCAGAACACATATCAGTTCAAGCCATCGCCCCTGTTCAGGAGAGTGTATATTTCACTGGGTTATGGCTAATGCTCTAAAGCAGAGAAGAAACGGTGCTTTTCTTCTCATGAACTTTATTCAATTATTTGTCTTTTTGTGTGCTATATAATTACATTTCCAGCTTTCCCTGTTCAAATGAGTCTTTAACATGGCTAGATGTTTTCTTCTGCCTCTCCCGGGGGTTAGGAGCTGCCCTCTCCCCCCATACGTAGTGGTGCATTCTATTTAGCGGATTACCTGGTTACCATTGGTCAGCACAGGAAAGGCAAGAGAGCAAAACCATGGCAACATGACAGATTCTAAACCCATCAGCCTAACTGGATGATAACAGTCGACTTGGTCAAGTGGCTTGGATATAAGAAACGTTTCATTATAGAGTGTGTACATTGCGTGTGGGATTATACGTGTGAATCAAATATTACTGCACTTTTATCAGTTACTGTACATTTTGGGGACTGAACATGATGTAAAATTACTTTTACTCCTTGCAATTTTAAACAAAACACGAAATGATGATGTCAAGATGAGGCACAAAATAAACTGAAATAATTGCAGCATCAATTATTGATGTTTTTATGTGATATTTTCATCTTAGGGAAAGATCTGAGAATGTGTGTATTAAATGTTTTGTGTGGATTAATTAATCCGATAAACACAGCATTCTTAAATTAATTACAAAATAATTAACTAATCGGTCAAAACACTGACTCGTTTGAGTAGTCAGACACTGAATCCAATGTTTTTGATTGTTGTGTAACATCCTTATCACACCCTCAAATTAAACGCACTCAAGTCAAAAACAAAATGTCAGGACGCAACACACATGAGAGGCTAAATGGCTCTTTTCACAATTTCTTTTGAATTCTCACATATATTAAAATTATTAAGCAAGAGGAGAGCATCTGAAACGCATTTAAAAACTAATAATCAAAAAACAGGTCATATATGCATATGTGCATGTCTAAGTGTCAGATAAACTGATTAGCCAGACAGATTGCTTATTGATCACAATAATCAGTTAGGTTTGCTGATTGATTTATAGCCTATAATATCACAGGCCTGAAGCTTGTCCCATCAGAAAGAAAAAAAAACCTCACCTAAAACATCAATGAACCAAATTATTTGTATGTTTTTATATTTCCTGGTAAATCTTATAGTTATGGCGGGATCGTGTGTAGCGATGCTGGTTTGCGGACAGTCAGCTGGCGGCTCTGAATCCCACAGACGAGAATCTCAGGCTTTTTCACATTTAAAATGCACCCGTGGGCCAGACAGCTGAGAACGACTCCTTGGTGTCTCAGAAAAAGGCTGGAGTCTGTTTGCACTGATATTTCACTAGTGGCAGCACTAAGGACACTTGGAAAAAGGGGTGAAGGGGGGTTAATAAAATCTGCGTGTCTCCTCTTCACGCTGGAGGTGTATGAAGGTGATTGTGGATTGGTTAAAGGGAGTCGATGGATTGTTGTCATGCATAAGGTAAGCGCCCGTCCGTGAGCTTTGTTTGAAAGCGCTGATGTTGAGGAGGTGCTGACAGCCCATCGCTGGGGTTTCTAAAGCGAGCAATTTCTGTGCTTTGATTTCTTCCTATGATATGTCAGATGCACAAAACACATTGTGCAATTTGAATTCATTTGCGATACGTCTTTCCTGCCAGTGCTGTCTTTCATGCGCATGTTTTTAGAATAATTTTTCTTGCAACGCATTTATTAGCCGAGTTGCACCTAGCTTGTAGAGTGAATGAGAGTTAATCCATAATATTACTAAAAATATAAAATAATTCATCTTTTTGAACAGTTCCGTTCAGTAATCAGAATTAAATATATCTATTGTTTTAAGTACATTAATGCACTGAATAACAGAAAAGACATTTAAATGGCGAGTGTCGGTTTTGTATCGCCCTGCTCATCGGCCATAAGATCACATTCATACTCCATATGCATGCAAGCAGTCATACGTGCACTGCGAGGGGTTTCTCTCACACAGCCAGGGCTGCAGAGGAGATAATTTGAGTCTAATCTGCTGGTGCAGAAGTGTGAGGAGTCAGACTGGACAATGAGACTCCCTCTCCTCACACCTGAGAGAGGTTTCCGCTTAAATCACGCCTGTCTCACTGGCCACAGACCCAGATCCCCAACTTTAATGGGAAGACAGTTAATAACCTTCTTCTTCTCCTTCTCCTTCTCCTCCTCCTCTTTTTTATCCCATGTGCACTATCAATCTGACCTGTCAGGGCACTGCTGAATCAAAGCAAAAGTCCTCTTCACAGATGACTGATTAGAAACGCAAAATCACAAAATCCATCTTCATGGTCACTTTTATTACAGTCATTTTTAAACTGACAGCAACCTGCTCAGGCTCAGAACAGAGCTTGTGGTGCAGATTGTGTCTCTGAGAGAGAGAGAGAGAGAGAGAGAGAGAGAGAGAGAGAGAGATGAGAGGATGCAGAGAGGTGGAGAGAAAGCCTAATGTCTGTGGGAATATGGGTGCATCATTTACATCGCACATATACACTTAAATGCTTACATGAACGCACATATATGCATGCATGCACACCAGCAAATGGAATTTACATGTACACATATCCCTCAGGTTCATCTGAAATTAGTCTGAATGGTTGATGTTACTGTTGGTATGTATGGGGTCTCAGAGACCCCAGTTATAATAACAGTTACTCAAAAAATTAACTTAATTTCATTCAAATAATTTTAGATCAAATAATAACCAGTAAGCAGATTATCCACTATTACAATTATCCCAAATAGTGATGTTGCTGTAGAATTATTATTATTGTTTTTAAACGATTGGCACGAGTGTATATGACCAATCAAAATATTATTATATAATATTATATAATTGTTGTATTTCTGTCTGAGACCCCAAACAAAAGTATTTTTTTTATAAAGGATACTTCCTGCATTTTATAAAGTTGCATTTTTTTATACTGTACATTTTTCATAAGACTAAAAAAAATCATAATGTATCAACCAGTAAAGGTCTATTAAAATGTCCTTGAATATGAGAGATATGAACCTATTTGCATAGGGCCTACACAATACGCAAAAAATAACAATTATATATATATATATATATATATATATATATATATGAAGAGTTCAGATGCAAAAGCCTCTAAATGCCATTTGAAATTTTCTAAAAACATTTCTAAAATGACCATTTTTATCAAGCTTGTATATTTAAGTATAGTAATTTCACTTAAATGACAATTAATAGGTAATCTTCATTGCCATTTAAGTGAAATTACTGAACTTAAATATACAAGCTTGATAAAAATTATCATTCTAGAAGAAAATTTCAAATGGCACTTAGAGGCTTTTGCATCTGAACTCTTCATATATATATATATAACATGACGCCTGAAAAAAAATAGCATTCTAGTTTTGAATATTAGCTATAATAGCTATTTATGTCAGCAAAAAGTAGGTTCACTTACAACACGCATTTAATAAGAAAGGACAGTATTTTGGACTATATTTAAAAAATAAATAAATAAATAAATAAATAAAAGATTTTCCATCAAGGTGATCAAATTATTAATCAGAATAATACATATGTTTTATATTATTGTAATTCTTTGTAAGAATGCAGCAGTGGAAAAGGAAGTGGTTTTGTCGAATAGGCGACTTTACTGTTCCATGAGCATGTCTGTCAGGGCCCGGTCCTGGTCTAATCCTTCCCGACATCATTCAGGAGGGGTTACGTGTGTCTTGGTTACGTTCGTACACAGAACAAAGGAAAATGGGTCACGAAAGACAGAAAACACACAATTTCACAGAAACCTGGGGAACAGACAGCCTGCCACATTTAATGTTCTTAAAACATCTGATTGAACAGCTTGTCAAAATATTAAAGCTCACTTATGAAGGCCTAAGAGTCATCTCTGAAGGGCGGGGGGATTATTCTATTTAACAAATGATTTTTTTTTTTGTTGCTTTTTGCATGTTGTATGGATTTGAAAAGGCATTGGTAATTTTTTAAAATGTTTTTTTTTTTGAGTGTGTGTCTGTGTGTGTGCTTTCATTTTAACATATTTGTTTATCATTGATTCATTTATTTAATACATGTCCTGTAAGATGCATTTGGACAAATAAATAAAAACAAAAGCCATCTGTCAGATCATAAACTACATAACGTCACACAGTCCGACTTAGCCTAAAAATATACGCACCACATTAAAATATGTTTGGACAAGGCTTTAAAGACGTGGGGTTTGGACTAACACAGTCGTGTCAGACTGTGGAAGCAGCTGCGCTCTTGAAATGAATGCCTCTGACTGTACGCCTGTCAGTGGACTGAGACCCGACTGACCTGATGGGTTTGATTACTTCCCTGACATTTAATGGCAATAAAAAACAAGGCATAAAGAGACCCGAGGAAATTTCTGCAGAAATTCCACCGTACACATCCGTATGTACACCCGCGCACAATGCACATGTAAACAACACTCACCCACGCACGATAACACATATGGTCTGAATAAACATAACAGATACAAGGCACAAAAGCCTTAAAATCTTTAGCTTCAAGTCTCCCAAAGGAGCCAAATCGTGTTGCGTTAACCGCACACCGTTCGGAAACAGGTACAAATTTGGCCTTGGGTATGTCCGGACCAATACAGAACTGCACCAGTATTTTATATCTGACTTCATCGATGACAAGCACTAACTGCCATGAAATTCCCTAAAGATGAAATGTCCCGGGACCGTATTCCTTCTGCTCTGCCTTTCCTCGACAGGAGGGAACAGAGGAAAGGCAGATAAATCCAAAAGAACCACCCCACAACACTCAGCGAGAGGCAAACCAAGACAAACAGCACATCAAACCTTAGTCTGCAAAGCCTCCTTTTTATCCTGCTGGCATTAAACCCCAGACACACACACACACACACACACGGTGGGAGACTGTACCGGGAGAGAGAGAGGCACACACTCACATACACACACACACACACGGTACAGGGACTGAGAAACAGAAAAACCGAAACGGCACAGAAAGCAAACCGCAGAATTCGAACACAAACACACAAGCCGTTCGCCTACCACACCTGCCTTTGTGTGTCTGCAGTCCTGTCTTTTCTGCAGGGCAACGCCGAGTCCTTTCAAGAAGGGGGAGGTGGATCAGGACAGGTTTTACTGGGGGTAAATCAGCAGGTCAGGGGTTTTCAGGTGGGTTCGCCGTTTGAGAAGGCCGGAGAGGGTAACTTTCAGCAAGTCTGTGATTCCTGGGGTTCATATCCTGACTCCCCCATTTGGGCTCTTCAAAAGAGAAAAAAAATAAGAGAGAGTGAGTGAGAGAGAGAGAGAGAGAGAGAGAGGAATAGGAAGCACAGGTCATGTAAAATGTATAAGCTGCATTTAAAAATAATTTAATTCTGGAAGCGAGCAGCTCATCTCCTGCCACCGAGGATCCGGGTGAGGGGATTCTTTTCTTTTTTTTTTTTTTTTCCAATGAATGCACCTTTTGTGACAGTCTACATTTCAGCTCAAGGGAAAGCAAGAAATAAAAAAGTTGTTTATGAGCACTAGAGCAAATATTTTTTGCTAAAAAAAATCTCTTAAGTTTGTCCAGCCTAGCGTACGACAGTTATCACTGGCAATCGTGAATTACAAGTCGTCCTTTGCTATTTGTTTGCGGTTTTTCCGCTCATTTTGGTCATGATTTTATATTCAGGTTTTTAAGATGGTTGAACTACAGCATTTAGTCGTCGTGTAAGGCGTAGGCTGGTCCTCACAGGTGGGCTTGTGTGTTTTGCACTGGCTGACTCACTTGTAAGCAAAACTCTCTTCAGGAGGCAGCTCAAACAAACCCAAATTACAGGGTTAATGAAAGCTGAGTAAATTAAACAAACTCTGAGCTGCTTATTTGACGTCCATTTAACAAGATATACATTTATTTTTTCCATAAAAAACTGCTTTGGCCCCCAAAAAAAGAAAAAGAAAACTGTACAGCTTTGCTGCTGCTGAAGGCGGTGTGTTTCCCAAAGCTCTGTTATGCTGTATAATTATGTTATACTTTTGACCTTTGTCAGAAAAAAAATAAATTCTTTGAACATTTTAATGTGAACCATTTTAAAGCCCTAACAGAAGAAAAAAAAACAAACACAAATGCCATAGTTGGTATGTTAAACGTTATACTGTGCCGGCCGAAACGTTTTCTGCCTTCTATTTTCACTTCATGAAACTTAAAATGAAAGTTTCTTTGTTGTCTGTCGCCTGATTGAGCATAATCGAAAACATTCCACGCCGCGGAACATTTTTTTGCTCACGGATTATTCCGGCAACCTTGTTCGGATTATATTTAGCACATCACGAAAGGATCCTTTTGCACACGTACACACAGAAATGTCTTATGTAAACAGACCACAACAGTGCTCTGTTATAATAACATGTAAGAGGTACAGGCTGTCTGCGCCACCATCATTTTATGAGAGACATATTGCTGAAATGTCGATTTCTGTTGCTTTTAATAACAAGCACATGACAGGGCACAAAACACAGCATTGTGGGATATTGACCTGGTCGGGGGAAGGAGGGGCCGACGATTTGGTTTGAGGATAATATTCTCTTTAAAGCGCACCGTGTAAATTGTGCGTATAAAGTCATTGGAAGTGATTCCTCAGGACAGCCTGAGAGGACAGTTACCTGCTGGCTTGAAGAAGCCAATCAATAGCAGGAAATAGAGCCGTGCATGAGGCTGGGAGGCTAGCGAGCGGTTAGCGCTAATAAAAACGGCCGATGTCAATATTTGGGAATAACAGACGAGAAGGATAATAGACAAAAGACAGCGTATGCCGTGGCGTACTCAAACAGGGGCTCCGAATTAATGCACAAAGCCCAGCTGCTCCCGAAGGGTAGACCCCCGCGCATTAGTTACCGCAGGTAATGCCAAACTATAGTAAAATCAATGTGCTCAGAAGCGCTATAAAGAGGGACAACACTTCACAGGAGGCATGACAGAGTGTGTTTCTCTTTCTCTCGCTCCATCGCAGGAGATGAAGTGTATCGCAAGGTGTGCACTTCACAAACACAGAAGAAATTACAACCGATCCAATTTCATCTGTGCTGCCTTAATGACGATTTAATATTTCTAGAATGGCCATGAACTAACCGACAGAGTATTTTGCATTCGCTTGCTGTGCCGCTCTTAAAATTACTCTAATTTTGAGGTTGTTTGGCAAAATAGGACATTATCCATGAGAAAGTAATGTCATCATATTTATATTTTCCTTTTATGGGACCTTTAAATGCTATTGTTTGTCCTTCATAAACCCGGCAAACTGCCCACACAAGTGACAATGTCTAACAACCTCAATAATGATTTTCGTAGAGAATAGTTGGGATTTTTATTACATCTAATCCTAACATTAAGCAAAGAAATATATATGAGATGTGAGAGAGTCAAATTCAGCAGTCATAGCGCTTCATGAAAAATGGAATTGTAGAAATCATAGACGGATGAAATTGTCTCAGTCTTTCTCAGACGCACTTGTACAAAATAGCATGTAAGAACAGAGAATGGCATACGAGACACTGCTATTTGGAGACTCTCTCGCCGCATATTGGCCGTTTCCTCTCACCCATTTGGACTAGATGGATACTGAACAACTGAGTTTGAAGGATTAGTTCACTCACAATAAAAATTCTGTCATATTTGCTCACTCTCGTGGCATTCCAAATCATATGACTTTTTGCGCACAAAACACAAAAAGAAAGAATTACGAATAATGTCCTGGTTGCTCTTTTCCATGGAATCACAATGTTTGCGGTTAGAGCTTTTAAGCTTTGAGAAGGATGCAAAAGTACCATAAAATAATGAACGCAGACCTATGAGCTATATTCCAAGTCTTCCTAATTCATAAAACAGCTTTGTGTGAGGAACAGACAATTTGAAGTCATTATTCTTAAGGTGGAAAAACACTTATGTCCAGTTTATATAAAAAAAAACATTATTTTGAATCAGATCTTTTCTGTGAATCAGTTGATTCATTTAATTAAGTGACTCAATGATGAGTCCTGTCGTTTATCAGTAAACAAAAGCTTGAACTTCAATCCGTTTCTCACACAGACAGGCTAGCAATAGCAAGCTAGCATTAGATCCCACCCTCCCTTCAAAACATTTACAAAGCCACGCTTCCTTCAAAACACATGAACATTAATTTCGCATTAATAAGTGCTGATATAGAAACATTTTTTGATCCAGAGATTTCCATATTCGATATATGTAAATTTGTTCAATATTTGGACCACTTTTATCATTGATTGCTATCAGGATGTGAAGAGTGTTTTTAACCAGAACAACAAAAAAATACCAACCTTACCTTTATATTACAGTGCTTATTTCTAAAGTTTGAATGCTTCAGTCACTAGTCATTGTGTTTGCACAGAAAAGACATTATTTTAAAATTCTCCTGTAAGAAAAAAAAAAAAGTAATCCAAATTTGAAATGATATGAGGGTGAATAAACAACAGAAATACTATGTTTGGTTCTGTTGACTTTTCAGCTGAAACAAGGTCGGATATACACTTTTCTATGACGCATGTCATCGGCACACTTCTGGTACCTGTCCAGTTCCAACACGCCATTGTACAGATTGATGTTGCACATTGTCGACACGCTGTCTATATACATAAGCACATGTTCATCATTGGTGTGAGAGGTGGACACGTACCTGGGGCTGAAGGAGGCAGGACGACCTCCTCATCATCCGGTGACCTGATCTAAAGCACTCACACAAACCAACACTGGACAGGAAACAGGAGAACGGCCACTGAATGCAGGTGGAAGCCGAATGACACATTACTCGGACTGGAGGAAACAAAACAAAAAAAGTGCCAAGAATTTATTGGACACGTTAAATCAAAATATTGAAATTATATCCATTATATACAAATCTCAAACAGAAAATATGCTTTAGGCTTATTACCCATTACCCGAGGTGTGTGAAATGCGTTTGGGCGTCTATAATGACTGGCTTCAGACCCAACACAATGCGCAGCTGAGAAGTGCACAAGTCTGTCATGTGAATTTTCCATCCACTCTTCAATACACTGTAATTTGGGCAGCATTCAAAATGGCCACCTTTTTTTGGGGCTGCGCGTCCATCCATTACCTCCTTATGATGCCCAGAAAACATTTCAATTGGATTGTGATGGCCTCTTTGGGCCCTTTGATCCTTCTCCCTTTTAAGACCTCCATTGTTCAAGATTCACCATCCTGTGTTACCGAGAGGCTGACCCTAGGCGAATCTTCATAATGAGCTTCTTGTCTGATCCATTATGGATTCTTGGATGTGCCCACATCACACATGCCTCTGGTGCATATTTCTGTTTTCCCTATCCTCAAAATGCTCATAAATGTATAAAGAAGGATCAAAATCCAGCAAAACACACTCATCAAAGTCCTCAAGATACCGATTGATTTGGCTTATATGAATTTAGACATTGCGCAGGCCTAATGAAAGATTAAAGACTAGTTGTGAGCATTACAATTTAGAACAAATGACTCAAGATGGGTTTCATCTACTCCCACATACAATCGAACAATATGCTGTTCTTTGCCTACATCAACTAGTCTGGTAATATAGTTGGAGTTCTGCTTTGAAGTTTTACAGCATGTGTGGGTGCACATATATAGGGGAGACCAGGGATTACTGTAGCATAGGTAAAACCATCACTTTAACCACTTAGGTACAGGGATGTAATCATAGGCAACAGTCAAAGTCTAGAGGTAAAAATGATAATAATAATTTAAAAAAAGCAACAATTCACTTCTGTCTTTTAATTGAATAAATGAATGGATGTTAAATGACAAAACTATTTGTTGTAAACTGGACGATCAACGAATCCTTATATGTTTTGTGATAGTTATTCATGAGTCCCTTGATTGTTAAAGTCATTCTCACTCGTCGGCCATCTTTGAAACACCTCTCGGGCAGCTATTTAAGTCATGCAAGTACAGCTCCTGTCTCTGTGAATGGGGAAACATTAAATTCTCCAAAGCTGTTGACCAAGCTTACGACTAAATAAATGAAATCTGACGACTGTCTCGTAAAATTTTGTTTCTAAACGCTCAAATCATGACAAAAAAAGAAAAATGCAGTCCTAGCACGCGTCTCTGAATACTGACTGTTTCAATAGCATTTTCTTATTTTGCTTAAAAATAGCCACCTATAAGATCATTAAAAAAGTCAACACCCCAAACTTATATTATATACAGTATATAGTGAAGTAGTTTGTAACAAAAGTGCTTTGTATCTCGACAATCATTTACACAGTTTAAGTTGCAACATTTTAAAACATCTGATATATAGCAGATAAATACGGTATCATAAATGTTTGAGATGCACACCTCTAAAAACAACACAGAGTTATAGATATTAAAGTAAAACATATTACAACCATCCTGATCTCTCCCTGCAGTTTATACTTAGCATGTGTTCAAAGCTTCACTGCAATACTATAGACACATGTGAAATAACACCTTCAAGGTTAAATTTACAAATCAGTAAACCTTCTTTACGAGACCAGTGAAAAGTGGCGTAGAAGAGCAAATAAAGTTTGTCTGTTTGTTTTAGACAAATGCATGTCAATTAATTGATATTAGAAAGGCCTATAAGTGCTCTGAGGGCAAATCCATAAACATATTTATATTTATGTATGTACAAACAAAAACATACACTAATATGGTTCAGTATGAAAAGCATGCTAGCTCATATCCTGCATGTTATCATTCAGTAAGAGGCGAATAGATTTCCACATTGTTTTCTGAAGTATAATATGGCTGAAAACGAATTTTCACGATTGGAAACTATCCAGAAAAAAAGTCTGAAAACAAACAACAGATAGAAAAAAGGAAGGGGAGGAAAAAAAAAAGGAAAACATCAATTGTCCTTCTTGAGAACGACATGCTTTGTAGCTCTTCTGTCATATCTTATGGAGTCGAATGGACAGCAGGATTGCTGGCTTGACTGACTTTCTGACATCCCCAGAGACAGCGTTCTCTTTCCGGCACCTCTCAGGAGACGGCTGGACTTTATGAATTAGTTACAAGCTTTGTCCTTTTCATATTGCATGGCAGATGAAACCCACACCAGATAAGACAGAGGTGCAGGAACATCAATTGGAGCGAATTCTGGGAGGCGGGGGGGAGTCAAAGCAAATGAGAGAAAAAAAGTTTTGCTCGCATTTGCAAATGAAATGCAGCTGCGTGTCACCCGTTCTAAGATTGGAAAGATGGAGTGCGTGTGTGTGTGATGCTGGAAGAGTTCTGTCTCCTTTGTGGCCATTTGCTTTGACCTAAAACGCGGCTGGGGGGAAACAGCACTTTTTACAGTGTGTGGCTCAATGTCGAACTTATATTTAATATATGACATTTCACACAAATCATCCGACCAAAGACATGACCCTGGGGTATTTTTGCAGATTGCTTTTTCAGTACCTCAGCAACTGTGGAATTACTCTTCCTCAAGAAAGCCTTTGAGTTGGACGAGGTGATCACCTCGGATGGCTGTGGCCATCCTGATCTGGAACAGCTCAGAGAAAGTGATATCATGATCGTACAGCCATGCTAAATTGAAAACATCTTGGTGGCTGGAGGCTGTACAAAATACCCATATATTACATATTGTATAACACTCAATCAGACAATTATTCTGTTGTGGCATCTCAGATGGTCTGTTTTTAAGCTTACCTTTATACAGTATCTGCAAGCGTTCATTTCGAATAGGGCAAATGTTTTCTGGCTGGAGAATGTGGAAAAAAGGAATTCCAGTTCATCTAAAAATGAGAATTCTGTCATTGTTTACTCACCCTCATGTCGCTGCAAACATGAATAGCTTCTTTCTTCAGAAGAACATGTTTAAAATGTTAACTGAAATATCAAACTTCTATTTGCTTCGATATAAAGCACACCAACACAACCAAATCCCACCATCCCAAGAAGAAAGGCAAAAAAGAGCGTTCCACATTCTCAAGGTTAGTGTCAGGCCTGGGCTGTGTTAAATCCACAGAGCCTGTTCCACGGTTCCAGGTTTCTCCTCAGAGACAGCAGCATCCCCATTCTGTCTCTACCCACTTACTCTAATTAAGCAATTATTTTGAGCTAACACTATTAAAATTGAATAAAGAACACAAAAGATGAAAGCGTACTGTATATTAGCTGTGTATAGCTAATATACCTCCCTCCGCCACAACAGAATAATTAGCCATTCTCCCTCAGGGTAGGAGAAAACCTGTTTTTAATTGGAATCCAGCTGGGACTTTACCAGTATTAAAATACATGAGGCTTCAGCAACAATAAAACACACAGAATTTGATTTGTTTGCTGAACTTGTTTATCTTGAATCTGCTGGGTCGTTGTATTAAGAAACGTGGGTGGTAGCTAAACTCAGTCACAATTACAGACATATTTTGTACTTATTCTGACTTTTTTTTTTTTATAATGGATACAAGTGTGACTAAGGGGTTCCAATCAAATTCAGGGCAGATGCTTTTCTGCCAATTTGCAACAAACCTTTTTGGTTTTCTTATATGGGCAATTAGCCGCTGTTCTGACCAAATTCTGGTCCGGACGGGTGGGTGTGGTTTAAACGTGTGTGTGTTTTGGTCAGGAGACCTTACTTCCCCAGCCTATGGTCGTTTCCCGTGGGACTCGCCCCGACCCTGCGCAGGGAGGCTGATGCTGAGGCTGTGGGTATCGGCCTGGTCGCCTTTGTTTTCTTCCAGCCCTGTCATTTCCCTCCCTCTCTCTGCCTCAGTCAAGTTCAAGGATATCCTCAATTGGCTGACTGCAGGTCATTTCCTAGGACCTTTGAGCGCTGTGATGCTAGTTCACCCACAAACCTCCACTCCGCCAAGCGGCCTATAAACATTTGGTAAAGGGATTAAATCACGTGCACACCTTATAAAAATACATCCCAAGCATTACATTTGGTTATAGAAGGAGGTTCTGCCGTGTTGCAAATTTCCCCTTCACCTAAATGGAGAAAAGGTGATTTTTTTTTTTTTTACGCATCTTGCTGACGGAGGGCAAAAAAAGATCCCCAACGTTTTCTGTCGGCCGTATTGTTGATGGATCAACATCGTGTATCTTACTTGAGTGGAAATGGAGGGCAGACAATTGGCTAGCTGTGACTCAGAATCAGTATGCTTGGAAATGAAAAAAACAACTGGGGGAAAAAATGTAATAAATAAAAAATAGAAAATATTTCCCACCCCAAGCAAAAAGATTAAATTAAACTAGTTTATTCTAGATGCGCCTGGAATGAACACAAAGCTAAAAGACGGCAAGAACATGCAAGGAAGAAAATATTAGCTTTTTGATCCTGAAAGACATTCAAATACATGCCATTTCTCAAAAAAAAAAAAAAAATTAAGACAACAGCTTTAAATGAATACAGGTAGATTTGATTTGACCATTTTAAAGTGATCCCTCAGTACATTATCACATAAAACAGAACTACTATGATTTCAGATGATTAATTTTGGATGTTAATTCAATATTACTTTCTCAATAATTCACTGGAAACATATTTCTGGTTTCAGCCAGTAAACAATATTCGCAATTAATGCCAATATCTGCATAAAATCAAATATACATGTTTGATCTCTGAATTTCCCTAATGGTTGAATGAATTTTAATTACAAATCCCAAATTAACTTTCCACAAATCATTAGCATTCTAATGATTTCACTACTAATTTCTTATTTATAAAGAAAAAATGAAGCATCAGACCCTTAAAATAGGATCTTTGTCCACACTTGGAGAAATGATTATTTTCATTATATATATATATATATATATATATATATATATACACACACACACACACACACACACACACACACACACACACACGTAGGCCATTGTAATCTTTATCTCTGAGGCACAGAGCATCAGAATTATGTAAAACTATGGAATATGTTAAAGGTTGATAGGGACACTGAAGGAAGGCAGGGGGCTCTATAGGGGATGCATGTGGGTTGCTGTCTGTTTGTCTCTATATGTACATGTCCATCTATCATGCCATCTGCGGGTCTATCAGTTCCTTCTCGGATGTGTAGGGGGAAATAAATTTAGCCCCCCTGCTTTAAAAATGCACATACATTTCCATACATTGGGGGTGAGTTAAAGGGGCTCAAACCTATTTCCCCAACAAACCCAAAACACCAACAGAGGGAAGATAAATGCGTCTGTCCCTTTTTCCAGCCGCTGCTGAAAATCCCCCCATCGCAATATTTATCTTAATAAGGGGGCGCAGTGACAGGGAGTGCTATTGCACACGGCCTCACCTGCACATTTTTTTAATCCCACTCTGCGTTATCATACAGGGTGGGAACCCAAATGAAGCAGTCGTCACCCTTTTAGGACACAGAGTCTTGCGTCTAACATCTATTCACGATTCGCTCAGCTGTCACAACATGTATAGCTCATTTGCAGATATTTTACCTGTACACACTTTCTCCCTTCCCTTTCTGTACGCCTGCCTTCGTGTATTTGTTATGTTCCCAAAAACAAAAAAGTATCGTCACACCTCTTCACCTAGAAAATTCAGATAAAAGACGACTAGTTCGAACAGATGATGAGACTCACTTTCCGGATTCAGAAAGCTGTTATAAAAGACTACAGATTAAAGAAAGTTTTACTCACCGCTTTAAAAAGTTCCATTTCGTTCTCCTCAGACACTAGGCCGTTTGCGCTCTTTCTAGTGTTATGTTTATTGTAGTGTTTTTTTTTTTTTTTTTTAAGGTGAAACACTATGGGTTGGCTGTCACAGAGTAGACTGGTGTGTGTCCCTCTCACATTTGAAATGCAGGGATGGGTGAGGAGAGATATGCACATATAAAAAAACAGGGTTTTATATCTTTCACCAGCATCTCTTCTGCAGGCCAAAGCAGAGAGAGAGAGAGAGAGAGAGAGCGAGCGAGCAGAGAAATCAGAGGGGGAGAGAGCATGACAGAGTAGGTTGCCATTCTGTCACCTCGACCTCTAAACACGGAGTGTATCAAGCTCCACTGCCTTACTTTCACACATTCACACACACAAACACACTCACAGACAGCGACTACTGCATCTACATAACCACTGAAGCATTGCACATTTTAAACTTCAGTTTCACATTCAAGTCTATTCCTATTCAAAGTTTTGTTAGGCTCACTTTTTTTTGTGTAATTCTAAAACTTATTGGCTGTTACCCAGCCAATGTAAGGGTGACGAGTTTATTCGAGTTGTATGGAGATGACAGAATGAGAGACTCTAGTGTTCCTTCAGCTTTATGCAAAAAAGTATTATATCCTCAGTCAAAGAAATTATAATAAAGATATTACTGCAACGTTATTTCATTTAGATTTAGATTTTAATTATTTCACAAGCTATTATAAATACTTAAATATATACAAACAAGAATCAAACAATCGTTTAAAGGAATAATGGCAACACATGAAAGCATTAACTAACAATAAGTCATATTTTGTTTCCAGCATTTATTCATCCTTTGTTAGTTAGTTAACAAAAATACAGCTGTTCATGTTACATAGTTAACAGTGGATTAAGTCATGTTGATCAAATGAATTGATCTTAAAAATGTAAATGCAAAAATAGCATTAAGATTAATAAATTACACTCGAAAAATTGCTGGGTTGTTTTAACCCAACTTTGAGTCAGATATGGACAAACCCAGCCATTGGGTTCAATTTTTTAATTACATTTTTAACCCAGCGTTTGGGTTTGTCCACATTCCACATTTTTAGAGTGTATGTATAGTATTCTTCAATGTTCGTTAATGTTATCTATTAATGTTATCCAATTAAACATTATTGTAAAGTGTTACCGGAGTACTTTTGTATTGAAAAACACAGTAATATAATACATTTAATAATATATTATTAGCTGTTAAAATGATAATTAATATAATATTGTGGTTCCAGTTCCAGCAAACAATAGCGAAATGGAAAGTGGACTAAGACCTAGTCTAAAATGATCCAAAAATCAATATAACAAACCTGCCAACATCAGGAAAACAGGATTTTGGGTTTTGTTTTTTTTTTCATCTTGATTAAAAAACTCAGTTTGAAAGCATCATCTAGATAATATAATAGCAATTCATGAGTTAGCATACCACACACAAATATGCAACAATAACTACTCAAAAATAGAAGATGACACTAGATGCTGGTGCTGAAACTCAACCGGACCTTGTAAGACGATCGAGGGCCAGTTGTCCTTGAATTGAGAATGAGAAAAGAAAAAAACATAACCAGCCTCCCGAGGGTGTCCACATGCAAACTCATCCTTTCTTTTCCCACCATCATTGTGTTCTTTTTCTCTCACGCTTTGCCTCTCAATCCCTCTCTCTCTCTCTGATTTCCCACAAGCCTCGGGGCAGACGGAATGTCAATCAGCACCATGTGCTGATAAATTAGCACAAGTGTTTCTCTGATACACTGTACCTCATCCCGACACATCGGATAGAAATCTACACAACGCAGACAGTTGACTGTCTCTCAGGCCAAGCCGAACACAAACACACATGCTATTAGAGGAGAGAGAACAGCGGCAGATCCAGGAAAAATTCTCAAGATTTCATTCCACTGAGAAGCTAAGAGCAAAAATAGAAATTGCTTCTCTCTTTCTTTTTGTTTGCAGGAGCACTTTTACGGTGGTGTTTGTGTGTGTGTGGATGGTGCAGGGTCCTTTCATTACAAGAGGAGGCAGATCTTATTACCTGAAGTAGTATACAGACATATGTTTCTCATGAAGGGCCTTAGCGAGTCAAATGAATTCTCTGAAGTTACATGGCGACTGCTACTCTTCTCTTTGAAATTGGGCACACCGTGCTCCATAATCAATAAGTCAAGCTATCACACACACACACATAACAGACCCCGTGGCATTTTAGATGAAAAACTTTAATTTACTTTATAATAAATTCAGATTCACTTTGTAAATTGGAGACAAACCGAAAAAAAGCATTAAACTATGCAAAATCGAAAAGTTTCCACACTGGACTTGTGGCGAAAGAAGAAAGGAAGTACACGAGGTCCCCGATATTTACATGTTCAGTGCTTTAGTGGAGGCGGCAGACGGACATGCTCGATGAATCTTTGCTTCGGTCTGAAAATAATGACTTGCATCATGGTTGGGTGCCAAACTGTGCCATATCCCTTCTGAAATTTCAAAGCGATAGTTGTAACTTTAAAAGCAAACTGGTTTTTAAGCCAAACTAGATGTTTTGTACAAGAAAAAGTTCATTTGTTGGTAGGAATAATATACATAATTATAATATACATAAAATATTACTAATGCAGGCAAATTTTCAAAATAAATGTATTGTTATTGACATTATTCAATTTTGAATTATTTTACAAGCAGTTATATAAAAAAATATTAATATAAATAATAAAATGTAAAGATTGATAAAAAGATCAATTTATTATTATTAAAATTATTTATTCAATTCTGAAGCCAATATTTAAAATGTAATATTTATGATATTTTTACATTTATTTTTACAATAGTAACACTATTGTGGTTCAGGTATACTCACAAAGATGGCAACATTTGAAATATTTACAGTTTGTACAGTATAAAAATCATTACGAGTCCCCATTAAAATGGAAACTGGTTCCAGGAAACAATATAGTGTGAATCAAAGGTGGACTGACTAAAAACTGACTGACTAAGTCTAGGGTAATATCATATAATAATAATAATCATAATAAATCCTTCTAATCATCAGTAGAAGCAGCAGCACAAAGATAATTTGCAGTAATAATAGGTTACTTGATAACTGTGACACATCCAGGACAGGTGTATGTGTGTGTGTCTGTGTGTGTTGTGCTATTTATGGTGGTTGTCGAAACTCGTGCTGAACATGGCAGTGCGGATACCATCCGATACAAACTCCTGGCAGCAGAGACTTTGATTCGCAAATCGTCATTTATATGCTCTCCATGAAAACTGACACATGTTGCCAAGACAACTGTGATGGCTCAGCACCATGACAACAAAGCAAAACACTGACGGTGCCAAAGAAGAAGTGGGAAAAACCCTAAAAAAAAAAAATGGCAGAAATTTCAGCAAAACATTCAATGCGTGTCAGCGAAAGACTAGAAGTGAAAAGACATGGTAGGATATATAAGGCTGAAGACTCATTAATTCTCAACCTGTTAGCTACATTTAAGGGAAGAACCTTCCGGGTGCAATAATCTATAAGATCAAGCTAAGTGCTGCATCTGTGAGGGAACCCGATCTCCCGGATCAAATAGCAGCAATTAAGATGTCAAAATGGTGGGCTAATTGTGTTCAAACTCATTAACAGATCTGAAACGCAGGGTAACAGGATACAAAAGAGGAGAAAATAGTTCAAAGAAAGCCTTAAGTGTTGCCATGAAGTCAAATCTCTCATTATACCAGATTGTAATTAACTGTGGAATAAAGAAAGCTCAGTAAAGGAGGACCACCGCCAGGACATGGTAAACAATTTAGTCTTGAAAAAATGTGCAATTGATTTTGCACAGTCTCAGAATTGTATATGAACTCAATTTCGTCTAGTCATTTACAAAAACAAATGTCTCACCTTCAAAATTCATACATCCTGACTACATCCCAGAAACAAGAGAAGAAGTTTATCCTGCCGCACTTCCTCATAAATTTCCCAAAAGTCCTTTTAGGAAGTCTCTAACAATACAAAAGCACATGCTCTGGCTACAAGGCAATGTCATTTTTTGTCACCTTGTAAATCCTGACATATTTCAGAGCTTTCTTTGCCATATATGAGGTGGAGAAAGCGCAGATGTGTCTAAAGGAAAGACAAGAGGAGAAGTGTGAGCTGTCTGCCGCTGCCACTAATGCAACACAAAACTGTCTGCTTTTCAGTTCAGGGTTCCCATTTCAACTTGAAAGCAGTGCAGATTGTGCCTTAAAGTTAATGCCGCCATCGGAATGCTAATGGCGCTGAATTTTCTGAGCGTCAGAATCATTTCCTCGTCTGAACCGGTGCACAATCCTGTTGATTTAGTAGAGTTTCTCAAGGGCGTGCCAGATTTTGAGCTCCGGCGGAACAGGACTGTGCATCAGTGCTTCTTTAATTCACATAAAACAAAGATTTACTTCCAGGGCTTCAGGACATGTTGCCGATGATGAATACATTTAACACTTCTGAGAAAAACCTAAGGAACCTGCTTGTAATGAAAAAGTGCAAAACCAGCCATGTGGAAGAGGCACCTGTAAGGACAAGGGATTTGATTGTCTACATTGTAATAAAAATGTAAAAATAATAATAATAATAATTTTAAGTACAATCAACTTGGATGTTTAAGTGTTTAATTTACATTAAGCTGACTTGAATCTTGTTTAAAAAAATGCTTAACTTATTTTGATGAGTTAAAGCAAGTGTAAAACATGTTGAACAACATTGTCATAACTTATTGATCATATATTTTTTAGAGTATATAAAACTAAGATCAAAAGAGCTTAATGTAAATGGTCCATTAAACATGATCTCACTAGCCTATATGACATTTATTTCTCTCCATCTCACATCCTCCTGTTTTTTGTCTCCCATTGCCTTCCAGCAAAGGCAGCTTTAAAGGGATAGTTTTAATAATATTTTTTTTTTATTTGTTCCTCACAAAAAAGACGACTTTTCATGAATAGCACATGAGTCGTTATTGACGTTATTTTTTATGAAGCTTTTTTTTATGACCAGCCCCCATTTTCTACCTTTTGAAAAATATTGTTAACTAAATCATTTTTAGTTAAATGCTGAAAAAAATAAAAAAATAAATAAAAGATGAAAAAAATAGTAAAAATACTAAAATTACAAAAACTAAAACTGAATTAAAAAGTTAGTTTAAAAATAAACTAATAAAAATGGCAAACACAAAACAATATTACAAAAACTTAAAATAAAATTAAAATAAAAAAAGCTAATTCAAAATATGTATAATCTGTATACTAAAATAACACTGTAAAACAACAGGCATATTCTTTGGTGTTTCATGCAAAAAAAAAAGTCACTGTAAAAACTGATATGACACTGTAAAAAAAGTTATGACAACATTTGTTTTTACATTGCTTTAACTCAATAAAATAAATTATAATAAGCAATTATACAAGATTTAACACATTTTTAATGTCATTTAAGTTGAAATGACTTAAACATCCAAGTGGATTGTACTAAAGGCAGAAACTTTTTTTACAGTGTGGGACTGAAATGACAATAAAAAAACAATAGATTATAGAATTTGTGTCTGTGTGTGTGTGTGTGTGTGTGTGTGTGGGGGGGGGGGGTTCTTAGTTCTTAGTCTGGGAAGTTCATGAGTCATGTGTGAAAGATAAACTCCACTGAACTCTCAAATCAATCAAATGCACACATAAACACCCAATGCGGTAAACGCACAGCTGAATTAAAACAATTATGCCTCCAGGTCTCCTGATCAGACGAATCCCCTGAAATCGCTAGCAGATGTTGAAGTAGCCACAAAGATACATCCAGCTCCAAATTAAGCTCATTTAGCTCATTTCCACGCAGGACTCACAGACACTGATGCACGGCGAGGGTTTGGGGAAACCCATGTTAAGCCCGTCATTAAGAGTGTTTAAGGTGGGCTAAGTAAGGTGGAACAGCAATGACTAGTGTGACAGCTGACATGAGCAATCATAATAATGGCCAGGTGCTTGAGGAGGTTACATTGATCAAAGTGTGCATGTGACACGAGGAAGGGAAAAAGTTGAAACATATCTAATATGTGAGTTCAGCTCAGACCAGGGCAATCAGCAATTACAGGGAAGGTTTTAGTGATGGCAAATTGCATTACCATTTAAGAGCAGAGCGAGGAAAACATATCCAGCCAGAAGAGTTTCCAACGAGACTCAGATTAGGTTTCAGTTATTGATTTTTGTTTTAAACTGATACATTAGTGAACCTAATGCTTTAATAATTTCAAATAAACTGTCCTTCCCCAAAGTCATAATGAGCACCACTGACTAAACGCCAAAGTTATGAGTAACATGTACGTGTGTGTTTTAAAAGACACTTAAATGGTAATGAACCACTGAGCCACTGCCACACTTAAATGGATTGATGAAAGAAAGAAAGAGAGAAAGAGGGAGAGAGAAAGAAACAAAGAAAGCAAGAAAGAAAAAAGGAAAGAAACAAAGAAGACGTACTTTCTTTCTAGTATGATTTAAATTAAAAATATTTTATGCGTTATGTACAAATTGTCTGGATTTTTTGCAAACCAATATATCCTACAAAATCTGTTGCAAAATTACCTTTTATAACAATATAAAACAATTTTATCATGGTTTTGTATTACATTATAACATAAAACTAATTTTTAACACACAAGACTTCTAAACATCTGTCTAATAGAGTTCCTTTTGTAGTGCAAATAAAACAAAACTATTTGATGTGCTTATGAATTGATTTTCTAAATGTTCTAAATCCAAAATATCCAGAAAAAAGATTGTCCCACATAAAATAATTTTAGGAAACTATATAAAGTGATTTTATCATTGTGTTTTTCCACTTTCTTTTGAACTCTATAGTTCATTTCATCTTTGCTTAAGTGGTACAAAATGGTAGATTTGTATAACAGACCGGAAAAAAAAAAATGCGAGAAAATGAAATGAGTTAAGAGGAAAAAAAAACATTGACCATGAGCATTTCAAATGAGACAAAGTATGGACTCCTCTCTCGTTCTCTGCCTCTCTTTCTCTCCGTCTGTCTCTCACCACAAACCGCAGGCTGTTCAAGGCAACTTAGAAATCTCTTACATCTGGAAGAGTCATAATTCATGGGATTTCTCCTGACAGCCATGACAGGCATAGGGGCAGCCAGAAACAACTGTCTCCTATGTTGTGCTATTTGCACAGAGGCAGGAGAGGAGGAGCAGGCACAGGACCACATCCTTCTCCAGCAGATGCGAGCAGCGGAAGCCCTTTTATTCTTTGCCAGTTACTCCATGAATAGGCCTTAAATATTATATAGACAGTAGCTATTGCTTCCAAACAGAAATTCCGGACTGTCTGCTAAGCTGGAAAGCACATGAGGGTCCATTGTTCTAACGCAGAGGTCACGCCGCGCTCTCTGCCCGGTTATTCATCTCTAGGATTTCTCACATGTTGGACGGAGATTAATGATTGGAGCAGCACCCCGCCGTGCATGAATACGATATCATCCTTTGGCTAAGGATTGCCTTTTTTTACCCTCTTTTTGGGGGGCGAGATTTATACTGAGACCAGGTTGTGCGCGTTTTAAAAAAAAAATGTCCAGCCAGGGAATGGTGGGAGAACTGCTGAAATCACAACAGTTGGTGGTGAAGTCCAAACCAGATCCAAACAAGGTTCTACTACCTTTGAAATCCTTTAGAAACACATATGGCATTTTAATAACATTTTTATTCTTTCACTGAACACAAAATAAGCCGTTTTCTTTTGTTTCCATTCAATGACTACATGAGCTTTAATGATAAGTTTTAAATTTATTTTTTACATTTTTAATATATATATATTTTTTTTTTAAAGACCCATAAAAATAGTCTATACTATCTTTATATTAGTTGGGTTAGTTCACCCAAAAAGACTCTTAAGGCCATAGCACACTGAGTCCGACATTTTCGTATTCGTTTTTTTCGTATTCGTGATTCGGTGGCTCTGAATTGTCAAAACACCATTCAAACTCCATTCAAACTGATGCGAAAAACACAGAAAATCTAACTCGAATTGATTTTTTTCTATGACGGACAAAAGTTTCGGAGGCATTCGTAACATAACTTGAGATGGTATTTTTTTTTTTACGTGCGGAAATTTCGGATGCGAATTTCGGACTCAGTATGCTTTCTTCTTTCTTCAAGAGTAGTTGCCTCTCGCGGTTCAAATAAAAAGGGCTGGACAACAAACTCAAGCTCCTCTTCTCTTATATCGATATCTTCGAACATTTCCCATTTTAGACTTTTTATTCATTTCAGGTGTTTTGTTTTGCTTTGCTCTATCTGTGCTTCCGTATTTGTCAATACATCATGCGTCAGGAACTCGACTCACGTACGGCCGTTACTAGAAGCCAGTGATTATACAGTAGTTTATAAAGTCGTGGACTTCAGAAAAAGTCTTAATTAACCCCCTGGAGCTGTATGGATTACTTTTATGATGGATGGATGCACATTTTTGGGGCTTCAAATTCAAAGGTACCATTCAATCCCATTATAAAGCTGGGAAGAGCCAGGGTATTTTTCAATAGAACTCTTGATTGTGTTTGGCTGGAAGAAGAAAGTCGTATAAGACTTGAGGGTGAGTAAGTTATGGGATAATTTCCATTTTTGGGTAATTGGGTAACTAACCCTTTAAAAATTAGTCACATATACAGTATATATTCAATTTTCTTTCAACAAAAAAGTAGTGCATTCTAACGGTTCAAAGGAATAAAATTCCTTAGTTTGGTGTACAGACTAATATTTAAGTCAGTATTTGCTGAAGAAATGCAAGTTGAAAATGTGCAATGGACTGATGGAAAGCAGCAGCTCTAACATTCTCCCTAACATCTCCTTTTGTGTTTCACAGATGAAAGAACATGAGAGAGAGTAAATTATTTATTTATTTTGTGACTTTATGAACTCAATTCATGAGACAGGGCAAGTTTCCATGTTGGCCTGGTTGGTTGATGTGGAGCACATATATCTTTTGATAGTGGAGTATTCTTTCCAAAAAAACTACTACTCTTTCTCCCCCCCTTTCTCTACTCTCTCTCTCTTTCTCTCCTTCCAGATAACCCAGCATCTGACCCTCAGGCCACAGGGGTTTAACGAAAATCCAGAGCTGCACTGGGGGAAACAAAGGACAAAAAAGCAGAATCATGCCACTAAAGACAGCGAGAGAGCATCTGTGAGCACCTGTAAAATCTATGTAGTATAGCAGCAGGAATAATGCATATAAGGGAGAATGTGGTAAGTTGTCAGAATCTCCTAGCAAACTAAAAATTTGTCACATGATCACATATTTTAAAAGCGCCAGTAATTTACTGCTGCTTTAGACAGAGCATATTTGTATGCTACCAACATCTGTCCAAACTAATTTATCCAGGGACAAAAATATTCATAGATTCATAATTCAAAAGTTTGGGGTCAGGGATTTTTCTTTTCTTTTCTTTTTTTCTTTTTTTTAAGAACACTCACCAAGACCAATTTATTTGATCAAAATACAGTAAAAACAGTAAGTAAGCAAGTAAACTTTATTTATTAAAAAACAGTAATTTGTGAAATATAGTTACAATTTAAATAACGTTTTCTATTTTAAGATAGGCATATGAAATTATAACTTAATAAAATCATTCTAATATGCTTATTTGCTGCTCAAAAAAAATCACTATCACTATGGAAAACAGTTGTGATGTGCAATATTTTATGAGGAAACAGAGATGCATTTTTGCATAGAAAATTAAAAAGAACAGCATTTCTTTGAAATAGAATTTTTAGTTTTGTACCAATATCAAAGTCTCTACTGTCACTTTTGAGCAATTTAATGCATCTCTGCTGAATAAAAGTATTAATTTCCTTCTTTTTTTTAAGACCCCAAACTTTTGAACAGTATTGTAACAGTATTGAGTTTAAATTATTTAAATTATTAAAAATGATTAAAAATTATACATTTAGCTAAAGATTACCCATGATACATGTTAAATTAAGTGTTTATTTTTTAAAAAACATTTGGGATGTTTTGTGGTAAGATTTGCCTGTAAATGTACGATATACGTGTCATACGTACACATCTGATGAACAGACCAACAGCAAAGTTAAAAACAAAATAGCTGTGAAAAGCACTAATACAAAATACTTGACTTAGAGAAAAAAAGAATCCAAAATTCT
This sequence comes from Pimephales promelas, assembly GCF_016745375.1. Next base: position 19,364,522 of record NW_024121133.1, read on the forward strand.
GCCTGTTCTTCATTTTCCATGAAATAAACAGTGCAAATGCAAAACTCATTGCTATGGTTGTTTGTTTACTTTTCAGTTTTTCTCGGTATGGTTTTGATGATACACTTTCGGAAAAAAACGCTAGGCTTTTTCCATCCACCTGTTGACAAATGACAGATTTAGTCTCACCAGGCTCAAAAAAGCTAAAAAAATAAAAATAAAAAATGTCTTGAAAAAGTAGTCGGGCCATTTAGTAATGTCAGAGCCATGACCTCGGTTAGCGATAGTTCTATTCATGTTGAGCCATGATGCTCACTAGAAGGTTTCACAGGTTTTCACAGATTCTGGCATTTATCCTATTCCCATTTCTTCTCTCTCCAAAATCATTTCCTGTCTCATCTTCACAATATCCATCCAATAAAAAAGTGACAAATGTCCTAGTTGTGCATACCTTTTGTGACAATTATTGATGCCAGCCTGCTGACTGTGCATTCTGTAGATTGCACCAATTTCAGTTTGCTTATGATTAAATGTTGATGTGCTGTTGGTATGGTGGATTTATATATTGTAGACTTTTTTACTCCAAAATTGCTAGTAAGTTTCACAAATAATAATTACAAAGAAATGTCAAGTAACACTTAAATAAAACAAGAACATTTAAATAAGAAAAACTGAAAAAGTATTTTCACACTATTATTTCCAATAATATTTATTTCCATTATAATATATATACATATACTTTTTTGCAGTGTAGTTATTTATATTATTATGTTATTATTTAATATTATTATGTTATTATTATTATTCATATATTATTATTTATATGGATAATTATGAGAATTGCACAAAACAATCATTTAAACAAAAACATGATTTTTTATGAAACGCTCAGTAAACAAAGAAGATTCCCCTAACGTTAGTAGAAAGTTCATATTTGGTTATTTTTAAAGAACTAATTCCTACAAGAAACAATTAATTTTTTTTAGGATTTTTTTAAACCTTAAACTAACATTTCCATAACACTTTTAAACCTAAAGCAGTCATTCTACTTCATTCATTCATAAATAAATAGGAAGGAAGGAAGGAAGGAAGGAAGGAAGGAAGGAAGGAAGGAAGGAAGGAAGGAAGGAAGGAAGGAAGGAAGGAAGGAAGGAAGGAAGGAAGGAAGGAAGGAAGGAAGGAAGGAAGGAAGTAAGGAAGGTGGGTGGGTGGATGGATGGATGGATGGATGGATGGATGGATGGATGGATGGATGGATGGATGGATGGATGGATGGATGGATGGATGGATGGATGGATGGATGGGTGGATGGATGGGTGGATGGATGGGTGGATGCATGGGTGGATGGATGGGTGGAAATTGTGATTAACACCTCAGTTTGGTGTTTTGGTGTCAACTATAAAACTGTTTACATGATATAATGTGATATAAAAACAACATGGTGTTCATTAGAAAAAAATAAAAAGTTTTAAAATATTTCTCGCGCTATTGGAAAAGTTGGTAATGTTGCTACTTTTACTTAGTTTCTCCCCAACAATTCTCCACCTCACACCAGTTAGCAGCATCATTACCAATCATTCTTTTGTATTTGGAAAGAAAAGAAGGTATGAATTACATAAGCTGAGTTTGCACCTTTCATGAGTGTTTTGGTGAGACAGTGCTTTGCTGCACTGTAAGAAACTGCAGGCAAATTCGTGAAGACGTCTATTTCGAGATCAAACGCAAAACCAAATAATAAGAATGACGGCAAATTGACAAACACGCTCCCCCTCGAACGATACCTATTGACTTCTGTTTTAAAAAACAAAAGCGAGCAAGCCGTAAAATACAAGCGCACTTTTAAGATATATGACAGATTCAAAAACGGGCGTGCTGTGTTTTGTAAAAAGATGACATTACATTTGCTGAAAAAAAAAATGTGAAGGATCTTTTCATGGGAGAAGAAAACAAGAAAGAAAACAAAACAAAACGGAAAGCCTGTGATCACTGTGTTTTTGACACCGCTGAAGGTGTTTTTTCTTGACATAAGAAAAGGGAAATGAATATGTATTCAACATACAACACACACAGAGAGAAGGGCTCAGGGAAAACAGTGAAAACTAATGCTGTAATGTTGGTTTCAGCATAAATATCTGCTTTAATTTTGCATCAGATACCCAGGCGATGACGGGTTCAGGCTACGGAGTCTGCTGCTGATTTGTATGTTTAATGCGCCGCATATCTCTTCCTTAGATACACTGCCAGTGTCATGCTTAAAACAGCTGCAGGCGAGCAAGGCAAATGAAAGAGGGGAAAAAGGTATTTCCTCCGCAGATATACACAGCTACTGTAGCTCTCTCGCTCTCTCTCTCTCTCCTCCTCTGTCTGAGCCCGTTTTCTCCCGTGAGTTTAATGTGTTGGCTCACATCACACAAATGCACTGTGTACGCCACAACTCTGCCTGGGCCTCTCGATCTCGCGCCCCACGCCAGGAAATTAGCTGTGGCATTTCCAAGAAAAATTCCTTCTAATAAAACGGCTCGAGTAAATAAATAAACAAATCAGTAAAATATTTATGCAGCACGCTACGTTTAAAAACCGTGCCAGGCAGGCAAAACTTGATCCACGGCCATTTTCCTTATCGGGGAATATCTCGACAATCTCCTGAGGATATTAACCAAAATACCGAGATGCTTTGCTTTCCCAGCTGCTTCCATATGTGATGTCTGGATATTTGTCATGTAGTTTATGTGTTATATCTTAAAAGAAGAATTAAATTAACTCTGCAAATCATACCGCGAATGGGCCAAAGCTGGAGTCGGCGTCGGCAGGACGATGGAAATTCGCGTTTTGAACGCGTTTAAGTCTCAGATGTAGGTGTGATTCAGTGCGAAGGGTCGACAGCAGAATGTACCCCTTTGGGACACACACACACACACACAAACCATTACTGGCACCACAAGGACAAAATCACACAGATGAAAATAGCAGATTCGGCATAAACATCTCCATTCTCACTGCTATATGCAGCGACTATTCCTAGCATCAAATTGATATGCATTAAAATAAGGCAGAGTGCTTCTCTGCCCGTCTGTTTTGATTGGCAAATTTATTTGTTGAATCATTTTGATTACTGTGAGCGCCGGGCAGCGAAACCAAGAAAAAACGTCCGGGTGCCATATTAATGCGAAAACAAAGTGGCCATGGTAATGTTATGGCGTTACTATGTATAGAATCGCAAGCATTATGAAGCCTATGACAGGGTCACGTCAGTCACAGGCAAGATAGGGAAAGGCCATAAAATAAAGCATCACACGGCCTTGCTTTATGTTCAGCTCTCTTTTTCAGTAATATTGCAGTCCCATTGCATACAAATACTCAATGATTTGCTCTTTTGTAACTACAAGGACGAGAAGAAGTAGGTCTAATGCCCCCAACTTCTATTCACTTACATCTGTTTCTTGAACTATGAGCTCTTTTATGTCTCACAAATAGATTTTAATTAAACATTTTCTTGTTAACGGTTTGTTATATGAAGATCGAATCAAAAGTCATGGAGATCGAGTCATGGGATCATTTATTTTTGCTATTTTGCAACTTTTCAAAGGTCTATAGATTGCATTAGATTAGGTCTATAGATTTCTATGTCCCAGCAATAGAAAAAGAAACCATCATTAAAGTATCAACAGTTTCAAATGTGCAAATGTGAACAAACAGTGCAATTAAAAACAATTTCAACATCTAGTTTTTTTTTTAACTCTTTATTTCTTTTACACACTTTGCTTACATTATCATAATTTTAAAAATAATAATTCAGATTTTTAAGAAATGTTGTATACAAATTACTACAGGTGTGTTATAACGTTTTCACAAAAATGTCATGTCCCCCAGAATATTTTGTTGTATGAATATCTGAACGTGCAATATATCAAAACAAAAAACAGATTCTCTGATTTAAAAAAAAAAAAAAAAGTGAATGAATGTGCTGATCTTCAACCTCAGGACGTCAAGCTCAATATGACACAAGCTCTTCTGATGTCATTTTGCATGTGGTTTGTATCCTAAAAATTTAGGATACATGAATTTTGTCGTTTTTAAACAATTCATATTAAAGACTCAAATACAAATTGTCTCATTAAAAAAACAACACTTGATTGGGGGGGAAACAAGGGCACAAAAATGTCTATGAAATATGTTTTTGGTAATTAAATTGAATAATTACAAATCAAAAAAAAAAAAAAAAGTTTTTTTCTAGCTCCATGCATTTATTTTTAAAAACACTGAGTTTCATAAAAAAATAAAATAATATTATTTTTAAACCAAAAAAAAAAAAAAAAAAAAACGGATAAAATCAGGTTCAGTATCAAATATTAGATCTGGATCAGATTCAAAATGATAATCAAAACATAGATCGAGTCCATCAACACCCCCCCTGAGGATGCACAGTTCTATAGCTCAAGTAACGTTAGGCAGTTTTGATTTATATGCTGTTTAATGTTGATGATCGTATTATTATACGTATGCAAATGGTTATGTTATCACTTGTTTCCGCATCTTCTTCGCCTGTTTTGATCAGGAGATTCATTACTCTATCAAAAGATGCATAATAGCGCCCCCTATCTTATAACAGTAAAAAAAACACAGAAAGCCGTAACAGAAAAGCATTTTCTCATAAAAGACGAGATAACTCATCAATGGCATGGACAGGGTTAAGAAGTTGGTGAGAAGTCTGAAGACCAGCACCGCTCTAAAGACCTGCTCTCCTTTTGCCTCATCTATACGGAGTCTAAAGCATTTCTGCAGTGTGCCACGCTGGTACGGCATATAGGGAACAAGTCCGATTAAGACACTCCGTGATCTCACTCGCTCTCGTTCATTCTTACTCTATCTTTCTTGCTCTCATCATTTGGCTCTACTGTGTCAAGGTCCATGTGGAACGGCCAGAATCTCTCTATCTCTAATTCCTTCCATCAGATGCAGAAGTGAGCGAGCATGAAGAGATCAAAGATGAGGGAGAGAGAGCGGAGGCAAGGCTCTGAGAGAGGGCTAATGAAGGCTGGATTGACAGTGCACAGGCACCTTAAAGGCCGTGATCTCAGCATGGAGCTCACGCTGAAGAACCAGAGGGTCACTATACAGATATATAGAAGATTTCTATAGATACATAGAGTCACTTACACCCACTGTAACAGACTTTTTTTTACGATGAAAATGGAAACTTCGTTTTTATTCCATCTTCAATCACTGACTCTTGTTTATATATATATATCAATGGCCGTTCAAAGGTTTGAGGTCGTTAAAGGGGTTCTTTACTGCTTTTTTTCTTTGCATGATTGTGTTTATGGGGTGCAATATAACATGTATTTGTGGTTTTTCTTTTTTTAAAAGTCTTATTTGTTTATAAATTTCACCTTTATTGTAAGCCGCTTTCTCCTCTGTCATTTGACCGACCAGTTGACTTGTTGAGTCTATGAAACCACTCCCTCAGAAACAGGAAATGGGCTCAGATTGGTTAGTTTGGGCCGGTGTGTTGTGATTGGCTAAACTGTAGTGCACGTTTTCCGGAAAACTCACGCCCATTACCTTTACGGGCGAAGTTGCATGTGTTCATATCAAATGTAAATAATGGCGTCAACACTGCAGTATCAGTATGAGCCAGAATCAGACCCAAAAAGCAGCGATGAAGAGAGGCAAAACGTTTCTGAATGGTAATTTGCCTTTTTTTTACTTTATACACGTTTGTCTTACACAAAATAGCATCGAACTAACTGGCTACTACTGTATATACACAAACAGCGTTAAAAAAAGCCAGCAACATTTGACAAAAGTAAAACATTACGTCTGAAATTATACATGCAAATACACTTAAAATGATTAAGTCTTAGCCTACTTACAGGTTGTGGCCCAACAACTGCTGCCTCTGGTTTTAAAGTTGGAACTGCTTCATGTTTTAGTAACAGTTTCTTGTTGAATCCGGCATTGAATTCGTGGAGATTCTGGAAGCTGTTTTTCTTAAAATGCACAGTACAGAGAGCTATGTCATTTTCAGGAACATAATCAAACATAAATTGTACCCACTGTTGACGAAGTGCGTCCGTGGGAAGCCCGAACACAGAAGACCTGACAGCTGGGTGAACATAACACTTTCGGCGACTCCGAGCCGCAGAAATATGGCCATGCCCTTTTTTGCATATTCCGGAGGGAGGGTTGATGTAAATGTATGGGTTAGTTACGTATAAAACCCATTGTAGTCCCATTCAAGTCGTTTTTGTAGGCATTAAACTTCCTGATATTTAAAAGACGATATGTCTGCTTACATTGAACTTTCAGCGCTGCAACTTTGCAGATACTATTCATGCACCAACAGCAACATTACACACTATTTAAAATGAAAAAAGTGAAATCGCAATCAACCATCCCTTTAAGATTCCTTAATGTCTCTAATGCTTATTTATTTGATCAGTACCATAAAAATAGTAATACTGTGAAATAGTATTACAATTTGTTTGGAATGTAATCCTATGAGGGCAAAGCTAGTTTTTAGCAGTCAGTCTTCAATACTGTACTGACACAAAATTTCAAACTGCAAATATACACACACACACATTTTAAAACAATCATTCTTTCTTCCCTATGCAAACACTTCATTTTCTCTCAGCTTCTACCCCAGGATCAATTAATAATGCCTGAGGGAAGTGGTATGCTGTTTATTCCACAGAATTTTGTCCTCATTAATGATTTTGGTTGCTAGTTCATTAATAATTTTGACTGAGGTGATTCTTCAAGGCAATCAATACCTTGATCATACCTGACTTCAGCTTTTCCTTCAAAACTTCAGCCTTGCCTTCAAAAGCGCTTTGAGCGAGGTCATCCATACCTCAGCCCTGTCCCAGAACCAACAACATCCTGGAGCCAATGGAAGTGCCAAGGCAGCTAATAATGGAGTCTCTTAGTTTCTAATCAAGCATCCACTATAACAAAGAAAACAATGTCAGCTTATTTGCATTTAATTATCAATAATTCAAATAGAGAAAGGGATGTTGTTAGCTTACTTTAGGCATGACGGTTTAAACAACCATTTCGGTTTACATATTATGGGACGGTAAAAGAGAGCTATTTGCTTAAGACATTAGTAGTCTCAATTACCCATCAAGTTGTTTTCCACTGTCTTGACCTCAACTTACATTCCAAAAAACTGCAGCACAGTGGTGGTTACAGGAACGGTGAGGAATCCTCAATCGGCACTATAATTTTCAAAAATCTTCCTTTCACAGACACCTCGAGAATAGCACTGAAATGATACATGGCTGTACATTGGAGGAGTCTTTGGGAAACATGGAATTTTCCTTCGATACATTAGGAGGCCTGATCATTAAGGGTGGCGTGTACACATATTTTGGTGATGTGTTGCCTTCAGTAAAATGTAACATTCAAGACGTATTTAGAGACCACTCATAAATCCTTTCGTTTGGTCAAGACCCTGGGAAACTTAAATAGTCTGGTCAGGCCACAAGCTGCTTTGTGGAGTCTTTTACACCGCGGCACTTTCTAATCTCTTCAGATCCGACTTGTGAGGACATAAATTACAGATTGAAAATAAATAAAAACATGGAAGCATATCTATTATGTCCTAAAGCAAACGTAGGTTTGATATATAGTGGACCGTTCATGAATAGTACAGATGAGACACTTAAGGCAAGACAAAAGCATAATAGATCGTGGCAAGAGTTGAATCAATAGACCTTATAAACGGAACGAGACTCCCACAAGATATTTTAACGGAGCCATCAAAGGAGGAGGGAAACAAATGAGCCACTAACGGAAGAGGCCATGGACCCGTGTCACAGAGCGGCCATTATTAAGATCCGCCACTGGAAAGATGGAAAGGTGGAAGGAAAAAGAGACACGAGCTGTCATACCGAAGATACTTTCAAGACGTCCTTGGCGGAAGCTTGTGCGGGTGCTGAGAAGAGGAGTTGCATGTTTATAGATTTCTTTTATCTTCTCTCTCCTGCTATAATCTCCCCCAGGATATCAGAGGGGAGCATCATCTCTACCAGCAACACGGCACCCAAATCCTGCCAGACAGCCTGGGCTTTGTAGGTGGCTCTCCCCTTCATCCATGGCCTTTGTCACATACACACACCCGCCCTTTCGCTGAGCCCCCTACACGGCCGAGCCGCGAGTCCCGGCTCCCGGCTTTCAGCTCTCTCCCTGAAGTTAGCTTCAGCTACTTGATCCGGCCTCGTGTTCTTCACAGGCCCCGACATTTGCCGGGGCCTATTATCCTGGCGGGGGCCTTATCATATTCTCCCATCAGAAGCTGCAGGAGATGGCAAAAGATGGAAGTGCTTTAGACTCCCCTGTGGTCACCGCCCGTGTCACCCTTCCCTCCCTCCTGTTAAGGCGCTCCCCGCTGGCCTCTCTCTTCCTGGAGATCTCTCCAGACGTTCCAATCGCACCTTCCCTCTCATCCTCCGGTCCTCCAGATCTCTTTAAACGGCTCCAGCATCTGTGGAGCCTAACCTCACAAAGGCGGGCCCATGATTAGGTTGTCAGGATTTATTAAGTTTAGAAGTAGCAAAGTTTTTCCTGACGACCTCTGAACTCTTTCTCTGAGCCTCTTCCACCCGCTTGGTTGCGATAGCTGGCCCTGACCCAGGGGCTGCACACACCCAACGCTAATGAATTTGGCCCAATTCCTCAAAACCTGGCAGATTTAATCAAAGCGACATGAGGGATGAAGACTCTTGCGTTTTTGACACACACACACACACACACACACTTTGCTTGCGTTTGTCAGAATTAGGGTAGCCCTAAGAGGAAACCAATAACACATTTGGAGACAATACGTAAAATAAAAGCTTTACCAAGGATGATAACTGTAATGATAAAGTCCACACCACACATATATAACGATAACTGTAAAGCTTTAATTGTAATTCTAATTCTATGAGACTAGGGAAGGCCACACCACAACTACTACATCAATGGCACAAAGGAATTATATCATTGGAACCATTTCCAAAACCATTTTTTTCCAGCTAAAACATTAACAGCCAATCAGAATCCACCCGACTTTAAAATGCTTGAGCATTTAAAGTGGCAGATGAGACAACAAAACAGTTAGAATCAACAGACCATTGTCGTCTGTTGGTGTGGACGCTAATATAGTTATATCGTTATTAACATGCTTGGTGTGGTTGGGTCTTTAAAATGAGAGTAATTATGAGCAATAATTCTGGAGAAAAACACACACTTGGTTTGGACGATGTGGAATATTCTGGACACAATAATACTGTTCATACAGCAAAGCAAAGCAAATCTTTACGTTTAATGACAGAGCGCTGTGCCGTGGTAAATCCAATGCATTTGGTATTGATTTTTCCAACCATCTGTATTCCTCATATCTTCAGTGTTCATTATGTCACGTTAGACATACACACCCCCCCTTCCCCGAGAGGGTCTTAGTGAGTTCTCCCCCCTCTCTTTTCTTGGCTGGTGGAGACGGTGATATCTGCTGATCGCTCAGACACCTGCCTCGCAGACTCTGTGATCTCTGCCCTTCATTTCATACGGGGGATATAATTTAGTGCCAATTAGTGCCAGATGTTTGAACACTAATCACAGCAGGAAAAAAATATATCTCATGATACAAACTCGTGTACACTATGAGGGAGGTGATGTGTGATATGTGATCTAAATATAAGTGTATTTTGTCTTACTGCACTGTAAGATTTTACACTTTTCTTTTTAAAGTGATAGTTCATCCGAAAATGAACTTTCTGACACCATTTGCTCACCATCATGTTGTTACAAACCGACTTTCTTCTTGTGGGACACAAAAGAAGATACTCTGAGAAATAATTTTATGAACGTTTTCTTTTTCAAATGTATGCCATTCTTTCTATTATTTCATCAAAGGATCCCGAAAATAAGCATCGCAGTTTACACAAAAAAATAATAATTAAGCATTAAAACTGATAATAATAATAATAATAATAATAATAAATGTTTTATATTAATAAATGCATATTAAGATTTCTGAAGCATCATGTGACACTGAAGACTGGCATAATGGATGTTGAAAATTCAGGAATACCAGGAATAAATTACATTTCATAGAAAACAATTATGTTAAATTGTATTAATATTTTACAATATTACTGTTTTTACTGCACTGTAAAAAAAAAGTAAAAACACTGTAAAAACATTATTTTTGAGTAGTTAAGGCTTGATTTCTTTCATGGAATCTACCTGAATAAATCATGTAAAATCCCCTTAATTATTTAGTCTATGACACAATGAATTATATATTTTTAGTGAAATATGTTTTTTTTATTTTAAGTTGTTGCTTAAAAGTGTGTGAAGTAGAGTGAATGGAAATAATCTGTTTATATTTGACTGAAAGACTGTATGCAGCTATCACAGCACATAACCAAACTTGGTAACACTTCCTTTTACAGTCCAGTTACCCATGTAAATACTATGTACTTATTTTAGTAACTACAATTACTGGGTAATAACTAGTACTAACCCTGAACCTACCCCTAAACCTACCCCTGTTCCATGTACTTACCTTATATTAGCCAGTACTTTCTAGGTAAGTACACTGTAAGTATACTGTAAGTACTGTACTGTAAAAGGAAGCGTTACCCCAAACTTTTTACTCCACTAGCATTATAACAAAGTTTTTACTCATCGAACAAAGCAACATGCTTTAGAATATCAATACAGTTGATAATGAGAGTTTCAATGCAGTTATTCACAACCTAACTATAAGCCCTAGTCTTCTGCACAATGGTAACAATCAAAACTTCATTATAGAAACTCTTTCAAATCGGTTCCTCAATTCAAGCCTCAAAATTCTGTGTTTCCTTGAAAAAAAAGGGAAAATGTATTTCTTGGTTTCAAAAAAAAAATCCATAAAATAAATAGCAACAGTAAGGCAAAATAATTTTAATGAAGTAAACATTTTGTTAAATCATAAGATTTATTTAGATTTCAGACCTAAAGGGGCTTATTTACAGATCCTAAACAAACTAATCGTCCAAAACAACCACTGAAATCGAGCATCTCTATAACAGTAACAATGAAAACTGTCCAATAAAAATAAGTGACATGATAGCAGACGCAGTCGCATTTAATTACAAATATTGTATTATCTGCACCAAACTGGGGGTTGGGTAAGACTCAAATGAAGATGGAGATAGGCAGTTGTCTTTGAGAGTATGACAGGTCAGTGACTGAGCGTCTTATTAAAGGCGAAGGGGTTTAAGAAAGATGAACGAATGAGCCCTTACTGGGAAAAAAAAGAGCAGGTGCACTTGATCTCACCATATACACCTTACAAATGAAGGAGAAAGCCATCCACTTTCAAAGCCGCCCTTATTTCATGTTTGTGTTTGCTTAATCTATCGTGATGGAAGGAACATTAGCATAGAAACTAGCACTGGTTAAGGCAGGACGGAGGTCTGGATTGAGTCTCATAACTCCCCACATGTAAAATCCCTTGTCACTACACCAGGGATGAGATCTATTTTCTATCCCAATTAGACTGCTAAGACTAGGATGGGAAATGTCCTCTGGAAAAGAAAAAGGGTGTAGAAATGGTCAAAAAAAAATGTAGAAAAATCGTGGACAACAATCTCAGCCGTGCTGGCCGCCGCTGTCCACTCCGCAGTGAGATTGATGTGCTCAATCGCGAGATTTATCCCGTAATGTTTGCAATAAGATTCCAGCACCGAGGCCCAGTTGGCCGCATCAGGCTGCCCACAAAAAGGCAGCCCGGTCTGCCAGGGTAATTTGTCCTGATGTAGTAAATAACAGGGTATAATGAAAATACCCCTGATGCAGTCAGGAGCCCTGATTGATGCGGGATGAAGGAGGCCTGTGGAGGAGAACTCCCTATCTTCACATTTACATACTCAGACCCTCTGCACAGCCACCCTGACAGCTGCTGCCAGTGCTCCACACAATTTTAAAGCAGTTATGAATTACCGCTGACCCTCCCTGCCCCCACTCAGTAGTGCGGGAGACGCAGGCATATTGAAAGTCATCAGTCTGTGGCAGTCATTCTTTTTAGCATGATGTGGTCGGCTTGGGGGCTGAAGAGAGGGGGGGATTGGTTTCAATCACATGCACACACAAAAAAAAAATGGGGGAAGAGATGGATGCGGGTTACAACAACAACAAAATCCTTCTTGTGAACCAGCATATTTTCGAGTCTTTTAAATGACAAAAAAAGGGCTTCTATTGTTTATTTTTTGGGAAGATTTAATACACAGGATTTGGAAGCATATCTCACCTACGTAATAATTTTTTATTTATTTTTTCACGCCATTTTGACTGATTTCTCCAAGTTTACATCTTGTAATCCACGTGTTTTTCCACAGAATTCTAAATTTACATCTAGAAATTTTGACTTTTCACTGAATTTTGTGACTTTTCCCCATCAGAATTGAGTTAAAATATTGCATATTGCATCTTCCCAACCTTAACGCATCCACATGAAGAATTTTGAGGGGGGAAAAAAACCTCTAAATAATACAATATACTTCTATATCAGCAAGAATTCCCAGAGGAACTGTTTTTTGTTCCGCTTCCAGGCTGACTTCTGCATGCTGTACTGCTGTTGCTGTATCAATTAATAACCTAAAGCAAGACTGATATTCACATTTTCAAACATACATTCACCCTTATAGAGCGAAAGGGAGTTCAGATAATTTTTTTTGCTAAAGCACGTTCCTTACAATTATGTTTAATTGTGTGTATTTGCCGCCCTAAAAGAAATCTCGGATAAAATATCAAAAGGTGACGTCTGAGATAAAAGGTTTTCCACTCACTCACAAGCAAAAAGCTGCACATTTACGGTGCGGCTTTAAAAATAAATTAAGGCAAGGAATATTTGCTGATTTTTTTTCCAATCAACACCAATGTTTGACACTGTCTGAAAATGAATGTAAAGTTAAGGGTGGTTAGGCTCTCTAATCAGGCCTATTCATTACAGCTCTGGCTTTTAGAGCACTGGCCGGGCTTTTTATTAGCCACGGTGACAAGGCGATGCAAGAGGAGAAGACGACAATGAAAGGTTACAGTGATGAAAGCTTGAATGCTCCTCACTCATGTATCCTTTCGACATCTCCTCAATAATTAACCGTGGGGGTGAAGGGGATGGGGGTGAAGGGTTTTCACTTTTGGCCTTTTTAGACCTTTGAAATGCATATCAAACAAAGGCCTGCTTCCATTCCTGACAATATCGTTTTCGTTTCCCTCACTTATATGTTCATACCTCTTTCGGGAAAGAGTGAGGAAACAGAAATTAAGCAAGCACTAAGAGCAAGTAATATTGACCATTGACAAGTAAATAAAACTGTTACTGATTGGTGACTGAAGATAGTCTGACCATCACCATTTTTTTTAGACAACATGAACGAATCAAAGCCAGAGGTCAGTAAGATTTTTTTTCAGTGTGTGTTTTTGGGAAGTCTCTTATATATAACAAAAATGCCATAATATATCCTTATTTTAATACAGTTTAAAATGTAATTTCTTCCTGTCATGGCAAAGCTGAATTTTCATTAGTTTTAGAAAAAATTCTGAGCTGAAAGCAGTTGTGCTGCTTAATATTTATGTGGACCTGTGTATATGATTATTTAAAAAATAGAAAGATGAAGCATTTATGTGAAATAGAGATATCTGATTTCACTATTGATCGGTTTATCTGGGACGAAACTATTACTCGAATGAAGCCCCCATTAACATAGGCGCGAGTAACGTGCAATTAAACAAAAAACTAATTATGCAAATATTGTTCATATATATGTATTGTTTAATTTCATTATATATGCATTTATATTTATTTGAAAGAATTATGCAAAACTTGCCAGATGTCTTTGTGAGGGGACCTTTCTCCATATGTTATCCACTTAAAACTGTTTTAAGATATTTTAAACACACATTTGACAAGATAAATTTCTTCAGTCATTTCTTTTCTAAATCTAAAGGATATGAACCTCAACCCCACTTCCACTCCATCAGAGCATGAGAATTAGTAAATATTCTTTTCTGCCATTCTATAATATTTGACTCGAACAGCGCCAGAGCACACAGAGATTGAAAATGGAGAATGACACCACAGGAGAAAGTCAGCATCTGCAGTCTGCATGCTTCTCGGGGTTCAGTCCAAGACAATCATGTAATGTATCATTCATATTGCTGCAATGCTGCTTCTGCAAGCCTCATTTTCTCAGTTGCGGCTGTCCGCGAATGAGAATCCAGCAAACGCTCCCCGTCGTCATGTTCCCCCCATCATTCAACCCACAGTGCTCTTCTTCAATCTGTCACCCAGAGAAATGCTCTGCAACACACACACACACACACACACACACACACACACAAAAAGCGATCCGATGGCAAATACAGATTTACACAAAAACAATGCAGTTACAATGAATGTAAATCAATATTAACGGTCAACAAGTACTCTGAAAATGAAAAAAGATGCGTTTTCTCTTAACTTTCCCCTATTTAACCTTGAAAACAGAATGCTGTTGTAATTTTAAACAACATCGCAGTTAATCTTCTAACAAAAAAAAAACAAAGGCTCATTTATATGACCTCTCTTTTGCCTACTGAATAGAGCATCCAATTCTGCCTCCACATAAATGGACAAAATGATCCTTCATTTTAAAACCTAATCAGCGGAGACCATTAAAGGCAGGGGCGAGATATTTCTTGAGCTACGGCTGATTATCATTCTGAATGAAGGACTTGTTTGGCACCGTCCCCAATGGGGCAAGAGTCATTCTTCAAGGTGACGCACCTCACTAGAGGAATACACTCGCAATTTGCAATTGAAAGGAGTCAAATATACACGGCCATCCCCTGCCTGCCCGGACGGAAGAGGTCCATGTATATTCACAAGCATCCAGATGGACTCTCCCCTTTATCTGGGGAGGCTAAACATGGACATGGATGGCTAACTTTCTGTTTGGAGCTTTAATAAGACGGAAATTCTCGATAGCAAAAGTACATAATAGGAGAGCGAGATGAATTAACTCAAAAGGAATGAATAACAGGGCCCTCCCTAAGTGGCCCGCAGGTCTAAAGGAAAGGCCACGCTTGCACGCGAAATTAATGAGTTGGTAGAAATCTCATTTTGGAGGGTGAATCTGATAGATGTTCCAAACTTCAACAGAGTTCAGGGTTAGAGGCGAGAACTTCTGACGACAATTTGAATGAGGAAATCCTATTCCTGTCACGGTGGACAGTTCCTCTGTTTCCTTCTAGTCTCGTGTTTATGTTGTTGTATGAATGCACGTGTGTGAGGGGCGTGTCTGTGTGGCATTACCTGATCCACTCCAGCTGCTCATCATCAATCATCACCAGCTGCAGTCGATCACCACCTTGCATATATACTCACCACTGTTCTCTCATCTTTGTCAGATCGTTGTTTGGTGTTGGTGTGTCCTTGTCCTGGTTCCTGGTCCCTGTATTCCTGATCGTCTCGTCCTCTGTGAAGTGTCGATCGTGCTCTGAGTTTGTTCTTCGTTTCCTGTGGACTTTCACCGTCTGTCTTCACTTCATCTGGTTGACCATCGAAGTCCCTGCGTCACCGTGTTTCTAGCTTACTGCATTGGACTGAGTTATAATAAATCACTGTTCACTCGCAACTGCTTCCTGTGATATATTGCACCATGACAGAACGATCTGACCGTCAAATGGGAGCAGCGAGTGCGGCACCCACATCCATCGAGGAGTTCGTACATCACAGCATTCAGAGAATGAACTCTCAGGAGAAGGAGATCGGCGACACGGGTCGCGCAGTTCAAGCTTTGGTGACGCAGGTGTCCGAGCTCACCCAGCAGATCCAGCGCCTACGTGTTCCCGCTGCGCCCCCCACACCTGCCGTTCCTCTCGCACCATCGGGAAGCCCCTCCCAGTCGGAACCCCGTTTGCCGTACCAGAAGCATATTCGGGTGAGCCCTCATTTTGCAGAGCATTTCTAAACCGGTGTTCTATGCATTTTGCCTTGCAGCCACGCACTTTTTCCAACGAACAGACCAAGGTTGCATTTGTACTGACTTTATTGACTGGGAGAGCGGCACTCTGGGGAACGGCGGTGTGGGAGAACCAGAACCCATGCTGTGCCTCGTTCCAGGACCTGTCGAACGAGATGAAGAAAGTGTTCGACAGGTCAGTATCAGGAAGAGAGGCGGCCAGAACGTTGGCGGAACTTCGCCAAGGAAGACGTTCAGTATCGGAGTTCTCAATCGAGTTCAGGACCCTGGCGGCGGAGTGTGGCTGGAACGAGGAGGCGCAGTGGGACATGTTCCTGCATGGGCTGGCTGACCACGTCCAGAAGGAGATCTACGCCCTGGATCTCCCCACGACTCTCAACGGCCTGATTGACCTCGCCTTACGGGTGGACGCTCGACTGTCCAGAGTCGAGCGCAGAACAACTTCCACCCGTACGTTCGGAGAGATGGACGTCCAGCGATCCAGCGGCAGGGACGTGGTCAGTCCCGTCAACGATCACGAGCCTATGCAGGTGGGTCGAGCTCGGCTTTCCCGGGAGGAGAGGGAGAGGCGGAGGTCCCAGGGCCTTTGCCTGTATTGCGGAGGGACTGGTCATTATGCTTACAGCTGCCCGGTAAAAGGCCAAGCCCGACAGTAAACGTGAGGCTACTGTCGGGTGGGATCTCCGCCAGGAAGACCTCATCAGCAACATCTACTTCCACTCTCCTCTCGGTAAGACTGAGATGGTCAACTAATCAACACGACTGTCTTGCACTACTGGATTCCGGGGCGGAAGGTAATTTTATGGATTTTAATTTTGCACGCACTTTTCAAATTCCCCTCCGTTCCCTCGATCACCGGATTTCTGTGCACGCATTAAATGGTCAAGAACTCCCCACCATCTCACACAGAACCGAAGATATCACTCTCATCACCTCTGGCAACCACACCGAGACTATTTCTTTTCTGATTTTGGACTCACCCCTGGCACCCATTGTTCTTGGACATCCTTGGCTCATCAAACACAACCCCCGTGTGGACTGGATTCATAAAGCTGTGCTGGAGTGGAATAAGGAATGTCATAAGTCTTGTCTTGTGTCTGCTTGTTCGTCTGTACCTGTTTCTGTGTTACAGGAGGAGGCGGGGGATTTGTCTAACGTGCCCGCGGAGTATCTAGACCTGAAGGAAGTGTTCAGTAAGTCTCGTGCTGCTTCTCTCCCTCCGCATCGTCCCTATGACTGTGCGATAGATTTACTGCCAGGTAAGTCTCCGCCTAAAGGCAAGTTATTTTCACTTTCGATTCCTGAAAGAGAGGCTATGGAGAAATATATTTCTGATTCTCTAGCAGCCAAGTTCATTCGCCCTTCCTCTTCTCCAGCGGGGGCGGGGTTCTTTTTTGTGGGGAAGAAGGATGGATCGCTGCGACCTTGCATTGATTACCGAGGGTTGAATAACATCACGGTAAAGAATACTTATCCTTTGCCGTTGATGTCTTCAGCCTTCGAGAGGTTGCAGGGAGCATCCATTTTCACGAAATTGGACTTACGTAATGCATATCATTTGGTTCGCATCAGGGAGGGTGATGAATGGAAAACTGCTTTTAACACCCCTAGGGGGCACTTTGAATATATGGTCATGCCGTTCGGATTGTCCAACTCCCCAGCAGTTTTCCAGGCATTGGTCAATGACGTGCTGCGAGACATGATCGACCAATTCATTTATGTCTACCTGGACGACATATTGATTTTTTCTTCGTCTCTCCAGGAACATGTGCAGCACGTCCGTCGAGTGCTTCAGAGGCTGCTAGAGAATGGGCTTTTTGTCAAGGCGGAGAAATGCGATTTTCATGCACAGTCTGTTCCCTTTCTAGGATACATCGTGTCGTCCGAGGGGATGCGGATGGACCCTGAGAAGATCAAGGCTGTGGTGGATTGGCCAAGCCCAGATTCACGCAAGGCCCTGTTGAGGTTTCTGGGGTTCGCCAATTTTTACCGGCGTTTCATTCGCAATTTCAGCCAGCTAGTCGCGCCTCTGACTGCCTTGACCTCCCCCCGAACTGCGTTCAGGTGGTCCGACTCAGCCGAGGCTGTGTTCGCTAAACTGAAAAGCCGCTTTGTTTCAGCTCCAATCTTAATAACCCCTGATTCATCACGTCAGTTCGTGGTGGAGGTCGACGCATCAGAGGTGGGAGTAGGAGCGGTGTTATCCCAGCGTTCACCTGTGGACGACAAGATGCATCCTTGCGCGTTTTTTTCACATCGTTTATCTCCAGCCGAACGCAATTATGACATTGGTAACAGAGAGTTGTTGGCAGTCAAGTTGGCGTTGGAAGAGTGGCGCCACTGGTTAGAAGGGTCGGGGGTACCTTTTATCGTCTGGACCGATCACAAGAACCTTGAATACATTAGAACTGCCAAAAGATTGAACTCCAGGCAGGCTCGGTGGGCACTTTTTTTCGGTCGTTTTGATTTCACTCTCTCCTACCGTCCGGGTTCCAAGAACATCAAACCGGACGCTTTATCTCGCATATTTGATTTTTCCGATCGCCCGTCTACTCCCGAGTGTATTTTACCCGAAACCATATTCGTTTCAACACTCACATGGGAGATCGAAGCGAAGGTCAAGAGAGCCTTAGAAGGGGTAACGCCTCCGCCCGGTTGCCCACCGAATCGTCTGTTTGTGCCGGAGGGATTACGGTCTGACGTTATTCAGTGGGGTCACAGTTCCAACGTAGCCTGTCATCCAGGAGTTACTCGCACTGGTTTTTCAGTCAAGCAACGGTTTTGGTGGCCACGTATGGCTCGCGACGTTCACGATTTTGTTTTGGCTTGTTCAGTTTGTGCTATTGGTAAGTCTTCCAATCAACCTCCAGATGGGTTACTTCAACCGCTGCCGGTGCCTTCGAGACCCTGGTCCCATATCGCTCTAGATTTCATTACCGCCCTCCCACCCTCTCAGGGTAACACAGTGATTTTAACTGTGGTGGACCGATTCTCGAAGGCAGCACATTTCATCCCCTTACCCAAATTACCTTCAGCTAAGGAAACAGCGGTTACGATCGTAGATCACGTCTTTCGGTTACATGGCCTCCCGATGGACGTGGTTTCCGACAGGGGTCCCCAATTTGTGTCCAAATTTTGGCGAGAATTTTGTAAATTACTGGGGGCGACTGTTAGTCTGTCCTCTGGGTTTCACCCCCAGAGCAATGGTCAAACTGAGAGAGCCAACCAAGATGTGGAAAGAACGTTGCGGTGCATGGTTTCCAAGAACCCTTCCTCTTGGAGTCAGCAACTGTCAATGGTGGAGTACGCCCACAATACGTTACCAGTGTCATCTACGGGCCTATCTCCGTTTGAGTGTAGTGTAGGTTACCAGCCACCAATCTTTCCCAGTCTGGAATCCGAAGTCGCGGTCCCCTCCGCCCACGCCTTCATCCAGAGGTGTCATCGCACTTGGACTAGAGCCCGTGAGACTCTACTCCAAGTGGGAGCGCGCACCAAGGCCAAAGCCGATCGCCACCGGCGGAAGCCTCCCGTATACGTCGTCGGTTCCAAAGTGTGGCTTTCTACCAAGAACATTCCTCTCCGATCCGTCTCGAATAAACTTGCTCCCAAATTTATTGGCCCATTTGCTGTCACCAAGATCGTTAGTCCGGTGGCAGTCCGCCTTCAACTTCCTCTTGCGTACAAGAGAATTCATCCCGTGTTCCATGTATCCAAAGTCAAGCCCGTGTTTTATGCTCGCATTAATCCGCCAGTCCCGGTTCCTCCACCGCCGCGACTCGTAGATGGGGAACCATCCTATTCGGTCAATCGCATTCTGGATTCTAGACGGAGGGGACGCGGATTCCAGTACTTGGTGGACTGGGAAGGTTACGGTCCGGAGGAGAGAAGTTGGGTTCCTGCTAGAGACATTCTGGATCACTCTCTTATCGATGATTACAATCGACAGGTAAGGGAGTCTGAGAACGCCAGGAGGCGTTCTTAGGGAGAGGGGTACTGTCACGGTGGACAGTTCCTCTGTTTCCTTCTAGTCTCGTGTTTATGTTGTTGTATGAATGCACGTGTGTGAGGGGCGTGTCTGTGTGGCATTACCTGATCCACTCCAGCTGCTCATCATCAATCATCACCAGCTGCAGTCGATCACCACCTTGCATATATACTCACCACTGTTCTCTCATCTTTGTCAGATCGTTGTTTGGTGTTGGTGTGTCCTTGTCCTGGTTCCTGGTCCCTGTATTCCTGATCGTCTCGTCCTCTGTGAAGTGTCGATCGTGCTCTGAGTTTGTTCTTCGTTTCCTGTGGACTTTCACCGTCTGTCTTCACTTCATCTGGTTGACCATCGAAGTCCCTGCGTCACCGTGTTTCTAGCTTACTGCATTGGACTGAGTTATAATAAATCACTGTTCACTCGCAACTGCTTCCTGTGATATATTGCACCATGACAATTCCAGTCTACGCACAGGCTCTGTCTGGAAGAAACTGGCAAACCATACAGTAATCACCTTATCCATCATGGTAATCCTACATACACAAGAGGCTTTGGGCTGGAAGATTCTTCTCCTCCCTTTTTATAAGAAACATGAAGTCATATTCTCTCCGTAGCTCAGGTATTCGGTATTCCTCTCTCTGTTGCGTGTTAGAGCTGTGCCGACCGAATGTGCGCGAGCGTGAGGTTAATGTCATTAGCTGTGAGGCAAGCAAACAAAACACACATTTTATTACTTCAAGACAAACATTAGCGATGACAATGAAAGCAAAAGCGGAGGAATCTGAATCTTGAAAGGAATCTTTCCATCCTGAACTCTTTCGCTCTTATCGCTATGGAAAAATGAGCTTTGAGAGAGACAAGCTTTTCTCGCCGGATGCATCAGCAAAATTTTGCCAGGTGGTCGAGCCCGGTGCAGACAGGTGGGTCACCTTCCAGTGCATGCTGGGATTCCCTATATGGATAATCACGCTCCTTAATACCAATACAGGCTTAGACACAGCTCTTTAGCTACACTAAAACCACTAACACCAAAATGCACAAAAAGGCAACTGCTGACTGTAGCTTGTAGCTTTAATCCATCAAATGTATTAGTAGGTGAGATTATATTCAAGAAATCGTCGAAATCAGAGATAAACCAGCTGATCTTAAGGGGGTGGTTGATTATGATTTCACTTTTCTAACTGTAGTTTGTGTGTAATGTTGCTGTTTGAGCATAAACGACATCTGCAAAGTTACAACGCTCAAAGTTCAAAGCACAGGGAGATATTTGCTTTTACGATAAAGAAATCGCTTTTTATCGACTACAACAAACGGCTGGTAGGAACTACATGACATTCCTCACGGGTTAATGACATCTTTAACCCTAGAATATACATAAACCCATCCCTGGGAATGCTATTTATAGATTATCATGACAGAATATGCTAATCAATGACTAGAAGATAACTACACAAACTAGATGAAATTCGTCAACAAACCATTCAGAAATGTCCTGTTGCATTCTACATTAGTCTCTCTGACTTTGTCTGACTCCGGTTTGAACTTAAACATTGAAATTTCCAGAGCATGTCTGTGTGAGGTAAAAGAACACAAACTGTTGAAGCTCCGCCCCCTGGTCTGAGAGCAGCAGCTCATTTGCATTTAAAGGGATAGACACAAACACTGTGCATAATTTTAACATGCTATATAAAAATATCTGTGGTGTATTTTGCGCTAAAACTTCACATGCACTCTGGGGACATTATTTTACATCTTGTGAAAAGGGCATTACCTCACCCCTTTAAGTAACAAGTCATTAAATGTGCCGAAG
Source organism: Pimephales promelas (assembly GCF_016745375.1). The sequence continues at coordinate 19,386,300 of NW_024121133.1, forward strand.
TAAAGTATTTTTCTTTATTTTCAGTGCAAACAAGACTTATAATATTTTGTGATAAAGACATGCTGATTGTTAATGATCCCACATATAGATCATGGCCACTCACCAAATAAAGTGACATGAAATATGGATTTGAGTATAAATTAATTTTAGAATCTTTCCTGTAGCCTACATTAAATTATCTCAAAGCTTCCACTAAGGAAATAACAGTCCAATGCAACATACAAAACAACTGGTTTAGCCAAAAAAAGACATATATATTACAGTACTATTAATACAGAGATCCTCTAATGATATTCACAACAATCGATGACGGCAGTTGAGTATGAAACAAGAGAGAGTGAGTCTGCAGTGTGTGAAAATAAAGCCAGTGTCCGCATGACCGGTCTGGCATACAGTGTTGCCCTAGAAGAATATTACGAAATATTAGACTACCAATTGTCACGAGGGGTGTGAGCGGTCATATAATATTGTAATTACGAATTTGAACACAGATTTTACGAGTTGGGGCCGAGTTAGCGAGAAAAGATGGCGGATACAATGGAACATTGACATGGAATGGTACATTTGTTGAAATAAATTAAATAATTAAAATGTTCCATTACAATAAAAATAGTTGCATGTACAAAATTAATCTTTTATGCTAAAAATTAGATTCTATTAGTAAACTGATCAACCTTAATCCATCTTAACATATTGAATAAAACAATAAAAGGACAAACACACCTTATACGCTTCCATCATTTCTCATAGTAAACAATTTAAAACATTTTGCAGTATTTTTTGTAGAAAAGGTACATCGCCAGTTGATCTCATGGGAAAACATACCTGTGTTTCAACTCAAGGTGGGGATTCTGTATGACTTCATACGATGTGAATTGTACAAACGTACGATTATTAGAAAAGAAAAAAAAATTGCATGACGGTCCACCCCCGACCCCACCCCTAAACATACCCTTCACTGGGGTGTAATCAGATCGTATGAAAACATTTAATACAAATTAGCCACCAATTCATGAAAATGTCAAATATTTTTGAGTTAGTTGAGGTTTTCTTGTAAATCGCCATCTTGATCCGACCAAAGTGATTTGAACACACCTGACGTCGTAATTATGAATTCCCAACTTAAAAGCACAAATCAAAAGCACAAATCAAGATGCACCACTCTTTTCCTTCAGCAAATCGGCGACTAAAACAACGTAGCATGTGCAAATAAACATCACAATAAGCGGGTGTGATTCATTCTTTGTGAGTTTTTCTCCTAGTCAGAGAATGACATTTTTACTGATGATATTTGCACATGACACTAAAAGAGATTATCTGGCAAGCGCCCATGATCATGCACACAATAAGAATGCATTAAAACAAATTTAGCTGAAGATTAAGACAAACAGTGACCCTTCTCTGAACTGCAGAAAAGAAAATGAAATCACACAAATGCTTTTTAAAGAGTATTCCACATTAATCCTTATAAAGCGTTCCGTGACTGTGCCCTTTTTACACAAAATAATCTCACACGAGAAAAAGCAACATACAAAATCAATAGGCAAAATGGGAAAATGCTTTTCTGGGTCACATTTGAATATATCTTTTGGAGCTATTGATTTGTTTTTTTGAGTGACCCAGCTCGGACCATTCTTCGCAATTAACACGCGGGGAAAATTAAATTCGGAGGGGGAACTATTACACATGTGGCCAGTTTTATTGGATAGATAAATGAGCTCGGGCTCTGATAAAGAAGGGCGGAGTTCACCATAAGTAAGATTTATAATCTGACTCCAGGAATCAAGTAAATTAATTTTGCTATATTAAACTCAACCTTTAACCCACTCCGTCTCTGATTACCATCCGTCCAGACTCGTGCACTTGAGGCCGGAGCAGACAAAGGACTTTGCGGCAAGGTGGGGGGATGGGAGGGGGGGTAAAAGCGATAGAAAAAAAAGATTGAGAGACTGATGATATTTCTTCAGCTCTGTGCTGCACATATCTCTCACCCCATACATGATTTTTCAATTATTTGAGCACGTGCAGACGTGCTGAGCAGAGTCAGGGAGCATGGAGCCTTACAGATGAGCAAAGCATTATCACACATGCTGAGGCTCTCTGCTTTAAATATTCTACAGTGCCAAGTAGTATCATCCAATCTGCCGTCATAGCACACCTCTAAAACCTTCACTCTCTGGCTGGGGCGCAATGTGCCGAATCCCAACAGAACATTCGTCATTTCACATCACAACTAAAACTATATTTCTCTCAGACCTCAGCGCCACAGCTGCGCATACAGCGGGGTCCAAAAATTTGAGACCGCATTGGAAATCTGGGATTCGAGATCTAATTTAAACCTGGATGCAGAAAGCTTAAACCGAACGAATAAGAAATACATTAGAGTCTGCGCTATTTCCAGATCACTAATCACGTAAGCAAATTGGGACATTGTCCATGAAGTCACTAAAGGTCAGATGTTTCTGCTTCCAATGATGCACAAGATGCGTTCCTCCTTAAAATGACGCCGGACAACAATATGTATTAAAGGAGTAGTTAAATTTTTTTTTTTAAAAACTTTGTCATCCAAGATGTCCATGTCATTCTTTCTTCAGTCGAAAAGAAATTAAGGTTTTTGATGAAAACATTCCAGGATTTTTCTCCATATAATGGACTTCAGTGGGAACCAAACGGTTCAAGGTCCAAAAGACAGTTTCAGTGCAAAGGGCTTTACATGATTTCAGACGATGAATAAGGGTCTTATCAAGTGAAACGATCGCTAGCGTTCGTGACTCTCCTATTCGAACTTGTTCATCAAAATGAACGAATCTTTTCCAGAGTCAACTCGTTCATTTCGTTCCTTGAATGAACCAAATGACACGAAAAAAGATTCGTTCATTTTGATAAACAGTTTGAACAGGAGAGTCACAAACGCGCATCACAGAATAGAGCAAGGCGACCATTTGAGCTTATATAACTTAAACTTTTTTTTTAAATGAGCGATCGTTTCGCTTATAAGACCCTTATTCATCGTCTGAAATCATTTAAAGCCCTTTGAACAGTTTGCAGTTTGCACTGTCTTTTGGACCTTGAACCGTTTGGTTCCCATTGAAGTCCATTATATGGAGAAAAATCCTGGAATGTTTTCATCAAAAACCTTAATTTCTTTTCGACTGAAGAAAGAATGACATTGATATCTTGGATCACATGGGGGTGAGTAAATTATCAGCAAAAGTTTTTTTTTTAAGAGAACTACTCCTTTAATAAAGCAAAAGATGTTCATTTTTCAATTGAAGTTATACTTATAATATCATTTGTCAAAAAAAAATGATAACAGATTCAAAAACAGATTAAAATAAAAAGCACTTTTCACTAGCCGTTTCAAACTTTGGAGCAAACAGCTCTACTGGTTGACTAACACACACATATCAGTAGAATAAAGTGTTAGGTTACACCAAGATTCAAGCTCGCTCCAGTAAGGGCCTCTGAAGTTGACAAAGATGGAAAAGGTGCTTGAAATTCAGAGGATTTCCAAAACCTTAAAGCTTTCAATAATTCATCTTGTATCTGTGAAAAGGAAAGGGAGAAAGTAGAGGTAGACGTGTAGAAGCAGTCCGGGGTCCATATCAGAGACCTGTGAGGCTGTTACCTCCACTCCGTTAAGCAGAAACAGAGACGGCAATAAATAGCCCTCTTTATTTGTTCCACTAGATTGTTCTAGCATTCAAGCTCAACTTAATCGCTGGCCAACCAGTAAACATCTCTGAGGCTTTAATTACAGAGGTGTACTCGCACAAAGAAATAATAAAAGGATTACACCACACATGGAAATATAATCTTTAAATTGAAAACGGTTCACATTGTTTAAACTGACTTGAAGCAGTACGACTATACGTTTTTTCAATTTTTAATAGACACATACCTTGAAATCTTAAGCGACCTACACAAAACCAAATAACGGAGAAAAAAATATCAAGCAACAAACATTGTAAATAATATATTTATAAAATAGATTTGAGAACATGCCCCAATCTTGTCCTGAGCACCCAGTTTAACCTTTCAGTTAAAATCCACCATCATAACACAGTTAACACTTGCCTGAATATGTCCGAGTGGTTTTATTGCACTGTAAAACGTGTTCATTATTGTAACAATATCTTTGCGTCAATTAACTTGATTTAATGTAACAATTTCATGTATTTTAGTCATCTATACTGATTTAAATCCTAATTCGTTCTGCATCAATTATTAATTTTCATGAAAAAAAAGTGCAAATGAACTCATTACTGCAGGATGCCACTTAACTTTAACCTAAATATGTATGAATTTATTATTTAAAACAAAAGCAATTAGGTATTTATTTATTGGTTGAAATGCAATGCATGTTTATTCATTTACCCAGAGGCTAAAAACATATAATGGTTTTCTAATATTAGTTTGGAAGACAAAACGTATAATACAAAATTCACAGAAATTATACTAATTTAAGATGATATTGAACTAGTTGTCTAAAGCCACTGCTAGAGCTGCCAGAAAAATGCATAAGAGTCAGAAATTATGCTTGGAGTTTACTTATATTATGCATACTAATTTATCACCGATTAAAAAAAAATATGGTGAGCCCCGCTTGGCCTGACCCCAAAAAGCATTGGCGACGAGTCCATTGGACTGTGCCTTTGAAATGCACCAAAATATTGTCAACACGGCCACGATCGATAAGCATCACTCCACGCCACTCTCTGCAACCTTTTTGAAGTCGCTATTAATCTGAGGCGAGAATCAAAGCTCCTAGTCGCTTCTTATCTCATCCGCGTGCCCTTCTAGAATATTCATAAATGATTTTTGAAGCCTTTTGTAATTCATTGTAGTGAGACAAAAAAAAAAAAGAGCGGACTCATCCTGGCCTTTAAGTGCAATAATTCCATTTCTTCTTTGCTATGTGCCCTGTCGATAGCATTCATAATTGATAGCTCTCCGGAGCGCCTCAGGACACATTAAGTTTTATTCCTCTCATTCGTCAATATATCTGACCAGGTAGATTTCATTATTGACGGCCACCGGCCACATTGTGTTGTATAATTAAGTTCAACTTCAAAACTTCAAACTCTTTTTCCGTTCTCCCCGCGCGCGGTTCAACAGGAAGCGTTTGAAATGACCGCTTGGCGCTCTTAATTTAAACTGCTGTTTCATTCCTCTCGGTGGGTGTCTATTTTATTGTTAAAGGTCACCCTCATTTGTCCGAGCCAACAAAGGCAGCCCTTAAAGTTGCGGGTGCTTTTTGACAGACAGTGGTCCTCTGTAAGTGATGGCCTTAAGGACAGGCATGGCACTGAGACACACTCTCTCCACAGCGAGGGAAATAACAGATAACAAATCACACAAACCCACACTTCTCTTCCTGGCATGATTGACGACTTCACAGAGGGCACAACTTTTCAATGTCCTCAGATTAAAAACCCCTCAAACAAATGAGGGCTAAAAATACTAGCTCAAGGCGCTGGGAGGGAGAGCCACCGCTCGCAAGTATCTTTAAAAGAGAGAGAGAGAGAGAGGGGTGATATGCGACATAAAGAAAGAATATATGTTAGCAAGAAACTTGGAGAGAAATATGACTCTTCATCCCGATCACTCAGTCATTCAGATTAGAAATCTCAAAGATAATACTGTACGTGCACCCCAAATCTGATATAACATTTATTGAAGCCGTTTTGCTGCTTTTCGAAAGCATTGCTAAACTGACCTCACGGTTTAAGATTCACATGAGGGGGGGAAATGATCTATAGCTGGTTATTAAAAAAGTTTGATTTTACTGGTATCACACGACCTTAGCGTATATGACCTCTATTTTCACAAATGGCACAGGTCTCTTTTTTAATAGAGTCATGCTGAGCTATATATCCCTCAGTTGCTCTCATAAAGCAAAGCAACCGACTGACTAATACCTTCGCATTTGTGGCGTACTTGGTTTTGTTTTTCCTCTCGCTTTCAAATGAATGATACCGCACATGCTTAAAGACGCATACAAACTCAAAACGGCCCGATGCTTCATTTCCGACCCCGATTCATCGGCACAAAAGCAAAGTGACAAGGGAAGCATCTTTTAAAAAATTCGAATGACAAGCTGTCAGAAGGCAGTAATTCTAGACCACAAGGTTTTTTAGCGCATTGAAAATGCTTACAAATAATCGCTAATGACTAGGAGGAGGAAATATACGAGCGCAGGAAACAGGTTGCCCTGTTAATGGTTAAATTTTGCACAGTTCAAAAACAAACAGGGCAAATGTCATTCAAGCAGAAAATTGTATATATCACTGAATATGACAATTTCATTTGAGAGCATCAGAGTCCAGTAATCGAAAATGACAGAGGCAAACAAAGCATCAATCATGGCTGACCTTTTGGAGCTTTATTATCCTACTGGATGTTCAAGGAAATCTAAAGGCCTCCGTTACGCAAAGCCAGCACAAAACCAGTCACATCAAAGGCTGAATTCACTCTGAAAAAAACATGAAAAAGATTGGTTAATCAAATACAAAAATACATGTTCTTTAATCAAAGAGAGCTTTTTGTCAAGTAGCATATGCTTTTAGATGTGGGGTCTAAACATGAGCCCACAAGTGAAATTTAGGGATGGACAATGTATTGGTTATCATTCAATATCTTGGGTTGGCTGATATTTAATATTTAACTAGCTAGGTATAGATAATCAAAGAAGTGATTGTCTACAATTGATATTAAACTGGCAACTTTGATGGACTTTTGCGGAATTCCTACGTAAATCAAATGCATCTACATGTTTGCGATTGTTTTAAAATGTGATTATTTTTACTTCTATGTGTATGGAATACTGTGCTAATGTTTCCGTTTTGGACCTCTGTTCAGTGAAAATAATAATAAATATATATATATATATATATATATATATATATACTGTATATAAATGCGATTATTTGTTGTTTGTTAAGTGATTGTAATCTCAATGTGCTTATTTCCCTGGTAAAATAAAGGTAAAATAAAAATAAATAAAAACTTTCATGAAATGAACATATATAGATATACTGTGTATATGTGAAATAGTATTACAATTTAAAACATTGGTTTTGGATTAAAAAAAATATATTTCTGAAGGATCATGTGACACTAAAGACTGGAGTAATGATGTTGAAAATTCAGCTTTGCCTAACAGAAATAAATTTTATTTTAAAGTATATTCAAATAGAAAACCATTATTTTAAATGACAATAATATTTCAAAATATTACAGTTTTTTCTGTATTTTTGATCAATAAAATGCAGGCTTGATGAGCATAAGAGACTTCTCTTAAAAAGCGTTACAGTATATAGGCCGACCCAAGAGAAAGTGTCTAGCGTTTACATTCACACAGAGAACCACCGCACACACATTCACATATTAGTGGCAAATACACAGATAGTTCTGTTTATTGTCTGGTGTCAAACTCCAAGCAAAAAGCGTGTAGGGTTCAGAGAAAGTTGACTTTCCAAACGTGGGCTCATACTAGCGCGACACATATTTCTCTTTCATGAGCAAGCGGTTTACTGCCGTCTCTTTTTCTGTGCTTTGATTAAATGCCCAGTGCGGCGGTTATGGACGGTCTACAGGCAGCCCATCTGGACTTGTGTTTAATTTCATGTCAGGGTAGAACAGGAAGCACCTGTCTGAACGAAACCATTTCGGGGGAGCAAGAGAAAAAAAACACATTCATCCATCTGTGGTGGAAACGTATGTCAGAGTTGTCACATTTAAAAGAATATCAACAAACACAGAAAATCTAAATTGCTTTGGAAAAGCCAGTCTTCAAAAATTAACACACATTTCGTTTAACCTAATGTTATCGCATCTGTCCGATTTGCGGCTGAATGAAATCCATTCTCAGGGCCCCAGAGTCTGAAATCACAGTGAAATAAAACTTCCAGATGTTGGTTACTCTACAATACCAAATTAAAGGATCTAATTCTGACTCCATCAGTCGCCTGTAGGATATCTCTAACAACCAGCTGTGTGTTTCAGAAACATGGTCTAACAACCATCAAGCTGTTAAGCACATGTTGCTGTCCATTCTGCTCATTATTTATGGTAGGAAAATCTCTACCTTTATGTAATTAACAGTGAGTAATCTTGCAAAGCTGATCATTGATGAGCTGCAATCGCTATTAGGAATACACAACACTTTTGCAAACTACATGACCAAAAATAAATGGACACCCACTTATAATGATCAGGTCCGGCTACATCCATTACTAACAGGCAAATAAATTATGCATGCAGGTGTGCATGTTTATGCTATGCATTAGAATATGGGCTGCACTTTTTTCTTAAGGAAGAGAATGCACAAATAAATGCTTATAACACTTTACAATGAGGTTCAATTAGCTATGTTTAATGCATTAAGTATCATAAAATAACAATGGACAACCATTTTGCTTTTCAGCATTTATGAACGTTAATTAAATATAAACAGTGTTCATGGTTAAGTCATGTCAATTTGTAGATCTTGAAATGCTAAAAATGTATTAGTGTACACTATTGTTTAAAATATTTGGGGTCAGTCATTTTTCCCCCAGAGAAATCAATAGCCTAGTTATTAATAATACTTTAAATAATAGCCAGGATACTCTGAACTGATAAAAGGTGACATTGAAGACTTTTACATTATTACAAAATATTTCTATTTAGAATAAATGCTGTTCTTTTGGACTTTCTATTCCTCAAAGAATCCTGAAAACACGTATAATGGTTTCCACAAAAAGTTTTTGTCCAACTCCATTGACTCGACTTGGACAAAAACTATGATAAAACCTGATGGAAAGCGATTTTTGTGTGAGCATATCAGTGAACACCCCAGACCAGTGAGTTTAAATAGAAATTGATGATTTTAATTGTAAAAATATTTTATGATAATACTGTTTTTACAGTATTTTTAATCAAATAAAAGCAGCTTTGAAGGGCATCAGAAACATCTTAGCAACCCCAACCATTTGAATGGTAGAATATTTATAAATTAGCAACAATAATGGTGTAAATGTACTGTTCATTGTTAGTTTATGATACTTAATGTGAACCTTACTGTAAAGTATAAAGGTTTACTTTTGTTGACCTGTATGTATCCCGAGCGTCAACTGCAAGTTGACCATTCCAACAGCCTAGAAGAGCAGAAACTGTGAGCAGAGCCAGCTCACAACTAATGTCCATATAATGAAATGTTAAATATCCACATATGAACATGATGTTTGGGTTTATAGCTTTATAACGTTAACGTTTATAGCTTCTGTTTCTGCTTCACGTAAAAGCTGCTTTCGTGAACTGTCATAACTGGACAGCTAAAGTCCAGAAGGCGGAGGCCTCGCCTGACCTCTCTCTCTTTGCATGTGGATCCTTTGTTACGAAGCTCCACTTGCCAGGCCTCGTTAGTTTCACTTCTCAGATAGACCGAAGCCCACTGGCCTTGTCCGGGCATGCTGTGATGCTTTCCGCTCCGATTTATTCATTTGTTTATTTTTCTGTTACTGCATTAAACTTCCTGTCAGTTATCTGGACGGACATGTGTCCGAGACACCTGGTCCTGCAATTGGAAGTGCATTTATTCAGCTTCTGAAACGACATCTCAAGTTAAGCATCTAATAAAACGCAAACAGGTATAAACACCCCCAGGCTTGGACAAAGACTTCAACGAACCTGAAGAATTAAACGAAAATATCATAAATCGAAAGGATTTTAGCATGAGACAAATGGGAAACTTTTAAATATTACATGTCAAATATTACATGACCCGGTATCAATTTTAAGCTCATATGTCACTAAAATTGCCGTATTAATTCAATTCCGTCACTAAAAAGACATTAATCAAAAGTAGCTACAGTATTAACAAACGATATGCTCTATAATGTTGCCATTCATGTTTTTTGTTGCAGCTGGGAAATCAAACCACTTCTAGCATTAACAAGGTTAAAGAGTGGCTTCTGTTTTGTGTTTACACAGGGAATAATAATTTAGACCCAAATCCTGAGTTTAAATGTGATTGTCAGAACCAAAACATTGCAGTGTGTCCTGCAAATACTAAACTACTTCTGAACTGGCAAAAATGAATCAAGAGTTTTAAATTCGCTTGTCTAGTACATTCAACTGAGGTAGGGCTATATAAACAAACCAGAGAGGAATAGTTTCAGAAAAGGCAAATAGGGAGCAATTATTTTGTATCCTATTAACCAATGCTGAATCTGCTTTTTTAAACCTAAACTGAAATTGTTTGTGTGAAAGAGCAATAAACTAGACGATTCTGGCTTGCCCTGCCTTGTCGATCCTCATAGAATGTGCTTCTGGAACTCCATCATGACTAATAATAACTGAGGGACAGAGATTAAAATATCACACACACGTACACACATACACACACACACACACTCCCTTTCATCTCATCCAACTCATCACCTCGTTGATCAATAAATTAAAGACTCCGTTTTTAATAGAGTGCTTATCTGAATTTCAGCATGCTGAGCCTGCACTTCCAGTGTCCATTACACCACCAATGTGCCACCAGGGGAATCATGGAAGATAGGATTAACAAAACAAATCATAAAAATAAAAAAATAAAAAAACACTTTTAGTAGGACAATAGCCACCAGCAGTGTGTCAAAAACGATTTTAGTGCACGGAGTGGTTAATTTCAACTTTTCTTTGATTTGATTTTCTTTAAAGTAGAATTATGTAATTTGTTGGTTAAAATATGTTTTTGTTTTGCAGCATAATATATGAAGAAAACTATAATTAAGCCATTTGTAGGTTGACACTTTTAAGCCTGGAACACAACATACCAAGCCAACCTCAAAGAACTAGCGTAGATGAAAGCTGACTGTGTTGTCCAGCATGTTCTCATCCCAAGACGTCATTTAACTGACCATACGTCAACATCCGACGTTTAAACGTCAGTTAGATGACGCTATCTAATCCTAACCCTACCCCAGACCTAAACCTAACCGCGTCATCTAACTGACGCTAAAGGTAAAGTGTCAGTTGAATGACGCCCTAGGATCGTCATCTAACTGACATTAAAGGGTACCCTAAAACGTTGGATGTTGACGTATAGTCAAAAACGTCAGTTAGATGACGTCTTAGGATGAGAATGTGTTGTGTTGTCAACTAAAGCTTCGCTTGAACACACCAAAAGGACTAAAGGCTACTGTCAACTAGCACGTAAGTAATTATCTGTCTATATCAGCATGTATGAATAGTCTATTTACGTCATTCGAAAAGAGAAACTGAAACTAGTACTGCAGATATACAGACCGTAAACAAAGCAGCGCTTGCTTAACATTCAGAATATCAATCACACTGATCAATTTCTTCATTCCAGTCAACTCATGTTATTATAAAAAAATATCAGTGCATTTGAATGCTCAGGTATGATGAAAAAATTCTGAAAGCTTATCTGTAGAGTCTTGAATTCTTTGCTCGCTTTCGTCACTTTGGCTTTTTTTTCTCCTGCACACTCATTCGCTAAGCTGAACAGCCAATCCGAGTTCTCTCTTTTACCGATGGCCCAACACCGATTCAACATACTGAATCGGCCCAAAAAAAACACGACGGCGTCCGACTAGAGTGGTACATAGTGAAAAACTTAGCCGACCGACGCTTAAAAATGGCCCAATGGCTAACCGTTGGCTTGGTGTTTCCTGGCCTTTAAACATTGCTATTTTCTACAAAGTAACTAGCCCAACATAGCAACAGATCAACCAATGGCATGCTTTTGGGGGTGGGGCCATCTGTTTGACAGGCCAATGACACATTTTCAGGAAACAAATTTTTTTTAAACAATTTGTCTGGAATTATTTTAGTAAGTTTGGCAATGCCAGGAAAAACAATGGTCGGGCCTCATCATGTGACCTCAAATAAACGTTGCAAATTCGCGTCGCGTCTGATGTGAATAGTTTTGAAGCGAACTAATCGCATGCGAACTATTCGCTTTTTCGTTTCGTTTTTTCGTTGCACGTTCAGTGTGAAAGGGCCTTAAGGTCAATTTAAAAGGGAACTAATAAACCAGCAGATTAGATTGGGGGACTTTGAATTGTGGGATTGATTGCACTCTTCTCCATGTTATATTGACAGATTTACTTCAGATCTACATTACCACAGTATGATATAACAGAAGAAATAACTCAATGGTCTGATGAAGCATGGCACAGATAGGGCTGCAACACGAACGTCAAGGTCAGCCTTCAGAAAACAGCTAGATGCCGCCACACTTTTGTCTATTTAGATAAAATAGCCGCATTCATTGTGTCTCAGATAAAGCTTAAATATAGAAAGGAGAAGACAGAGAATAAATGAAAAAAGAAACATTGGCACATCCTCAAGATTTTTTGCTGAACATTTTATCTGTCCGTGACGAATTCTAGTGCTCACTCACCACTTTTGATATTTTCTCTTTGCCTTATCTTGCGTCTACCCGCCGCACGGCTCGCCACTTTGGAATAATGTGCCACATCTGTAATGACATTGCCTTTGTGTGGCAGATTACGCCTGTATTTTTTGTCAAATTGAAATATGAACACTAGCGTGTCTTGGTAGATTCTCAGTATATAATGTCGAAATAAAGCCAGTGCCAAAGCCATCACTGAGGAGACCGCTGAAGCTGCCAGAGAGATGTACATGGGCTAGAAATACACCTTTAACATGATCTCTCCTTGCCTTTGATCTGACAGAGTTAAAGTCTCTGCCATGCAAAATGAAGAAATACAGAAAGAAATCCAGATGAAAGTAAACTTAAAGCTGAAGGGTGTCAAATCTGCACTACTAGCATCACCAAATGGAATTGCAAAAATAATGATTGTTTTAAACAGGTTTCCATGAACACTCTCCATGTCTGCCATTGGTCGGTCAAAACTCACTAAAAAATAAATAAAATAAATATAAATATACAATTAAAAAAAATTGGGGGAAACTTAGAGACAACCTTTGAATATTAAATGGACTAATATTTTCCATACATCAGCTTTAAACTTTTTTAGAGTACATTAAGCAGTTTAGCTGCTTGCTTTTGCGTAATGTATTGAATCTTTACTTCATTATGAATACATATTGCTTTTTTCTTCTTCTGATGAAGAACTATCGAATTACAATTAAGTGACTTCAATCTGCTTTTGTCTTTTCATGCTGACAGAGACTAATTACACCTGCTTTGTTCAATTTATGAAGTACAATAATCAATGCATAATTGTGGATTATATTGTCTGCATAATAAACACATCACTTCAATTTCTGTAAGCGAGCCACAGTCTTAAAATGAAAAAATGGCTTTGGAGATGCACGTAATATATCACAATACACAAAAGTGCATAAACAAAAGAACATCTAAATAATAAATATGCTAGCCTCTATATCTGTAAGTCATTGCAGATATTTAACATTTCTTGAAAAGTACATATTTAAATATTTACAGCTGGGATTTTATAAAAGGCCCTGGAGGAACAACTAACTCGAAAAATCGTAATCGACCAAAAGTTAATGTTAATACATTAAAACAAAAATTCAATGTTTTAATGTTTCAGTGAACAGAATAATGTCAATGCCTACAGGTAAAGTGATGAGAGCCGGCATTGAAAGGAGCCCCATTTAACATGCCTCGCAGATCCTTGTTGAATAATGCAATGATACCGCAGTTTCATTCTGAGAGGCTATATTTAAAATACACACAAAGGATCATGTTGATAGAACTAAGTCAAAGATTGTTAAGTGAAGCAGAGGCGGGTTAAGGACAGAACGACATGTCCGCTCCACTTTCCAAACAATCAGGCCTAGAGCAGACAAATTTAGCAGTCCCGATCACCTCCCCGGTGATGTGATGAGATGTGATACAAGGGCCAAACAGCTTTCTAGCTGTTTAAATGTAAAAATATACACTACTGCAACTAAGAATTACTTATATTTTTGTAAATTCGTTTGCAGAGGTTTGTTATTGTTTGACCACAGCAAGGATCTGAAAAAATAAATGAAAAGTTTCCACTTTAAAAAAGCATCTCATTCAGTGCTTATATTGACTTAAAGGGATACTCCACTTTTTTTGGAAATAAGCTTATTTTACAACTCCCCCAGAGTTAAACAGTTGAGTTTTACCGTTTTCGAATCCATTCAGACGATTTTCTTATATTTAGAAGAATATCAGTAACAAGTCAGTTTCTGGTCTCATTGATTTCCAAAGTAGGAAAAAAAATAATACTAAGGAAGACAATGTGACCAGAAACTGGTTACTGATATTCTTCTAAATATCAGAAAATCGGCTGAATGGATTCAAAAATGGTTTCTTTAACAGTATTCAAGCAAAAACCTTTTATTGTGTTCTCACCATGTTCTTACTCACTTATTACCCAGTTCAAAGCAGGTCAGTGTGTTAATTATCATACAGTTTTTAAATCACGACATGGAGAAATGACAGTTCTAACATCCCGTCTGAAACGTGAGAGTGGTACAAAATAAAAATAAATGACCCCTGTGAAACATCCTGCTCAACCCATGCATGCCAGCTTGTTCTTCTTGACTGTCATTATTAAACTCGGCTCAAACTGACACCACAGTTAAAATAGCTTACAGTGCCTGTATACAGTGCCTGTTTTATGGGATGGGGCATCACATTTCTCACATGCTCTAAGCAGTAGACCAATCACAATAGACTTGGGCTCTGCTGACCAATCAGAGCATACTGTTCTTTTCTGAAAGGGAGTGTTCAGATAGAGGGTCAAAACAGGTGCTGCAACAATGTAAATTATAAGAAAAGATTTGTTTTTATGTAAAAAAATTCTAGTAGACCCCCTAAACAAAAGTTTGAACCTGTAGACATTCATTAAATTGAACTTAAAATGTGTATAAAATTGATGTGAGAGAAAATCAGTCAAACAGCTTCCTTCATCGCCATAAAAATATCACTCCTGTCTCTCTGCAGTTTCTGTGAAGAAGCCTGTCAAAGATTCTACAAACTTTGGATAGTAGCCTATCAGTGCTTGAATTACAATTATACTGTATTTTTCAGCCCCTAACCAGTGCACACACACAAAAACTCAACAAATTAAGTAACAATAATTTAATTAAAGAAAAATCAAATAAAGCACCATAAAAGTGGGCCATATGGGGATTCATGCACTATATTGCAAGTCCTCTGAAGGCATATAGTT
This sequence comes from Pimephales promelas, assembly GCF_016745375.1. The sequence goes on from NW_024121133.1 coordinate 19,401,458, forward strand.
TTATGTGAGGAACGGTGAAGTTTAAGCGATGCAATTTAATTACAGTGGAATGTGACATCAATGACGTCAAACCTGTTGTAGGACTTCTTATTATGAGAATTAATGAATGAGCAGTGACGGAGGGGATGAATTGAATGGAAGTAAGTAAAATAAAAAAATGACAATCAGGAGTGGAACAACTGGCAGTTTCTACATCTTTAAAAAAAGATCTACTGTTTTAAATCAGTACACAACATTTACAACAACTGCCCAGTTTCCGTTAAACCAATCCCGATTTATAATGTGCCAAATGATTTCAAAGTGAAAATCTGCCGTCACCTCAGACCTCACAGAGGAGCACGTCAGTAACTCGTTACGAGATACGGCATGTGTTTCCGAACTCAACTAAGCTTTCGACTGATAGCTCGCCGTATGGCAGCAGCGGGACACATGTGAGCGGTTTCACTTACGCTATAAACAGTCGAGCCTGCACAAATCAAAAACAGGGGGGGTTCTTCTTCCTCACTTTTTTCAAATGTATTCTTGCTATACTCAATTCATTTTCCCTGTTAAAATCCCCTCCCCGTTTTAATCCTACAGTAAAATGACTAGAATCCCATTACTTGTCTGACATAGTTGAGAGCCCTCATCATAAATATTGCATGCTGCTGGTTTTAAAATCATATAACTATATTCCTACTGCCCTCCAAAAGCCATTTTGTAATAAGAGAACAGAACAAGTGTTGTGGTAGTTGCTGTGATACAGTCTGATATCTTTTCACACATTTCATTTGGTTTCTATGCCCAAGCAAGGGATTTTAAATCTTATAAACTTCATTTCAGTGAGAAAAAGTCGCCTCAGTTAATCCAGTAAATGCATGTGTTCAATCATGACTTAAAGTAACAGTTAAACTTTCTTGACTAAAGCAATCAAATGTCTTCAGAAGACTTCATGAAACCATTCTTATGAAAATTTCAAAGAGCTTTTGCATAATTTGTAAGTCTTGAAAGCTACTAAAATCCCCATTCATTGCAATAGGGTTTTGAATGACATGAGGTGGTGGGTAAATGACAGAATTTTCATTTTTGAGTGAACTGTCCCTTTAAATGACAGATTACAGATTTTACTGTAATAGAGTATCAGCAACCTGCATACAAGTCACAAAAGTATTAGATGACTAAGGGGTTGTTCATACAAGACACATTCTTGTGTTTAAAAACAGCGAAACACATTTTTAAAAGTCAAAGCGTTTTAACTTGACACTATGGCGCAAACAAAAAGCTAAAATAAATGTTAAATGTGTGTTTACATAGACAACAACAAAACACACAGAGCCCCAATGCATCTTAGAAGCCTACAAAAAGACCACAATGTAATTAACTGTTGCAACCAGTACATGTGGTCAAGTTAAACATCTAAAGTTAAACAAGTCTAATCACTGAAAGAAAACGTCCTTTCAGAATAAAAAAAAAATGTTTGGGCGGAGCAGCTTTCTCAAGCAAACATGCTGTTCTCTTGTCAACTCATGATGGATAGCAGAGATGCGAATCCTGATCATTTACATCTCTTTATCGCTGTTTTAACTGTTGCTGATGTCATGGCTGACTCAGAGGAAGAGTGTCCAGACGCCGCAGCCTGAGAAAGAGAGAGAGAGAGAGAGAGAGAGAGAGAGGGTGGGAGAGTGTGAAAAGATCCCTGGGCGTCTGATAAAAGAAAAAGCCCTTACTCAATCCATCTTCGGCTTTCTCCTTTTTTGTTTCTTTCATTCTATTCAATTACACCTCTAATATGCGTCCGTGCCGCACAATTAAAGTCTCATATCAAAGACGAACCCCAACGCCAGATACAGCAACAGATCCAAACAAAACAAATGGAGTTTCTGAGAACGCGAAACATCATCAACCAGTGTACATGCTATTGCAAGGCCTCGGGTGAAACATGTTAGATGGGCCACTCCAATTTTCCATCAATCAAATTACTCTTTATTGTTCGCCCCATGCGACCTCAGGCAACACAAACCCAGAGACTGTCAGTTATGAAACATTATATTTCTGCTGTCATATTGCACCCTAGACATGGCTATTACAAAGAGACGTCATACCGCCGCTGACTTTAATATTCTTTCATTTGGACAGAGGTTAGCGCTGCTGCTTCAGTGCGACAGCATCTATTTTAGGCTCATAATGGCATTATGTTACACTAATTGTATTAAATGGCAGTAAGCTAGTTTATTATTTCCAATGCAATGTTTCTTCGGAATGAAATTTGTTACAGGAAATTGCATATAATAGTGTTTTAATGAGTCTGTTGTAAATGACCTCATCATTAATGCTTTGTTTTATCCTTTAAATTACTTTCATTTGCACATAAGACTGATTGAATCACAAAGGTGATCTCAAGAGCCAGAGACTGAAGACTGCATTTCATTAGCCGCATATATATGATCCGTTTTCAGATAATTGTGTTCAACCATCAACTGGTTTTAAAAAACAAATACTGTGCTAGTTGATTCAGTAGGCCTCAAACCACAATAAAACAAAGACATTGTATCGCTTCATATTCACTTATGTTAGAACTAGGAAACTGGGACTTTTAAAACAAAATATGCTTCATGGAATCCATTTTACACTTCATAGTATACACTTTGCTCAACTGCTATAGCATGGCGCTAACAACGCCAAGGTCAAAGGTTTGATTTGCAAGGAACATATTATGAGGCACTTTGGATAAAAGGGTCTGCCAAATGAATAAATATAAACCATAAACTGTAGCACACATTTCTGTGCACCAAAAGAGCATGTATAGTAACATAATTTGGTCAGATGGGAATTTTACACATTTTGCTTCAGTTCCACAACTGAGAGTGTGCATAATGTGTCCTGCTAAAAACAAACAGCTCCAGTCAAATGTTTGGACACACCTACACATTTAATGGTTTTAATAAATACAGTGTAAAAATGTAATTAAGAATTGAAGTTGAAATATTTCGAATTGTGAATTTAGTTTTACTAATGAGCTATATGCACACATAAGTTCCGCATTTGACGCAATGCTCGTCAGTTTTCGGTTGGGGAGATTCAAGCGGAGGAGAACTGGGGATTCTTCTGGGGAGTCTTCAAAATTTACTGTCCTCCCGTTTTTGAAACGAAACTCTCATATGTTTAGATGTAATTTTAAGTATAGTTATGTTTATTTAATATAATTTCAAAAAGAAGCATAAACACAACCAGGGGGGTCTGTTTTGTCTGTTGTTGTGACTAACGTTTCATTAGTATAGAATATAAAATTCAATATACATTCTCGGTATTGTATTGGACTCTACGATCGGCAGAAGTTATCGAGCATCCTTAGACCTTCACCGGAAATACCGCCGTGCATAGAGCCCATTAGGAAAATGGGATTCTAATGGGGAAAATGAATGAATTTTCCCCATTAGATGAATAAATGGTAGTATGGGAACAATGCAGAGGCCCAAAAAAACATAAAAAAACATAAGCCTCCATATATAATAACATATAAAAGTACTTATAATTCACTTTATAATACATTGTATATGGTCTCATGAATAATTGTAACCACAATTATGATACATTATAATACTAATCTATTAATTGTTGCACAAAAACACAACAAACATGGAGTCTTCAAATGTTATAATGCATTTTACAACTTTTTATGAAAAAATAAAAAGTCTATATAAAAAATCTAATAAGTAAGTTCTTAAAATTAGCCAGCTTCCAACTCTCAACCAACAGCACAACAGTATAAAATAAGTTCCCATGGGTCAGATGATGCCCAGATCATTGCTTGATCCAACTTATTTATGGAAAAATAATTTAAAAAAAATCTATTTACGTAAATAAATATGTAGGTGCAATGTATATTTGTCTAATCAACTTAATTTTTAATAATTCAAGCATCAACTTAGTTTTTTAAGAGCATGAGAAATAAATTCAGTCTAGTGTGTACAAATGTTTGACTAGCAATGCATCTAAAGCAAGTCAAGAACCAGAAAAAGCCTTCAATATTCAAATGAATATGAAAAAATTTGACAAAAACTCATTTCCTGCTTGTTTGAACTTCTAGTAGAAAGAACAAAGTCCACAACGTATCCAAAAATGTCCATTCACACAGTCACAGTAACCATCCATCCAAGGCCCGTGAGAGGAAAAGCGTGAATGAAGCAGTGGGTTCCCCACAGGACTGTCAGTGCCACACTCAGCACAGCCATCCAATCTGTGCCAGCGAGCTGCGTCTCCACGTGGGCAAGGCAGGGAGACGTAAGCATGCCACACCTCCTGGAATGTTCCCACGAGGAGGTGGTGGTGGAGGGGGGGAGCTGTCAAGGGCTTGTCATAATGTTCCTCTACAAGATCCTCCAAGATCTTTCAGTGCAGGTGTTCCCCTACATCACATCCTCTTGTACTTCTCCCCTCCTCCCACAGCCCTGCCAGCACGCGCCCTTCGCTGCGCCACCTGCCATTATGCATAGACATGTAAATTTGCTTGTTTAGCATGCCCCCTTCATTCCAGCGCCACACAGCGTATGCATATATGCAAAACAGAGGCACACGCCGGGCTGGAAAGGCTGGAGAATCCACAAACACACAGACCACAGCCGGTGGAGGACTGCACGGAGGTTCCAGAACCGCTTCTGTGGAAGAAACAAGGAGTAACATGGCAACATCCAGCATTGATTCATCCGCACCGGCCAATTAATTGTCCTTGGCTGCCTCAAGAGTGCTTTTCTTATCTATTTTTTTTTTTTTAATGCAGAATTGCATATTCAAAATGGGTGGCACAGGAGTAATCGGTGGCGGAATAAAGACTAGCAGAACTTTGCTCATTTCGTCCGCTTTCCGCACCGATTTTCTGGGAGGAAAAAAAAAAAAAACAAGGCTTCATTAAAATTGCCAGTTGTCATCATGCATATGACATGTTCTGCATGATGAATATCATTAGCGGCTAACATTTTCCCTCTCGTTTTTTTTCCCGCCGCGGCTCCGTGTGCCAGTGACGATAATTATCAATCAGAAAGGACGCCATCAGTATCCACGGATCATTGTAATGAGCTTGACACACGCATATTTGATCACGTTTTTCCCCACGTCCAAAGAGAGAGAGAGAGCGAGAGAGAGGAAACACAGAAGAATCCTTTGAAGATCCCTTGTGTGATCTTTTGTATTGAGTTATGAAGACACTCCAATGCTTCTCTCATTTTCAAGTGTATTTTCCCTCATGTAAGAAAAAAAAAACCTGCTTTGCACGCATAATAGCCTTTAATTCTTCCCGACATGGCTGGCTTTCTGATCCATAAAAATGAGCTGCGTGCAATTTGCATAGCCACATTCAAATGAGCTCCATTGTGCGGGGAAGTGTAATTAGCCCGGCTCTGCGCGGATGGGTTAAGGTCTCGTTCGCCAGCCTTCCTCGTTTAAAAAAAAAAAGCGTCATTGTCTTCACGCAAACTAGCATTAATTCCGACAGGAGTGAAGAGAGTCTGATCCTGATGAGCCGTTAGTTTATTCCGCTGTGCTGTTTGTTGGCTAATTTACACCAAGCCCCTGCTGCTCTTCCCTTAAGCTATCCTCTTTGTCTTGCCTTGAAATTTACAAAATCTTACAAGAAATCAATACTTAATTGATTATTCACTTTTCCGCAGCTTCAAACGGCTCGTGCGCATTAGATCCCACAGCATTCCCTCCTTCTCCCGGGCAAGCAAAAGGCAGACAGGCAGCAGGATGGAAGCAGGGAGAAAGCTGGCTAGGTGGCAGAGCTCTTGGAGGTAAGAACAGACGGCTGTAGCGAGAAACCATGTGAGGAGCTTAGTGGCCAAGTGTGTACACTGGCAGCGTCCCGACGGGAAAACACCGGTCTTCACGGACAGGAAAAAGTTCCCATGTGTGCAGGGATCCACCGCTCACACTGAACTCATCAATGGAGGAGGACTAGAGGACATGGCTACAAAAAAAAAAAAAAAAAACAGCAAGTGGCATTAACAAAGGGACTTTTTTTGAGACAAGGTGCTTAATTTTGTCATGGTCTTTATGCGTGTGGCACCAACGTGGACCGGGCAACCTGCCACCTGGCCCTCGGAGAGCCCTTATCGTGGCGGGGGCAGGGACACGTGCCACCCGCCTCTGACAAGCAAATGAGGATGGGAGGAACGTAACATTATGAGCAAATTGGCAGGATGGGAAAGCGCATGTGAAGGAGGCAGATGGCAGATTTGGCGCTGTGCCAGCCCTGCTGCTGCGAACACGCTGAATAACTGCACACCGCAGATTCTGCCACTTGTTGCTCCGCCGGGCCCCCTGCCATCCCCGACGAGCGGATTGCTCACGTGTGCTCTATACGCAACGAACAGAACTTCCGCAAACGGGAGCTCGTGTGTGCGGGGAGGGACCAAAACTGAGCCTAATGGGAGGCTGGCATTCATGACTGTGGATATGCACTGCATGCTAATAATGTGCTGAGTAGACAGACACGCGTCCACCCGCCTGCCCGCGTGCCACGGAAATTATGTCTTCCGGAAAGCCACCACCATGAGAAAAACCCGCCAAGGAGGACAAAGCCCATCCCAGAGTAAACCAAGCTGGTTTTGGAGGAAGCAAGCTGTTGGAGGAGTTGAGCCAGAGCAGATTGGTCTGATGGTCTGGATAAAGGGAGACATTATGGGATGCCCAGGGGGCTTTGCAAATCAAACGCAATGTTTGAAATAGAACAATTTTGAGGTACATTACAGGGATGTGCAATTTGAATTGCCAATGAGGTGATGCATATCTGCATGTTAATTAGAAGGGTGCGAGCCTGCAGCCCCCAGTCTGTTACCGATGGGCTGAGTGAGGGCTCGTCTGCGGGAACCGGCGCTCGTTCCGAATAAATTACTGCCTTTTGTTCTCTCATTTTGTTTTCCGTTAAGATACAAACATCGAATATGCAGTGAAAAGGGGGTAGGTGAAATTAAAATTATTGATCGATCCGGCATCCGTTTGAGAATCTAATTAGACGAGACACGGACAAAAGCTGATATTGTAATAGATCGTCTCTGTGTTAGCAGTCAGATTGTGCCGGGACGGCAATTTATCTTCCTTAACGCAACCTGGATATTAAAAACTGTAATCAAGCGAAGGAAAGCTGCTGTACATATTTTTTTTTAATACAGATGATGAGAATTCTGCTGCTAAGAAAAAAGGTAGGTTTAATGGGAACAAGCACTTGTGATCATTTAAATTCTGCATGGTGACTGCACTTTATTTTATTTATTTTTTTGCTATTATGAAAAGTGTACTACTGGCCAAAAATGTAATAAATGCTTTTTCTTCCACTATTTAGAATCGGTGTGATTATTTTGTATCCCATACGGTCGTGCTCATAGAGATAAACGGTTGCCATGTGAACATAAATTGCTTATTTATGGTGGCGGAGAAAAAAAAAAACGAGCAGAATGAGGGGTCATTATAATAAGTACCGATAATGAGAGAGCAGTCAGATGCAGATATAAAAACATCACATAACATGCAAATGTTGCTTACAACCTCTTCAGCAGCAGCTGATGTCCTCATTCAATGCATGCAACCAATTTATATATATGTCATGTGTGTGTCCCCCAGTTCAATGTCACTAACGCAGGAAACCAGCGAGGGGAATTCTGGCTAATGCATATGCGAAAGCAGCCGTCTGACTTGTCATTCAACTAGTGTGGCAGCATCGTGTCCTTGAATTATAGAAATAACTTCACCCTACGTTCCTTACTCATAAACGAAAACGTGCAGGTGATCGAGCTGCGTCCCCTGGATACCCTATTGAGAATAGACTTGGTCAATGGCTCAATTTGTCATGCTGATCTCGAAGGTATCAAGAGACAAGAGAAGTTACCGGTGCTCGTTTAAAAACAGGAATAGCGATAATTTCGCCTTAATTTCAATACGAGTGTTCTCATTACGTTTTCCGGTCCGTGCTCGTTTAGAGTGTAAGAAAACATCAAGGCCTTTCGTGGTGGTATCATCACGGTAATGGTCTTTCATTTCGCAAGGTCATTAGAGAAGATATTAATGCCGTCTCCTGTTTTTATATGCATAGCTAGGCAGCGGCTAGGTCAACATGTTGAACTCTCATCTCTCAACAAAAGGCTTTCTGCTCAACAGCCCCATCCACACACATCTTTTAAGTGCTCTTTTATGCATATGAAGCCTCTCTGCTGAGATTGACCACAATATTTATGAGCTCTAGATGAGGTGCATATTATTATTGTTGTTATCTGTTTCAGGGAAATAACATTAGCCGGGGCGCCGGCAATCATCAAATTGCCTGATTTATGCATCGGTAATGCCAAAGAACACCCTTTCACAGGACAGAAAGGTTGTAAAAATTTGTTTTAGCAGATTAATTAATCAGCGACGGTTGCCACACCTCCACGGAGTTTATTTTTTTGTTGTTTTGACGGGAAAATGCAAAAGGCAACCTTAAAAAAAAAAAAAAAAACTGAAGTGTTGACCTAAAGTGCAACCTGAAGAGAGCTGGTGAGGAGGAAAATAATGTGATCCACTAAAGGTATAAAGCACTGCTATGTGAGCTGTGTACTTGAGTATGTACCTGGAACGCTCGATAGGCATCCATTCCCTTGCTCGCTGACAGTGTACATGGTTTATTAGCTTGTCTTTTTTATTCCTGGTGGGTAAAAACACACAACAGAGGTACTGAGGAAAATACTGTGAAACCTTGCAGAGGAGACTTCATTGTTTAATTTAAGGTTCTTCAAAGCTTGAAGGGTAATTGTGTACATTTTTACTAACTAAGCCATTCTTCTAGCTGGGGCTTTATTCTAGGGTCTTATGAAGTGAGTTCAACCCTTGAAAGACATTGAAAACTGGTAACATCATCGTAATTCATGCATGTTGTGTTTACTTACACATGTCTACGCTAGAAAGTCAATATCTGAAAGATCAAAGTATGGGGTTTAAGCTATCAACTTTTTCATTAAAACAGGGATTTTGCCACAGACATTGTACCTCACCTAAATCTGCAAAGTAAATATGAGGATTTAGAGCTCCAAAATGATGTGTCTGCAACACGGGTGCCACCAAAAGGTGACACAAAACCAATATGCTTACACCAGGTATAGGAAGCCACAATTCTCCAGTGTTTCCATCTCATTTACATACGCTGTCCTCCCGATGACCTGCCTGAGAATGCATATATATGTCTGATGTGATCTCATTAGTATTCAGATGCAAAGTGTGGTTCTAGCATTTTCATACTTTGCATAGATGATATCAATAACATACAATATCAATGTGTTGACAGACATCTGAACATAAATCCTTTATATGTACAGGTATCAAGAACTCTGGAGACCTTTAATTGAACCATGAATACATTCTTTTTATTACAAAATGTTATTTTATTTTTCTTGAAATATCAAACGAATTATGTTGCCACATATTTTTAATGCAGATTAATTTGACATTAGAAATAACAAAACAGAATGAAACCTTTATATGAATATTAATCAAACAATTGTAAAATATACAAATCAGTAAATCAAATCTTAAGATTTAACATCTTAAAAGCTCAAGTAAACATGTGAAATCCTCCAGTTTTCTAGGTTTTGTCTTTTAAAATCTAGAACAAGTTCAGCAATTTTCAACTTTTTTATTATACAAGATTCAACTCATTTAAGTCAATTTAATGTAATTTAAGTTAAAAATGCTTAAACATCAGAGTTGATTGGACTTAACCTTCAAATGGTCTTCGTTTCCTGTTTACACTTCTGGGTCTATACGATCACAACAATTAATTCAGTAATTGTACCAAAAATATAAATTTTTAATCATACAAATAATATATCATTTTTTTTGGTTTACTTCTCATCTATTCATTAATGCTGTGTTTTTGGAGATATAAAGTACTTATGTATCCATATACCACACAATTCCTCAACTACACCATTAGCTTAAGCATTAGCATATGAAATATTATTTTTTTAAGATACATTGCATTTATGCTCTAGTACTAGGCCTTCATTTCTGTGTAAAAAAAAAAAAATCAGATTTATGCCGGATTTTATTTTATTTTATTTTTTTTGACACATGAAGAAAATATATTTCGTTTTTTTTTTTCACATTTCCCATTCATTTCAATGTGGGGTCATATTGACCCCGAAGACCAGAAGAGAAAACTTTTTTTTTTTTACATACCTTCAGAACAACTGAATCAAGCCCAGTGTGTGTGTATAGATAGAGAATGTATGAAAAGTCACAAAATCTTATTCCACTGAGATGAAGGGAACCTTTTATTTTTTATAAAGTAAAAGTCGATTGGGGTCGTATAGACCCCATGACCCGATTGAGGGCTACTGCAGCATGTGAGAGAGTGAGTGAGTGAGTGAGTGAGTGAGTGAGTGAATGGTGCTTGAATTAGGGAAAATAATCTGTGTATTTGTAACAGAAGGATGAAGGATGTCTATTGCACAATCCTTATGAGCAGATGAGAGAATGCTCTACACACTATTACAAAATCATCCTTCAAAGTCATCCATTCAAAGATATCCCGCAGAGCAAAACAAACATCTCACGCTACCTCATATGGGCTTCGGTCCACTCTGGGCACATGAGACCTTCTGTAAACTGATAAATAAGCCCCCTCTGAGAGCAACTCCTCTATCACTGATGAGACCTTCAAGGCACAAACCTAGCGAGAATTCTCAATACATGACATTAAGGAGCTATTATGTGTACCCGAGAGTAAGATTACACAGTGTTTTTTTTTTTTTTTTTTTTTAATCCTGCTCTTTGGAGGAAAGAAACAAGAAACATATTTGAGAAGGCTTGAAAGGCCAGAGGAGGAAAGGTACACATTCTCATAATAACCCAGAGAAAACTAGTCCTACCTTGAGCATTCTGAACAGCCATTATGAGGGTAATTGATTGATTTGCTGAAATCTAAAGGGAAAATAATCGTGAGAGTGCTATTCAGAAATCGCATAAAACGAAAGAGCAACATTCATTACAGCTAATCTCTACACGTTTGCACAGTGCACTACGGGAAACGAGAAGTGTTTTCTGAGCACCATGCATCCATGGCATGAATCTTGTTGTCTAACTAATGCAGGTTAGTTAAAAAGCTCATAACAGAACCCAATTAAAATATGTATATTCCCTTTTAAATCAATCTGAGGTTGGATGGAGAGGCATGGAGTGAGATCTACTTTCTTTTGGCCTCAAGCTCTAACTGTACACTTACCAAAAGGAACCTACCATGGAACTACTATGACTTTATAGACTTACTTTTCTGTCTGATGTATTTATTTATTTATGCATTTATTTATTTATTCATACAATGACTTCAACATACCTCTTCTATGATGAGCATTTTTTTGATTTCTAAATTAAAAGTTTGTTAGAAATGTATGGGTTTTTTTTTCAGACGACAACAACTGTCCTGATATTAAATGAAGAAAAAAGCTAATTGAACTATTCTTGTGAGAAAAAAAAATGCAATACTTGGCAAAGTTATCTTAGAAAAAAGATAGTTTTACAAAATGTCTTCAATAAAACCAAGGCCAAATCAAGGTCATGTGGATCCACTAATATTTGAACATAAAACAGGACATATCATCTCATACAGGAGACCCCTTTTTCAAGGTCAATAGGTCCCTCAAAATATAATAACATAATTTGATCTTTTTGTGACTAGGTAGGTTTAGAATATCATATGCATGACACAAAAACATTTTTTATATTTAACATATTTATATATTTATTTTATATATTATATATATATATATATATATATATATATATATATTCATCACATTAAAAGACATTACTTCATACTTTTTAAAAAGAAAATCACAAAGATTTGTAAACATCTATTCCAAATATATATAATGCTTATTTTAAAAATGTTTTTATGATTTTTAGAGTCATAAAATGTAAATCTTTCTTAAAATGGTGTAAAGTGTTTCAAAACTACAGGAAATCAAAACGAACAAAAATCTGGAACAAAGTACATTTCTAATGTCTTTTAAACTTGATTTCAAACAGATGTTTACTTTTTCTTTATCATGGACATTTGCATAATCAACCCATGGAAGCACCATGACATTTTTGAAAACACCCAATTCTACATGTTTCGGTACCATGGTATTTACCAGAGTATCATGCATCACTGTACAACAACAAACAACCACGAACCACCAAAACGCAAAAAAAGTCACATTAGTTCATTAAAAATAACATGAACACAAAAATGCCTTTCCATCTCCAAGAGTTCAAGCAAACAGTCACCACATTGTCCTCTGCATCACGAGCCGTAGCAAAAATTCCCACTGACGCGAACACGGATTATGACAACATGGCTGCAACAGTTCGGCACAGTTAGCCCCAGAGCACCAGTGTTATGACACAGCTGTCTCGCCCTGTTTCCGCCCGGCTGTACCATGTCGCCCAATCTGGCTCTTGTGTCCGGAGGACACCCTCATGAATTTAAACCAGCTTCCTGCCACTGCACAAGACAGCAGCTTGCAGCCTGAAATTATCATGCAAATGAAGCCTGTGAATTGTTATCGTGAACATGGTTATGGTAGAGTAACCATAAACCTTTATCGCCAATAGAGCTCTTTAATTAAAGATTCAGAAAATATGCAAGCATGCTTCTTTGCACGCAGGTCACACTCATGGAGATTATTGTAAATATGGCCATTGTGAAAGAGTGCACTTCAGGGAAGAGAAAACAAATATTTGGTCCCTCCAGTCCTGGAGACTATGCGTGATGATCTCCATTTTAATGCACTGCGAGTGTGTGCATGTGTAAGAGTGTGTGTGTGTGCGCGCGTTTTCAAAGGGATGAATCTCCATTCCATAAGCTCTGATGCCTGGTGTGGTTTTTAATGTTTTCAGACGTAGAGAGCGAGGCTGATACAACGCAAATTACTGCAGCAACAACAACAAACACCTCGCGCTGATGTCAGCCTGAAAAACAGCTCCAATTACATCTGCTGAGAGCAATTGGGACATTTTTAGATTTACGTTTTTCAGACACAAAGGAAGAGCAGTTGTTTACATGCAGCTGCAATGCCCCCATCTGTTTTTGTCCATTATGACAGCACTAATAACAGACGAATGTAGCTTTTCAAATTTTGTGATCTTTGTTTTTCTGCACAGTGTGCCCTAACCTTTGGATGATTATGCATGTTTGTGCTTACTGTCATCTACACGGTTGCAGAATTATTGATTTCATAGGTTTGATTCGAAAAAGTAATGATTGCTTCCTTAGAGGCTTGATTAAAGCCCATTGGGTATTGATGGGAATGGTATAAAGAGCCATACAGAGCTTCACAGCATCACAATCAGGCTGATTGGAGCTCCGGCGTCACCCCTGCATGCGGATTTGTACCCACCTTAAGTCAAATAGCCCTCCCCCTTCAATCAATAAGAAGGCATCCAGTATATTAGCCTTGTCTGGGAGTTGAATTTCAAAAAGACAGGAATTTGCTGCTGACATCTTACGTAGCTGGATGTAAAGGCAGCTTACCTGCGAGGGTTTTACGCTACTTAAAAGAGCGAGGAGTGATGTTTAATGCCTCTGTGAATAGTGTAAAAACACAACGGCTGTGGAGCATGACTTGAACGTGTTTAATAGCGATTCTGAAAAGTCAAAGTTTAAAACAACTTGGGTGCACTTTAAATGAACTGTTTTGCTAATTTAAGTATAAAAAATAAATAGTACTTTAGAAAAAAAACAGTTTTCTAATAAAAAAAAAAAAAATAGGGTCGCCTCCTCATGGGTGCCACCATGCTGAGATCACATGACCAGCTGTATATGAGGATGACGATGAGCCGAGTGAACGTGCAAATTCATTCCCTGACATTAGATGGCGCTTAATATAAAACAGAAACAATAATAGTATAAAATACTACTGTTACAGAAATACTAATATGAATATTATTATATCTTTATGCTCCGAGACCAGCAGCTCAACATTCATCTTGCCCATAGATACCTTGCCTTGCATCTTCCTCGTCTTCCGGCAGTGTAAATGGTGGCATATATCTTCTTCGCTGTTACATATGTGTGCTCGGTATGACCGTTTTGTGTTTGAGCGCCCCCAAGTTGTGTTTTACTGTAACTTCAGAAGCACCACACACACGAGAGCAAAAGCGCTAATCTCATTGGTCGGATAGTTTTTGAGGCGGCGCGTCAAACCAAAAAAATTAACCCGAGGCTTTTTTTTTTTAAATGACGCTTGTATTCGTGGCGTTTTTCACGTAGGTGTGAACAATCACACTGGCGCCTTTGTTTAATAACGAGGTGTTAAACGTCGGCGAATATCACGCGCGAAATTTGTCCTGGTGTGAACAGGCCTTTAGACTACGAATCAAGAATAACAATATTTTTACCTCAGTACTTTCAGCCAATGGTAAAGATGTTTAACTTTCTACCAGCACAAAGCATCAACAGTGAGCAAAAATTAGATGGGTACTAAATTCAATTAAAGAATTTCCATTTTCTCATGATGTAGTATCTGTGAAATGACAGCAAACAAACTTTTTGCATCCACACCTCTAGGTGTCAGTATAATGTTTGACCACTTGGATGAATAACAGCAAACAAAGCACATAAAAACAAACTGAGTTTACTTTTATTTAGTTATTTAAGTTGCATATATGAAGAATGGAGCTGTACTATTTAATAGAAACACTTTTAATAGATATTTTCTGAAGTTTGATGAACAATATAAATGGCGGCAGAATTACATTTCTGGATAGGCCTTATGGTACCGAATATTTTTTGAAAACTAGCATTTGTCTTGTTTTCCCGCCTCTGTGCATGATCACTTAAGAGCTACACAATATCATCTGATAGGGCTCTGACAGACTATCTACAAAGCCATTTCTCATAAACGGACAAAAAGTTCAAATTATGTTTGACTCGAGGCCAGAAAACAGAGCTGCCGTGTTCAAGCGAGGGCTTTCATCTTAAGTGAATTTAGGCAGTGCAATGCAATTTCACAATCCAAATACTCCAGCTGTTTAAAGTTAAAGTTCCAAGGTAACCATGGCGCCCCTCACCAGGAACAGACGATAACATGTGGAATAAGTTTAGATGCGTTCCTCCAAACATTCCCACTGTCTCTACTTTTAAGGATCTTCAACACCGAGACTATACTTACATCAGGTAAACAAGACACAGGTCACAGATAAAACAATATATACAAGCAAAATATGTCTGGAGTTTAGAAAGGAAAAGAGACCCCTCCATTAAACTAATTTGAACTTGTTAAGGGTTACTAATGTAAAGCCAATGCTAATTACTACCCAACCTGATTATATTTACAAATGCAATTGAGTCTTGTCCGGAACACTTTTATCCACAGCATGAAAAAAACAAGTATCCATTGCCTAATTATGCATAGTTAGTTTGTTTGTGAATCAGTCTTTCTTTCTTTCTTTCTTTGCAGCATGCGGCTTAAATTTTTTGCGGTCTTTCATTATGACATGAAATACAATGTCCATGGAGCGAAGTAGACTGTCTGAAATAACATAAATAAGTGGTTTATAAAAACAGGTACAGGTGGGCCAAGAAAAATGTGAGAAAAAAAACTGAAAATGATGGAAAGCCATCCAAGGAAAACTATTTTACAGCATTGCAGTTTCTCATGAGAATTTTTGTGCAATACGTAGTCATAAATTTACAATACAATGCTTTGGCTATGTGTCTAGAGATGGGGCGTTGGACTTTACAGACTCTGAGGACTGATGTGAATCCAACACGAGGTAAATGGAGACAGACACGCGTAACTATCGCCCCTGTAAGTGAATATATAAGCCAGCTATATTCATAAATATTATATATCTTCTATAAGACCAAGCCAAAAGAACTCAGACAATATAATACCATATGGGAGATGAATTGAGAAGGGTAAGAACGAGAGGGAAAAAATTTGAGAAAAGCACCAATAACTGTATAACAGCATTTATGGTACCAAAATACACAATACCAGAAAATAAAAGAAGTAAAAAAAGAAAAATAGAAAAAAGAAGTGTAAAAAAATTTGTAGAAGAGAAAGTGTTTTTACTTCAATTTTACCTCAAAGGAAAATAAATTCAGCAAAATTATACTTAAATATACAAAAACACACACACAGACACATACCATAGAGGATATGAATGAAATTGGGAAAAGGGAAAAAATCTTTTTAATAAATGTCTGGTTACAAACATGGTTTGTGTAGTTCATCATGCTCCCAGAGGCTGAAAGATGCACATAAAAGAACATTATTAGGAAGTGCAGTTCATTCCAATAAAAGCCTTGGTGCTGAACAGTCCTACAAAATAAAACAGGGATGAGGTGTGTGTCGGTGTCTGTGAGTGTGTAAGAGAGAGTGTGAGTTATGGAGGGGATGCACCAGTTCTAGGAGCACGTCCCATGTGCAGGAAGGAATGATGAATGTGCTCAGGTGATCAGGCTCCTCATTAAATAAAATGTAAATGAGGGGACCAGTGAATAAAAAAGGGGGTTCTGGCAGCATGGCGGGATCTAATAGAAAATGCTGGACATAAAGCAACGGCAATGACAGTGCTTCAGGGCACAGCGGCGTGCCTGGGGTGAGATTCAAAATGAAGCACCCAGAAAATGAGAGTCGAGCAAAAAGGGAAAATGGATGGCGGCTAGAGCCACTAGAGCTGGAGAGACTAGCACGACGGATCTTCCTGGAAAACAAAATAGCTTAAAGCAGCTGAATCTAACATGAGAGAAAATTAAAAAATGGCACAAAGAGGTGGAATAAGAGAAAACTGAGGGGGAGGGAAACATCTCGCACTGTCTATTGCGCTGCTCAGAAGGAGCCTGGCTATTGTTAAGGTTATTAAAACAAAGAGAAACATTGAGAATTAATCATGCTGCTTGAGGCTTGTTTAGATTCCCTAATCCTGGAATGCCGTGGCTTTGAAAGGTCTGAGGATATAAGCAAATTCTCGCTTTAAATGTTTGTATATGCATACTTTTTTGAGATGGATTTTTTTTCCTTTGCCAAATATAAAAATGGGTATATATAAATGAAGGAAGCAGGCCTGTAGCATTGAGAATCGCAGGTCTTGAATCTAAAATACACACAACACTGTGCCATACCTGAAAACATGAAAAATGTTTCACCCCACAAACGTCTTTGTAAGAAGCCACAACACTTTCACAGCAATCAGGACTCCAGGTGATCTGGAATTAAGTTTTTTTTTTTGCAACCAAGCACCATGGTAACAGACGTCACACTGATTGAGTCCACACATATACACACACGCACGCACACACACCAATAGATATTGCTGGATTAATAAATGTCTGACAGATCTCCTTTCCATCCTGGAAACGGGGCAAAGCCAATTCCAGCCTGTGACAATCCTAACTGTGAAAAATGGGCTTCTTATTTCTTTACTTTTGATTTTCTCTGATAGTTCAGAGGTATTTGTTCCTCACAATTACATTTCATACATAGAAATGCATTTCTGGAGTCACCAACATACACAGAGAATTTCAGAGATGGCCATTCAGGAACCGTTGAATGGAAAATATTTAAACATCAGATTTATTCAGCAATTGTTAGATGATGTAGTGAATAAAAAAAAAACAGATATTAAATATAAACCGAGCACTCACATGTGTGGTATAAGCTCTACTCTGACAGCTCAGGTAATGAAACACATGAGCAAACCACACAAATATTAATAATACCATGCAAAATGGTCTATAAAAAGTGTCCATACAAAAAAAAAAAAAAAATCTGTGGTCTTTTTGACCTGGCAGGTCATGCCTCTGAGGAGTAAAACAAAGACCTGAGGTGACCTTGCTCTTCATAACACAATAAGCATTTCAGTTTATAGGTAGTTTGTTCATTCAAGGTCAAAGCAAAAGGTAGGTTTAGGACAATTTTTGAAGAGTCTCCATAAGTATGGGGTGATCACAATTTTTTTTTTTAAAGAAATTAATACTTTTATTCAGCAGTAATGCATTGATCTGATTTAAAGTGACAGTAAAAGACATTTCTAAAGTTACACTATCATATAGTTGCTTATTAGCATGCACATTACTGGAATATTGGCTGTTTATTAGTACTTATAAACCACATATTAATGCCTTATTCTGCATAACCATATTCTACATCCCATAATCCTACCCAATACCTAAACTTAACAACTGCCTTACATTAAAAATGTAATTATTAGTTTATTGAGGCAAAAGTCGTAGTTAATAGTGAGAATTGGACCCTAAAGTATTGACCAAGACCTCATTTTGTCATGAAATTACGACGACAACTTTTGAAAGATAGTGTAGTTCTTGCCATTCTACTGCAGTTTTTAGCAATCATGGCTCTCAAGCTTCCAAAAAGACATAAATATAGCATAAAAGTACCAAAAAAAAGTGGTCCAAGACTATAATCCAAGTCTTCTGAAGTAATACGATATGGAACAACAAAACTGATTTGTCACAAGTGCACAAGTAGTATGGACTGCTTTACTGACACTTATGTATTATAATTCCTCCAAAAGTCTCTATTTGTGGTTCATGTAAAAAAACAAAAGCATGTATTCTTAAAATGCCATGAGGGTGATTTAATATTAACCAAAACATTTAGGTTTTTTTGTGAATTATAAAATGGTAAATGTATTTTAAAAAAAGCTTTAAAATGTTTTGTGAAAATCTAAATGTTATGTATTTATACCAACTTTTACATTTATGTACACTCAGATAGCCTCCGTGTGTTAGGTCCTTTTGAAAATGAGTATCTATTGCACAATTTGCACCTGAAATGTAAATGCACCATTTCTGACTTATCTGAGATACGTTGGTATACCTTTTTTATAGCAGAACATTTTGTTTCTGAAGCTCCTTACTTTGTAGAGAGGTTTTCAGGCAGTGTTCTTTGATCTTTTTTTTTCCTACTGCCCTTTCTGAGGAGAGAATATCTGGATGAGTGGGTCTGATTCTAAGCTTCATACTTCATTTCCCTGAAAAGGGACCAAAAAGAATAAACAGAATCCAAACACTCACACAGATAGATTCAGACACTCAATAGCGCATCTCAAAGGCATTGCGGTAACATTGACAAATCTCATGAGTAACATACCTGCGGGGAACTCGAAATCTGCCTCTTTTTTGTCCCTCTTAAAAGGTGCTGCTTTAATAAAACATGCAAGCATTTTAAAAGTGCTTTACCGAGCTGTTTCTACAAACACACACAAAATAAACCCCACACAGACACATTTGTCTGAATTAATGCAAATTTTCCTTTACCCTTAGTACTTCCCCCTCTGATGTCATGGGAATAAATGCATTTGTTTATTTTGTTTCATCTGCAAAATTCTGCACCTGCGGAAGGATTTATCAAATATTCAGTGCTGATGAGAAAAAGAGGCCTTGTGGACACCAGTAAATGTAAAGCTTTTATAAAAGAACAAAGATTCAGCATCTCACCTGCTTCCAGTACCGAGAGCCCTGCATCAAGACACTGGCTTAGCATGGGAAGAGTGAGCAACATGCTGAAAGAGACTCCTGGACAGGCTAACGGCATTCCCAAAGGCTCCTCTATGCTTTCAGCGAGCTTGTTTATGAAGGTTTACTTTCCACACATCCTAGGGGTCCACAGTCTACAGGCTTATTGCATGTGGAACATAAGACCACAAGCTCATGTCAGCTGTTAGCTGGTGTCAGTAACCTGTTTGAAATGGAATTTAAAATCTATATGTTCTGCCTCGTTTCGAGCCGAGGCTTTGTTTTCCTAGAGAGGCCCTCAATTTAGGCCCACAGGTTTGAGGCGTGAAACAAACAAGCATGATTTACTCTGCTTTCCTCTAGTAAAATGAAGTATAAAAGGCATTTTCTCAGAACAAAATGCTAACAGACAATGTTTATCGTACATTAAATCCAACAAAAATCTGATTGACAAAGACAAATCCGGCAGGGACGTTTCGTATGGTAGCTCTGAATAATTCAATTCATTTTTAATCAGGGATGAGACTCCAGGTCTATCTTCTCTCTGCTGTTTGACAAGTGTAATTCATCAAGGGTAAAATCTAGTCAGTCAGGGAAGTGTCACTGAGGGAGAAATTGACCAGTGGACCTCATGCATCACCATCCACCTACAGCGGCTTGCCCGCATTCTCCACCATGTTACCTGGCTCGAGGTTCCACCCATGTATCATCAGTCATTCAAACCAATTAAGTGCTTCCCAATAAAAAATAAAAAAACGTACATTATTTGTAAGCAAGACTGAAAGAGGTGATCCAGAAAGTCATTTTCCTTCGAAATCCCATTAGAAAGGTGAAAAAGTCTAGCTGATGTCATAAAAGCAGGGATTTTGTTTAAGGACTGGAAGGTATTACAGAGCAGATTACTTGTGGCTTATTTTCTTTGTTGGAAAATTACATTTTGGAGTACTGGCTTTCAGCCGCACAGAAACGACGAAATCTCATCCGACCAAGTTTTTAAAGTTTAAGGTTGTCTGCAAATAATCTGCTCTTTGAGATATGGACAACTTTCACCAATGTACACACTGAGACATGTTGTTATCAAGTGTTATCATGCAAATATCTATGTGTTTATACCAAACAGTTCTATGTCTTAAGGAATTGTGGGTAATGAAATGGTGTCTGATATCACATCACTCGCTTCTCATCTTAACATCCCACTGAGCTGATGCTTTCCTCTTACTACAGTCGACACTACATGATTCTATTGGCCTTTATGCCATAGAGTCAATGGAAAAGTCAACAAAACTTGAACTGCCATCTAATTTTGCTACTCTGCTAGAGAAAAGAAAAAGTGTGATCTTTTAAGGTCCCTGCAAAGTTACCTTGCGTTGTTGAACCTATTAAGTTCCAAACTCGGAAGGCTCGGCCAAAATTAAGTTTTATTTGTTGATGGTTTAATAGAGTGGAAATGGGGCAGGTTAGGTAAGAAGACATTTTAAAAGGCAATGCTGCTCATTTGCTTTTGACCAGTCCATGACCTGTTTACCCGTCATTCAATATAAGGTTGTCCCTAAATACATTACCACCTTCACCTAGACCTATAACCCCTGCAAACTTCCTGACGGGCCTCTGTAACTTTATTTACTGGGTGAAAGTAAGGCAACATTGACGAAAAGCCTTTGCAAATTAATTAGCAGTAACAAAACAACCATTGTAGTGACATCACACAACATTTTCATTTCACATACTGTCAAAAATCTCAGCGAGATTCGTATAATATCTCTATGCAAGTAAGTTAGTTAAACTGCAACTTGTTTTTTTTTCTGACATTTGTGCTTTTTTCAGTTGCTTATAAACATATTAATGGCACAGGTGAAATTACACTATATTTAGCACAAACAGGGCAACCATAATATGTGAGCAACATGTATGTACATGTTTGTATTTTTGAGAGAATATTGTTTATGCATAGTTATTGAAAAAACTAAAAATCAAAGTTTCTGAAATAAGGCCACAAAACACATACGAAATATGCGTCGACATTACTTTTGACTAATGGATGTTGTGGCCTAGAGTTTTTTCTTCACAATGATCTGAAAATCATCCTGCCTAATCTTTCACATAAATCTGTGAATTGGGTTATATTGTGAAAAACATTTTTTGTTTGCCAAGGCAATATGCGAATGGGTGTGAACAGGTCAGCCCTCATCATGTATAATTAGAGAGAGAAAAAATGAGCCTTTCATTCAGGTGAGTCAGACAAGAAAAAATTGAAAGGACAACATACATATACATACATACATACATATATATATATATATATATATATATATATATATATATATATATCAAAATATAAATGACAGTCAAAAACCCATTTTTAAAATGGGTATTTAAAGTTGTTTCCTATAGCCTAATATACAGTACTTCACTAGTATAGACATTTATCATATGTGAACATTCATATTATAGTCAATGAATGATATATAAAAACATACATGAAAAGGAAAAAAATAGGAATTTGATTACAAGGGTCAGTAAAATTTACAAACAACTGAGAGAAAAAAAATTTACT
Organism: Pimephales promelas; assembly: GCF_016745375.1. The sequence goes on from NW_024121133.1 coordinate 19,423,480, forward strand.
CCTAAGAGGAAGTGATCCGCCAGATATATGATCCTAGTGAATTACCAGGACAAGAATCAATGGGCAGCAGGTCTTGAGGTGTGGCACGGGAAGCCTCTGTCATCCAAGGATACGCTTTAATATATCAGCTCATTTATCTCTGACAAAAGCGCTGTGCCAATCTCCTGGCTAATTGAAAGCTTACGAAAGCAAGTTATTTAAATGACAAAATAGATCCAGGCACGACAGCCAATTAGGAGCTCGCACACCGGAGACTGCTGAGTGTCAATGCATCTTTGCCTTTCTGGGAGACTCCGAGGAGTCCCTCTGGCCTCAAGGCCATGGAGGTTTCATTAAAGAACATGTCCAAAGCTAATACAAATGAATTATGGATCTCAAACAAATGAGACCTGGACGGACAAATTGTCCAGGCAGATTGAATGAATGAACATCAATGCGCGAGGTTAAGCAAATTGCTTTAAGCAATACCACAGATTGGAGGAGGGAATAATTTTCTTTTTTTTTTATTAACTTTTCCCAAGATGGAATTACACACAATAATACAAAAGTGCAGCAAGTTACTGCAGCTTTACAAAAATAGCAAGTACTTCTCTTGCACAATCTACTCCCTATAGCTCTGGACTCAAAGAGAGGCTAACAAGGGAGTATTCATTATACCCGAGACAAGAATGGAATCTAAATAACCAGGCCGAGCCTCTGCCAGAATACATTGAGGGAGCAATACTGTTTTAATTCCTTATGGGTGCAATTGGCAGGTAACAGAGGCTTTCATGTTGAGAATGACTTTTATATAGAGATCCATCTGAAAAGCAAAGCCCGAGACATAAAGGGACTGCACTTTACACTGTGTGACTACTGCATAAAAGCAAAAGGCACAAATGATCCCCAGTGTCTGATCAAAGCCTCCTTATAGCATTCAGATATATATTTGAAATGGAGCAATTACAATGCAGCCCAATCCAAGTTGTTATACTCTCCTAAAAAGGACGGGAGAAAAAATCATGGAACATTTTATTTAGTTAGTCTGACTCACTCTAAGCAAATCCATATGGCACATGTGTGCTAATGTCAATATTTAACAAAAATTTTGTGATTGTGCTCGTCCAAGACTTAACCTGCACAAAGCAAACAGTGATTTCAGGCGTGTTTTTTTGAATGAGCCTCTGACATTTTAACTCTGAGTGATGGAAAAAGAAAAACACACTGATTTTCACTCTTCAAGAGATGTATTCAACACCAATGAGTTCACTCAAATGGCTTCTGGAGGAATTTAAAGCTCATGTATGTGCTAATACTTTCTCCTAACTTGACTTAATTTGCAGAGACAACTATAAGTAAGCCATTTGCAGGTTGATTTCCGCGAAACGTCTAAAACCATTGGCGCTTTCAAAACAGTGGTTCTTACTCTCCAACTGTGCAAATAAACTGTGTACAAATGTTTTTACATAAATCATGATTAATTAATAAGTCCACACTGAAATGTATTTAAATTTATGATTAAAAAAAATATACAAACAAATCCACATACTCCTGCCTCCCTTAAACTATAAATACACACACACACATACACATATACATGCATTTTATATATGAAGAGTTCAGATGCAAAAGCCTCTAAATGCCATTTGAAATTTTCTTCTTTAATGATGATTTTTATCAAACTTGTATATTTAAGTTCAGTAATTTCACTTAAATAACAATTAATAGGTAATTATCATTGCCATTTAAGTGAAATCACTGAACTTAAATATACAAGCTTGATAAAAATGATCATTCTAGAAGAAAATTTAAAATGGCACTTAGAGGCTTTTGCATCTGAACTCTTCATATATTCATATATACAGTAAAGTTAGGTTTACCACAGGCTTTATTTTAATCGTGTATTGAAAAACTCCTGATAAAGCCCTATAAGAAAATCTCGAAGGATCCAGTGGTGAATTAGACTTATGGTTTCTGAAGTCATACCTGCACCACTCCATAGTACGAATGTACTGTATGTGCGCTGCCAGGTATTTTACATTTTTAATAATACAAAGAGATTTTTTCTGTCATAACTTAAAAATAGCACAGACATTGGACAAATATTAAACTTCCTAGAGCCCATGTGTCAACCGCCTGCATTCATGCAAACTATCAAAAGGAGTCTATATTGAAAAGCTACACATTCAAATGTACACATGTACATGTTTAAAAAAAAAAAAAAAAAGGAAGTCGGGTCGTCATACTCTAGTGGCAAAAAATGACATACTTCAGTTTTAAGTTCAAGTTTAAATCCAGGCTTTACCCACATGGTACATTTTCCTTTTTCAACATCACCCCTGAATGTTCCTGATTATAACAGGCTTAAATTGAATATGAACCCAAGTTACACAAGAACATGTGTGTCAGTCAAGTAGTCCAATCTGAAAACAGCACAGGCTAAAAGAACAATTACATTTCATGCGTTTTCAAACTGCCCTCCTCCTACTCTAAATTCTTGAGAGAAATAAAATAACAAACCACACAGTCCCGCGGTTTACGTGTAGCCGTACGTCTCATTTATAGAACGTTTTCAAGCATATTTCTTTCATTACAATCTGCGGTTTGGATGGATTTGTCCTCTAAAGCAGTATTTACACTATAGTCTTAACAGTTCACTCCATATTCCAGCCAGTTTTGGACAGCGATGGAGAAAAACTACGACCGCCTGTGATGCATTCGTGTCACCACTCTAGAAAATCTCTTTAAGAAATAAAGTTGTTGTGAAGCAAAACACAGAATGTGCATTTAAACAACACTGAAGCCAGGCTTTCAGTTCCTCAACCTTCCCGTGACCCGTGCGGAACCGCACTGGCTGTAGCCGCTACTGTATGGCACAGACTTCCCTCTGGAGGCCAGAGAAATCCGGACGATTCAGTGGAAGCCAGCAAACATCTGCCAGACATGTTTGGGCAAAAAACAGACCTGTAATATACATTATAGGCTATACATGTGGAGCGTCGGGTCGCATGGATACACAGGGCACGCAAAAGACAACAAACTAAGCATGCTGGTGGTTTTCAGGAAGGATGGTTCTGGATTACATGAGGGAAAACATCTCATGGGAGCATTAAATAGAGTATTCTAGGTGATCAGAACTCTTTATGAGGAAAACATTTCTTTTAGTCTGAAGGGAAGGGAAGAGTATAAATGGTTTAATACTCTGCTTAACATTGCTACATTGCTTTAAGGGCCGGCCGACCACTGGATTTACCAATTTGGAGTGGAAAGACGACGGAAACCCGGCCTATTTCGTGACTGCAGATCTCAGCAGTTAAAAATGTAGATAAAACAGATGGTCTCTTAGAGAGTATGGAATTTGCATTTATTTATTTATAATGGTCTAACACATTTCCTGGTGATTGTCTATATTGGGATTCCAGCTGAATGAAGCAGCAGGGTTGGAAACGTGCTAGAAAACCGCACATACGTGCACGGTCATGCCAAACCAAGTTCATAAGGGAGTTCAGGGCTAAATCAATGCATACTTTCCTCAATCACATTCATTCCAGCAATTCAGTTTAATTGTTTTTGTTTTTTTGCTTTGTTTTTTCACTGTAAGGAAGGATTGACTGAAATATAGTATTGTTTTTTGACAGAATGCTTTAAAATGGTCTTTTTTGTTTTGCATTATTGCACGCACACACACATGGAGAGTTAAAAAAAAATCTGAAATTGTTTCTGCTCAGGACATATGGAAATATTTCTTGCCCATGGTCTTAACAAAGAGTGAATGAGCCTTGACCATTATTTTCATAAAAGCAATAAAGACCTATAATTACAAAAATGCCAATAAGAATTTATCTTTCAAAAATCTATAAAGCTATTAAGGGTATAATTAAAAAGATCTGTTATTTTTGCACAAGCGTCTGTGAAACTTAATCATGTTTATTTTCACGCAAAGTCTTGAACAAAAACATTAACTTTGAAATATTAATCCAATCTCCCTTATTGATAAAAATTCAACAGCGAACACAAAGCCATGGCTCATACATACATGCATCATTACACTCTGCCGCAATTACACAGGTTCATTACCTTCCCAAGAGCATCAACAGAGAGAAAGAGAGGGGGGAAAGAGAGAAGATAATTGCATCTTATGACACCCAGAGGTGCCTGTGGGCTGAAGGTATGATGTGAAACAAAACAATGGCTGGTTTTTACATTTCATATCCTTGAAAATTGAACAGATTCTATGAAATATGATATTCAGCCTTAAAGTACCTACCAACCTATGACTTTTTGAGCGTTAAAAAAAAATGTCTGGAAAAAAGTATGGCTCGTTTCGATGCCCAGCGCCCCTTTCCCCTTCATCATGTCCAAATGTTTTGATCCACAACTTATTTAAGCCCTGGATATTAAGCAATTTTCCTAGGCCTTTAACGGGATTTGATTCCCTGAGGTCAATCCTCCCAGAAATGGCCATTTCTTTACATTACCAACTCAGGTATGATGCTCCAACCGCATCCCATCCCTCCCCCTCGTCCTGCCGGGGATAAATAATAAATGAAAGTGGTATTTGAGTCTTCAAATCATCCGACGGGTCGGCAGCCCTTCCTCTGGCTGAACTTTGAGAGACGTGTAGTGCAGCATTCCCATGCTAAAGGTTAGCCGCTTGGACAGGCGCCCCGGTTTACGCTAGCGAGCGTGGGCAGTTTATGAGCATCTCCTCGGCATGTCATTGAGAGACTTTTCATGGTGTAAATCCTTTTTTCGTTCTCTTCAGAGGCGGGGCGAAGTCGGGAGACTGAGAACAATCGGAGGAAAAGTTAGCATGCTCCCTAAGTATATATCAGCAGCTAAGCTGCTATTTCGTATTGATTTTTCCTGAAGCCATGTAATTTTGAAAGCTTGTAACAGAAGATGAGATAAATATAATTTTATTTACTCAGATGGTCTTAGACTGGATCGGCATGTTGGAGAAGTAGCGACAAGCAAATGTGGACCAAAAGCAGCGATTTCATATAATTGTTTTCAGACCTTTTCCTATCTTCGGAAAAGAAGGTCTGGTTAGTTAAGAACCATGAAAACAGAACAAACTCAAAAGAGACAGATGCTACTCTTACGGGAAATAAGGCAATGCATTTAATATTTCCAATCGGCAATAATAAAAAAAAAAATTGTAGTAGTAATTTTAGTACTTAAACTTATTTATTTGAGCAAATTTCCATTCAAATTTAAGTTTTTTAAGTTTAAGCTATCTAATATTTATTTAATTTTATTTCAATTAACGAAAACAATTTGAATAGTTTTTGGTGTAGTTTTAGTTAAAAACAACAACAGTTAAAAATGTGATTTCTCATTTTTGTCTGAATTTTCCCTATAAGACTATTTGATTTTCTGCAGAATCGCTTAGCATCTCATAAAGAGACCCATACAAGCCCTGTTTCAGCAGTCATTTACATTGATGATGTAGTGTGTCAGGCTGTTTTTCACGTCAGTCTTTACAGCCTGTGTTATTTTGGGAAATGCTTATTAGCTAAGGTCAACTAATTATTTGTACGCTTAACGAAGGTCACTATTGTAGTCACTCTTCACTCAGAGCTCTATATGTGATTGGGTTAAGCACCCTTGTTCGACCCGTTTCATTGTTTGTCTTTAGACTGTAGTGGACTGAGGAAATTACATTCTGACAGTAGAACAATGGCCTTGTTTTTACCCTGTTTGCAACCATAGGACAAATACTTGTATTTTGATTGCACTGTGCTTCAATTCCTTATTCCTTAGGCTTAGAAGACGACATGGCATAACAGACTCAAAATAATGAAGTCTTACATGAAACTATAGGAAAGATGTAATGCTAGTTGAATCAACAGCAGCCTTGTCTGACAACCCATAAATATCTGATAAACGAAAATAAATTGCTGATACTATAAAATAATATTCTTTAGCCTTTCACAGACACCATAATGCATCATATAATCATAAACAGATCAATAGAACAGTCAAATATACAAATATGACAATCCATGAATTTCAAACTTTATTATAATAATTATAAATGCATGTAGTTATTTCAAACGTTATTATATTAATAATAAATATATGCGTACACATTGTCCCTTTAAGTTTTCTAATATCTATTTTTATTCTCAAATTTTAATTGTTTTTGTTGTAGCTTTTAGCTAGTTGTATCAGTATGTTGTAGCTTTAACAAATATTAAAATTTTCAATATAGAAAATGCCATTATGTATATTATGGATTTCATCTGAAAAGCTGGGAAATAAGTTATATATCTCTAAAAATATATATATATATACAGATACAAAATATGCAAATAACGAATAATTCATTCATAAAGTTGGTTTCTAATCATTTTCCATTCACAAATTACTTTTCTCCTGCAAATTCACAGTTCAGTTGAATCATTTATTATGACCGTATGAAAGCCTATCTCTCTGAGCCAGTAAGACTGTACAGTTCTTCAACACTGCCACATTCATTACAGTTTCAGCACAGCCAATCTGCAGTATATATCTCTGGAAGTAGTTTTAAACTGAAACTTCTCCCTCAGTGGGAATTAAGAGTTTTGGAGGATATACTATTTTCCTGAAACACTCAACAGAGGATAAATTTTTCTGCTATGGCAGAGGTGTTGAACTGGATGGGGTGGGCATCTCTCACACCAGACCGTGCCGCTCTTCCTTGCCCGGGCTCTCTAAGTTGCATGGAAAACCCGGTTTATATTCCCACAGATGTCTAACAAGCTGTGGATATGGTACAGGATTATAGACAGGGCTAGATCAATAGCTTGCTGTCTCTGAGGCATCAATATAGATTATGAATCACAGCTAGGAAGTAGTGGGTGATGCCTGTTGCTGGCAGCTCAGAGGAGCTCTGTGTGTGTGCGCATGTGTGTATATGTGTTCATGTTTTTCTATCCCGGTGGAGACTTAAACCTGAATGCACACAGACTCATGGGGAATAGTGTCACTGTGGGGACCTAAAGTGAGGTCCCCATGGGTAAACACGTTTATAGATCATACAGAATTATTTTTTTTAACTGTAAAAATGCAGAATGTTTCTTGTGATGGGTTTAGGAGTAGGGTTAGTGTAAGAGCATAGAATATACAGTTTGTACAGTATAAAAACATTACATCTATGGAGAGTCCTCATAAAGATAGTAGACCAGACATGAGTGTGTATGTGTGTGTGTGTATGTGCGCAAGTGAGAGTGAGTGAGTGAGTGATTTAGTCTGCTTTAATAGACTCTTTGTTTGGGCAAACACACCAGGCAGTGATCACCACCATCTGCCAGCTTTTTGCATAATGACACTAACATGCACTGATTCTTAATGATAGAGCGAGGACCCGGGGCCAGGACAAATGCAATAGTCAATTATGCTTCATCCTCCCTCTCTCGTGCTTATTCTTTCTCTGGCTTTATTTCTCCTTCAACTGTCGCTGCGCTATTATAACATTCACAAGGCTCACAAGGACTTGTGTATGATTCAATACTGTTTGACTTCCCCAAATCAATGGCCCGCATAAAGATCCGTCTCAACGCGTCTAACATGGGCTGCGTTTAATCGTACCAAATCTCAATCGGGGACATGAGCATCGCACTTCACCCAAAATCCATAACCTTGATGAGTTCGCCCTGAGCGGGAGCTTTACATATCCAACATATTGAAGGGTCTTGATCTGCTTTCCATTAATATTGGCATGTGTCTACATCCCAAAGAGCCATCTATCAACAACAGGAGAGTATGCGGTTACTTAAACACAAACTAAACATGACTTCCTCGCCCAGAGCTGCCCAGCACCCACCTATAGCGTAGTGCCCCTGGGCTTGTTATCTCAAAGATTGCTATTGAATACCTGTCAAAGGTTATGGTGCCCGAGGTTGCCCTGCCATGAGAAAAAAGGTGCAATGGGGTCACTGAAATTAGCCCCGCAAAATCAAGCATATTGTGTGTGCCTCACAAAAATTAGCCTTGCCAAGTGAGTAAATAAGGTATTACAATCCATGTAACCCCTAAAATCCACTGGATCCGTCTACGGCGCGGAATGTCATGGCCACGTTTTTGATGCGTCCCTAGCTCAGTGTCAAAGTCCACTGGAAGCGTCTCAGTTGGTGACTTCTTCAGTCTCCACAGTGTGTTTTATTTTGAAAATCTAATTGGATCCTCTATGCCGTTGTATGTCTGACTTCCTGCCCGGTACGATGTGCTTGATGTGGCAAGTGGCGGAAATAGACCTGCTACCTATTATCTGCGGAGCGGAGAGACGATTAAGAGCATTGACTATAATGGCCGCGATTAGCTCCGGCATCCGCGACGCTGACGATCCGCGCCGTAGACGGATCCAGTGGATTTTATGGGTGAGGTCTAGGTCTTCCACCCTGCTCCTGGGGATCCACTGTCCTGCAGAGTTTAGCTAAAACACTCCTGAAATCAAACATACCTGAACCAGCAAACCAAGGTCTTTAGGATCGCTTCAAAAGTCATAGTTCAGGTGTGCTGAGGTAGGATGGAAATCGACTTTGCAGGACAGTGGGTCCCCAGGAGCAGGGTTGAAGACATATTCTTTGTCCGTAAGATGGACGTACTACTGCCAGCATTATTTTATTGTCATGTGGCCTACCAGTGTCAGTTGCATCCCTTCAGTTTCATTCATGAATCATCTCCAGTGGCCTCATGGGAGGGTAAAGTGTCCATTGCACTTCATAAGCATGGCGGAAGTAGTAAGTCATCCGGGGACTTTTCGCTTACTATATGGTAGGGAAGTATTCGATTTCTTGCCTGTAAAAAAAAAAAAAAAGAAATTGTTGCCTTAAATTTAAGTACAATCAAATTGGATGTTTAAGTCATTTAAACTTAAATTACATTTAACTGACTTTAAAGTCCCCGTGAAATTAAAATTGAACCCATTTACTTTGTTAGTTCATATTACTAGTCTATTACTAGTAAATGTATATCAAATTTTTTTTACCAATGTAATCTTTAATCAAAATTTGAAAAGTTACTTCTGGTCTGGAATGGTGTCTTTTTCTGATGACGTAGGTTTGACGGCTTAGGTTGGAAAAACGCTTAACCACTCCCCTCAAACCTTTAGTCTATGAGTGAGAGATGGAGAGGAGGAGCGCTAGAGTAAAACCCTGCCTTCTGTTCAATATTCTGTTTCACTTGGAAATACGTCACAGCACAACACTTTGCAACTTCCGGTTCACAGGGACTTTAAATGTTATACAAGATTCAACATTTTTTAAAGTTATTTTGATGAGTTAAAGTAATGCAAAAACACATATTGTCATAACTTACTGATCATATCATTTTTTTTTTAACTGTGACAAGTTGATATAACCACTTGTGATTGGATTTCATTATTAGCACATTATCAATATGGATGGATTTTTCTCCACACACAAAAAGGGCACAAAAAATGTTGAATGGTTGAACAATCTCTTACTTTTTGGAACAGATTTCACAAAAGCCAATATGATAGAGACACATATACTTTAAGAAAAATAATGCAATTTCTTGGCCAGTAAGAAACTTCTATTACCAATAAATGTTAGTAAGGATGGAAAAGATTTAATTTTGGATCAAATTTAGTTACAACTGAATGGAAGTCTTTGATGAACCAAACATCTGTGTTAATACGGTGGAAAAAAAACTACTTTTCAAGATTAAAATGTTCGTTGACAATAAAAAAACTGCACCTTAAAACATATCAAATCGCATTAAACATGAATTGTGTCTCTCCTCTGACAGATACGGACTGAAAGCCGTTACACCAAAAAAGACCAGTAATTGGAAAGAGTCTTTGAGAACGGCTTATCGTGACTTCTATTGCTTTTAATTCCTGGACATTATAGGATGAAAATGCCTGAATTTATTGTACCATTCTGCCTCTCTCTCTCTTCCTTTTTGGGTTCTTTTTTTCTGAGAGGCTCTGGTACTGTCAAGGTCGGAAGGAACACAGGACGCTGGAAATGATTAATCTGTCAATCTACATCAAAGCTTCCCGCTGTGTTCCCTCCCAATTGCCTCCCCAGCTCAGCGTGCGGAATGATAGGCTCTGCATTCTACTCTTCCAGCTCCAGCGTTCCCACTACAGCAGCCAGTAATATGATGACAAGCTAAAACGTAGCACATAAAATTACTTGTTGGAGCCTATTTTACATCTCTACCCCAGACTGTGCTTCCCTCTCTTATGTCCCCATGGCGGGCCATTTCACCATAAATACAATGATTACTGCTATTTTCAAAGCAGGTTCAAATCAGACACACACACAAAAAAAAAAAAACACAATGCCATCTTTCCCGCCTCCTTGTCACAGAACACCGAGAAACAATAAACAATGCACTAACGTCCACGCAAAGGGCAAGTATCTCATGAATCTGATGTAAAATGTGCTATATTTTGAATCCAAGATACGCTTTTTCCAATGTGGTAAACAACAGGAGCGAATAAACAAAAAACAATTTCAATGGCATAATCAGCAGGCATCGCCCTAGCACAGAATCCAAATACCATTGTAACATTAAATCAGGACACAGGCACTAAGCAGGTCAAAAATAACAGCTAAATAACTTAAAGTGGCACCAGGGCTATTTGTCACATGGGCAAGTTGTCTCAAAGACTAATACAGAAACTACAAAGGTTTTGAGTATTGTAATACAAGAGAATTTGTATAAACGTTACATTTATATTGGGCAGGTCACGTTTATTGATTAGTTACATATTCTGTTGGCCAAAACAACAGATTTTCGGCACATCACTCAAAAAAATGATGCTTAAATTTAAGATGTATTTCGCAGATTAAAAACTATCCTTCGAATCAGCATAAATTAGTTAAAAGGTATGAGCATGTAAGAATAAGGCAATTGGGTAGCTTTATGACAAATATGCATCACATTGAATGTATTAGTTAATGTTAAAACTCGGTAATCCAAATGAATGGACATCTTATGAGGAATTCAAATACATACATGTAGAGTATATGTAAATACATACTACTAAATGTAGGCTATATGTAATTTATATTGTATGTATATTTATATGCCCATGTAAATATAGCCATCTTCTTTATGTAAAGAAATGTTCTATATAAATAAACTTAAATTTAGGCCTAAACATTTAGAGTGCACACTTTTATACGGTTTACATTTTGTGCTGTTTAATGGCAGGTTCCCAATTCCCATTGTGACTTTTTAGCCAATTTAGTGCGACAAAATCCCCCCTGATGTCACGTAACCAGGCTGTTGACTAATGGCATAAAGGTCTATGCCACACTGAGAAAGTACTTGCCAAATTTCTGTGCATCAGATGGTATGCATCAAGAGACAACGGGCTAAACTCTTTCTTCTAATTGGTATATGGTAAGGCATTTCTCTTTCCTTGCAATTAGTACCAGTTGTGACTCAAGAGGAAAGACTGGTGTTTTTCAAAGTGCATCCAGAGCATTAAGGTGCACTTAAGAATAACACTGTGTCTTCATGTAGGTTTAATCAGAAAAAAGCACTCTCCAACATGCACTCGACTCTTTGAGCGATAACCAAACCACATCATCCACAAAGCCAGCAAACGCTAATTGCGGACGGCCAGTGTAGTTTATTAAAAGTTTAGAAATCAGTCCAAGATGCGCACAAATCCATTTGATTTTTATTAGTGCCTTAAAAGAGTTATGCGATTCTCTAGGATCCAGTCCACGTCAATCAGCCATGGTAAATTGGATTCTTGAATAGGGAAATCCCAGGGGTAGGGTTGATGCTATCTGGATCAGACGCAGTGTTGATTTTTTCCTAACCCTTCACTGCTCGCTGCTCCTGTGCTCTCCAGGTTCTGTTCTCACTTTAGTACCAACCAAACCATAATACGTATTGATTAACTCATTATAGTGCATTATTCACTTGCTTTGGGCTTGGACTGTGCTTAAAGTCAGCACCTTAGGACCTGTCAGTTTGAGGTGGCCAAGGAGGGAGGGTTTCTGGACACCTGCAAGGCAAGGAGGGGGGTAAAATGTGTAGGACAGAAGAGGTCCCATTTCCTGCACTAGTGTGAAATGGTGTTGCTTATTCACAGTAACTAGGAATTTACTGAAGGACTACAAATCAAGACAGGTTTTTTTTCCTGCATTAAAGGCTGCTAAAAATTTGTGCCTAAAATATTTGCAATAAAATAAAATATACACACAATGTATCTATACATTTAAGAAATATTTGCATGTATATCTAATGTATTATATATATAAACAAATAAAATGTTTTCTTAAATATATAAATGGATGTGTGCGTATTTATATACACAAAATAATTAATGCAAAATTATTCATGCAAATTTACGCAAAATAACATGCATGTATATATATTTAAGAAATATTTGCATCTATATACTGTATATGTATACATGCATGTGTGTTTATTTATATATACAAAATAATTATACACAGTACCCAAACATATATTATATAAACAAACCTTTATTTTGGGTGTGATTAATCGTTGCCCATGCAACACTTGTATATGTACACACACATACAATATATAATACACTATATAATATACTGTACAATAAATGCATAGTTAAACCTTTGTATTCAAAAAAACTATTCAATGAATTCTAAATCCAGCGAAGAATAAAAGAGACTGTACAAAAACGACTCATAATAAGGGTGTTTGTGTTTTTACAGAAAGCACATAATTGAGAGGAAGGTTTTGCTTTCAATAAAAAGATGTAATCTGAGGTCATGGCAGCAATTAGTTTGTATGTCAATGCTCCCATGATGCTCTGCACTGGTTTCAGCCTCCCCATTAGCGGTCTGCTTGCCAGCGAGCCAAAGCTCGTTGTGCGATATCGAGATAATCAGAGATCAGGCCGATAAATGAAGTTTGATTTCAGGGGACAAGGTCAGGCGCTGAATGGACACAGGTCAAAAAACTAGCATCAGGGTGAGCCATCTCCTCACAAGCGCCGCAGACCACGCCGCATGGATGGGTCGACCCCCTTTTAATTCACAAGTCATTTGCTTCATCTGCCGCGTGAAAGCGACACATTAGGGCACCGCAGTGGCCAGTCACATGACCGGCGGAAAATTAAACCGGCATGTTTTTGTATATTTTCCGCCATGTCTGCGACTTGCTTGATGGAGTGATTTCCGATACAGCGTCAGGGCGAATCACAATCACTTAATACGATCTTTGGGAAGTGGGGCTGAAGAGGACACAAGTATTAATATAAGACTGTGGAGAAACTGACACTCTGTCCCTAAGCCCTGAGGCAATATTACTTGCAACCCCCCTCCCTCCTTCCTTGATAGAAGAAATGCTGTCTCTATAGCAATTACCTAAGTCTTTTATCAGTCATTTCAAAGGAAGAAAATTAGGGCAATTGTGTCAGGACAGTCATATGGGCAGAAATTGCACACTTATTCGGACCACTTATGTCTGTGACTTTGTTCCTGGATGATGGGGGCTATTGTTCGCTGCCATGTCTTTGAAAGCTTGATTGGGTTTGAGCAGATGTACTGTACCAGAAAAGGACAGCTTTTGTTTCCTCGGCTACTGCTTTTTATTTTAGTTCTAGTTGAATATAAATTACAGCTCTGTCTCTGTTTACACAGAGAGCCTTTTAAAGACATCATACTCCTTATTTCAAACATGCCGGTAAAAGAAAAAAAAATCATAACACGACTGATTAAAATATCTGTTTTTATCACATTTATGCGTTTTGGCTCATTTTTTGAGACGGCGAAAAAAGTGGCACTTGAATCGCGGCTTAAATTTAAGTAATTGAAGAGCATGCATTAATTACCAGAGCAGAACATTTTACTACTTACAGGGAACTGACACTGCATATTGACTGAAATTACAGGGGGGGTGGGAGTTAAAAATCAGTCAAATTAAAATGAGCAGGATTTATGGTTAAAATCATGTAATTAGAAAATAGGAAGATAATTGCTTGCAGGACCTAATCCAGCACCCCGAGTATTGTAAGGGAAAAGCCCCGATGATTTCCTTGCACGAGACGATAAGTCTAACTTAGCTTAAATGCTAGCAATGCACAGCCAGGGACCTGCAAGCCTAATCTATCCCCAGTTCACTGCCCATGCCCTGTTCTCTGTCTGTCTTAGCATATTGATTTCCAAGCTGTCTTATTGGTTCCTAACATAATTATACTAGGAGTAGGTCTCTTAGTGCAGCTAATACATTTACACCATGGCATCTAGGGAAGCTTATAGTCATGTCATTTATTCAGGCAGAGGATTGTGGCTGCTAAAAGGCTGCTGTAAGCAGTGAATTTGAGGATTTTCTGAAATGAGAGAGAGAATTAAGTTGCAGCCCACAAGAAATGCCCAAATCAATATGCTCTCATCAAAAAAAAAAAAAAAAAAAAAAAAGAAGAAGAAAAGAGATAGGCCTCATAACCTATAACCATGAATATGAGGTTTTTCTATGGACTGCTGTATGTGTGAGGGCATGTATGTTATATCACACAAAAAAAGAATAATAAAATGTGAAAAAAGCCTTTAAGTTAGACCCTCGGCTCTTTTTTCGTCACACTCAACTACAGCGCATCACTCTCTCTCCCATCATGAGTGGACACACCCCCTACAGATGATTGGCTAAAAGTTTGCTGTGAAAGTTTTTTCTGCACCTTTAAAGTTAACCACACATTGCCATGTAAACAACCAGTCAGTAACTACCATTATTATTTTGATTCACTAAAAAGAACCGACTCACTTGCAAGCTTCATTCGGGAATCGGGTTGCACTGGTCACGCATGTTTTTGACTTACTAACAAGGACCGTTTTATAAGAGTAAGGGGCCATTCACATAGAATGCATTTTGTGTAAATAAATAAAAAAATAGCAAGACAGGACAGAGGAATGAAAAAAGGGTCTCAATATACTTTTTTAAAAGTTGAACTTGACTAGAGCGCTGCATTTTTTGGAGAGCCTTCTCGTTTGAGGTGCTTCAAAAGACGCAAGACGAGAGTGCAACAGTCAAAGACATCTGTGTAGTGTATGCTTACATACAAATGTAACAGAAAAGTAGTGCAGAGGAATACAAACACGTTCTGTGTAAATGACCCCTACAGTAATTCATTGTAAATTGGACTACATGAAGACTGCTGTCTGCTTCACGCTGTAGATTATTGTTGAGGTGCTACTATGTAGTTGCTCACTTGGAAAACCATGTAGTACGGTGTTCCGAATAAATGTGCGAGAACTTGGTTAGCATCATCATAAAAGAATCGATATTTCAGAGGGGCAAGTTATTACTTTTATTTTTATGAGATTATAAAGTTCTTTGGAATAACACACAGTGATAAATCATTCACAATAAGACCAGGAGTGTGCAATTAAAAAGTACATTTTGGTTTGATGTTGACTAGAGATGCATCAATATATTGGCCAATAATCGGAATCGGCCAAATAAAATGGCATCATTTAGCTATATTACATAGCTATACAAATAATAGCATAGCTATTATTGTCACTATCGCCATCCATCAGCCAATTGTTTAAAAACAGCCGAAGATCAGGGCCGATTATATCCTTTCAATCAAAAGGGTGCAGAAAAACGTGTCCAACTGCAACTCACACTCTTGTCTTCAACTTAGGGCAAGTTAAAACGACAATAAACGCATTAACAGCTAAAAACAGCTTCATAAATGCAGGCTCTATTTGACCCTGAATTACCCGTGGATCAAGTCAGGGTTGCCAGGTCTGCAGTTTTTACCAATACTAAACAATATTTTTAGTATTGGTAAAAACGGTTGCAATTAACAACATTACTCTGTTGTTAATTGCAACCAATTCCAAATGAGATTTTTTTCGGTAAGAAAAACCAAACTATTGGTATCGGCCGATTTCACTCTGAATAAACGGCTATCGGTATCAGCTGAGAAATGTAATATCGGTGCATCTCATAATGTTGACTTTAAAATGTACTAAGATACAACAGCCACTAGTAGCAGTGAACGGGTTCATATGCTTAGGACAAGATTTACTGTACAGAAGAGACAGTGAGAAGCAAGGCTAATGCCCGAAACAGCTCCCTTGTGCCTCGTACTGCAAAATTAGCAGTTTAATGATATGATCACTCAACAAGCGACCCTGACTGCTTTCCCTTGCATATGCACATCCTGTCAATGGCAGATCATGTTCGCCTGCATCTTACAGCAGAGGGAAAAACAACCGAAAATAGGGTCATTGTCTATTTATTCTTCTCCTCCTAATTGTTGTCAGAGTCTGACCTGAAATTCAGAGACAGTATTTTTCAAAGTCAAGGCTGCAGATGCGCTCGGCCATTTATCACGGATTGTTCCTTATCCTTAAAGCAGCGCGGGCGTGCGAAGGTCTGTTTCTTCTTTAATTCCCAAGATTTTGTTGTTAATGGAGGAAGCTGCCTCATAAATTAAGGAAGCACTCAATTACGGAGCTTGACAGAGGTAGATCACAGGGCAGCCATTGGTCAACCCTGGCAGGTGAGGCCAAACAGCCGCAACACAAGATTTATATGAATTAACAGGCATTACCTGAATTACATTATATTGACCAGCACCACCAGAACCCCTGAATGTGCCATGTAGCATATTCCCAAAATTCAAGATGGGCCCTCATTACGGCGTATTATTCTCAGAAAAGATAAGAAAAGAAAAACTATCCTTCCTCCCGACGATCCATTTTTCATTTCATCAACAAAGCAGAGACCCACTGACAATTCATGGCTTTGGCCAGCATCATTTAAAGCTAGGGCTGTCACTTGAATGTCTCATTTCTATTTTATTCATTTCTTCATAGGGGTGGCAAGCGCAAGACGCTCTATTCTTTCCCCAGGGGAGAGAGGGCAGGCTGAGGGGGGGGGTGTTTCTAAGGCTGAAACCCTTTCACACACACAAGCCATCGGCCATCAGATCACACCACAATCAGGCATTCCTCCACCTTGTCAGAACCGGAGGATCAGCCGGCCGCTGGGGCTCCATGGGTAAAAAGAAAAAGAAAGCCGAGCATTTACATTTCAGCTACCAGCGGATGAACCTTATGAATCCATCTGAGGTCACATGTCGAATGCGTCAAAGCGCGTGAAGAATAGAGGCTCGATGATAAATCTAATAAAGAAGCTTTGAGTATTAGGAAAAACAGCGTATCTGAACAAAACCACATTTGCGTTTGAGAGGAGCCACTTATCAAAGATGATCCAAGCTTGTGGCAATCTTGAAAGCATGTACATCTTTTGTTATGAAATTGCATTGTTCGATAGCGTTTTTTTTTTTTCATGCACCTTTTTTTTTTTTCGTACAAGGTAAGGTATTAATTCACACTAGACACATTTTGCAAATGACTTTCCTTTAAATCATGTCTAAAAGCCCAGGAAAAACTAATGATTTTTATTAGATTACTATTCTTAAGGATGCATTAGACAAATAGCAGGAAGTTACACTCTGCAGCCCCGGTAATGCAATAAAGTTCCAATTATAACACTTACGTACAATAAGTGGGCTTCTTTTTGCAGCGCTGCACACAAATCATCATTATATTTCTAATGCTATCTGGATGTGAAAGCTTCAGACACGTAATACGTTTTTCCGCCGTCTAAAAAAAAAACTGGGTAATCGCCCCAAAACTGTCAGGCAGCATTTGTTCGGATATGACGGCATCAATCATACTCTACGGGACACCCTGAAGGTCGGAGGTTAGAGGAATATCAGCTACCCTTGTTCGGTTTTGCCTTTTTATTAGCCTCATCCCATGTGTTCCCTCTCAGTCCCTAGTTTAGCACTCAACGGTGCATTTACAGGGGGTGTCAGGATTAGCCGTTAGCTCATAAACGAGAGCCTGTTCTTTGGCTGTAGGCAAGGATCTGCCTGCTAGGCAACACGGATGACCTCGGCGGCCAGCTGGTCGCCGTTTCCAAACGCAACCGTGTGGCGGAACATCACACGATCCCATCCGCCCGGGCTTTACCGCAGTTAAAGGGTAACGTTTGGCTTCTCCTCCACTCCGCCCCTTTGGCAACAGAGGTAGGACCATGTGACTCTCTGTAGGGAGAGAGGACCAAAGCTAATGAAAGTAAACATGCAGAGACTCAACAGTAGGCTTTCCTTTCAAATGAAGTTTTTTTTTTTTTTCAAAAAGTGAAAAACATGTTATTCAGAGAGAGTCAACCTGCAGGGACTGGCTGAGAGACACAAAGGCTGGAGAATGATTGAAAACATCAAACAGCAGTGTTTTCCATCCCGCTGGTGTGGCCTCTGAGATTGCCTTAGCTGGAGATGTTCATTGGTGTCAAAGGATTCCACATTGAACTATAATGATATTCAAGTATCCTTCTCTTTTTTCCTTTCAAGAAATATATCATTCACACAACATTATCATTCAACTAAGAAACACATTGAGAATTTATTTATTTCCTTTCTTCGCGGGTTTAATAAGCCTTCAGGGGGACTTCCGACGGAAGGAATCAGTTTTCCGGGAACGTGATGATATACCCTACACATTTCACATAAAAGGTTGACTGGGTTTAGCACGGCATTTGACCAAAGGTCAAACCGAAACAAAGCATGGAGGGTGGTCAGTTGAACGAGACAGCGAAAGCTTGCCAGGCTCTCAGCTCACATCTAAAATAGGATCTAACATCAACTATGCTCCTGCAAATCATTTAAGTCTAATCAAATAAAGTATAGAGAAATGATCAATAAAAAAAAAAATGGAATCTGATCATTTCACAAAACCATGAAGGCACATTCACAATGCACATATATTCTATCGAAATATGAAAATGACACTTATCTCAAATTCACTGCTGAAAAACGCTGATATCACATTCACTACTAAAAAATAATAAAGGGAATGTATAATGACTGCAATATATACCTGTGTCTGTGTCTCTTCAGGTATTGCCCACACTCTCAGAAAAAAAAGGTACAAAAGCTGTCACTGGGGCTGTACCTTTTCAAAAAGTAAACTTTTGTCCATTCTAGGTGCTAATATGTAAATTTTAAGTGCTAATATGTACATTTCAGGTGCTGATATGGACATTTTATGTGCTAATATGTACATTTTAGGTGCTGATATGTACATTTCAGGTGCTATTATGTACATTTTAGGTGCTAATATGTACATTTTAGGTGCTAATATGTACATTTTAGGTGCTAATAAGTACATTTTAGGTGCTGATATGTGCATTTTAGGTGCTAATATGTGCATTTTAGGTGCTAATATGTACATTTTTATTGTTAATATGTACATTTCAGGAGCTAATATGTCCATTTTAGGTGCTAATATGTACATTTTAGGTGCTAATATGTACATTTTTAGTGTTAATATGTACATTTCAGGAGCTACTATGTCTATTTTAGGTCCTAATATGTATATTTTAGGTGCTAATATGTCCATTTTAGGTACTAATATGCACATTTAATTGTTAATATGTACATTTTAGGTGCTAATATGTACCACTAAGGTACCAATATGCAGCCTTTGGGTACAAAAGTGTACCTTTTTAAAAGGTACAGCCCCAGTGACAGCTTTTGTACCTTTTTTTTCTGAGAGTGTATGTGATGGGGACTAAACATCAGTAATACAATAAGTTGTGGTGACAATTTTTGATCCACATGAAGAAAACAGCTTGTAGATCATACTAAATAAAGTTTTCTGTGATGGGTATGTTTAGTATTAGGGATAGAATATACAGTTTGTGGAAAGTCTATCTATGGAAAGTCACTATAAAACCCAATGTGTGAGTGTGCATGTACCCTAGCGCAATCGGATTTCATTCTCGGCCATTTAAAATGCCTGGGTTTCACAATCAAGGTTACAAGAGCAAACTGTCCCCCAGCCAGAATGCGATCTTGCTGGGTATGGTTCTAGACTCAGTGACAATGAAAGCACGGCTCACACCAGAGCGTGCACTCTCATTCAGAGCGGTGTTGTTTTCCAAGGTGAACAGGTCGATTTCGGCTCTGCCAAACACCTTCCATATCATACTGACCGTCTGTGTGAACCCGGCATGTCTGGAGTTTGCTAACTCTAACTCTAAGCCCAGGCATAGGTATGTGCCCAAAATGCTCTCAACACTGTTCGTTATTGGCTATCGGTGACGTTATTGGCTATTCCCCCTTCTACAGAGGATGGGAAGGTTAATCATCTCTGCTCTGTTAGCATTCTGTGTCATTTGGACAATCAAAACAGCATTTTGGTGGCTAGCCGTGCAGCTGCAAATGTGTTTTACATATAGGTTTCAGTAAATAAAGAAAAAGGAGTTTTCCCCGCTGTATAGATATGCAATACTTTCTTCCCTAACTCAGGGAACTGAGGTTATGTGAGTAACCAAGCAGTTTTCAACATAAATAATAATGTAATTTCCCACAATGCATTAGCCTAAACCTTTTTGAATGACAGCCCTGAATGCATATTTGCTAACTCATGAATCTTTAAAGGATCTACAGATGAACTGCTCTATTTGCTCTGAAGTTCAGTTATATGTGAAGGTGAAGGCCTGGACTGGTCATGTTGTTTCTCTTTACACTACCTTAAGATGCTTAAATGCTAATATGCTATTGCTATCATAATGAACTATGGGAGATAATGGAACTTGGCCCAGATATGTATGTCAGAGACACAATGGGACATGTTTTTTTTTGACAGTTTTATAATTAAACTACAAAAAAAACCCAGCTCCATGCTTGACACAGAGATCAGCACACACCACAAATTTTTAATGAGCTTTATCCAAATCTTGACTTTCTGTCTCGTGTCATATTTAAAGTGTTTTCATGGTATTTTTTTTTTCCTTTTTATGTGATGTTGAGGCTTTATCTATTGGGTGTTGTGTTTCTGTACACCTCAATATTCTCTAGGGAAATCAAAACAATTGAAAGGATGTTTGATATCTTGATATGTGATCTTACTGTTATTTTTTTATATCAGAGGCAGTTAAAACCTGTGCATTTAAAACAAGTAGAACAGACTAAAAGTAGCATGATAAAGGTCTGATGACTAATTTAGCAACCAACAGAGGTGTTAGTTGTCACTGCAATAAAAAAACTGCCATTCATGTCAGACTTGCTTAGCAAGAGTGAATTGTTGAATTAAGTGTTGAAATACAGATGAAATAAATGATGAACATGAAATATATGAAACCTATATACCTATCTGTGTGTCTGTGTGTGTGTGTGGGGGGGGGGGGGGTATCTATATGTCTGTCTGTCAAGCCTCAAACTTCAAATGTTAGAATAAGGCTCAGTTTGGCTTGACAAACTTTGCTTTTCTAGTTAAATAACTTAAATGAACTCATTTGAATTTGTAATTAATTTGAATTTTGCTTCCTTAAATTCAAAGTTGAACTATAATTCACTTTAAAAAGTGACTTTTTGCCACAGAAAAAAAGTTCCCAAAATACCAAAGCATCTCTTTTCCATACAATAAAAATACAAGGTGATCATTAGCAAATGAAATTGCAAATTTCCTCAGGTATGCTAAACAAACCATTAGACTGAGACATCTTATACTTAAAGAGCAACTTTCCTGATTTTCAAACACTTTTTATTGTTACAATGTCGGTAGTATATGCAAATTAACAATGTTTACTCGTTATCTTGTTAACAGTTACATTATCGGTCTCTTGTTCTCGTTGTAAATCAAAAGGTGATTGAGCTTTCTTTGTATTCGCCCCAGAGTCTACCCTTAAACATCAGCATCACTCCATCTTCGAAGCCGTGTATCCTCGATTTGTTATCTTCAGTTCTGTTTTGTTTTTTTTCTCTACTCCTTTTCTCTTTATTATTTATTGTATTGTAAAGCACTTTGGATTAAATATGGTTGTGTTAAACCACGAACAGTTGGATCGAAAGAGGGTTATTAACAGAACAGTTTTTGTAAGAGTAGTTTTATCACTGAAAATTGTATCATACTTTGTCTATTCTTTAAACAGCATGGTGGTATAAATGGTGGGTTAACATTGTGGTTTATCCCATTTTCTATCGCGGCATTCTCTCTGTATTTACAATTCTTTGCAGCCTCACTTCCATCTAACGTTTGCTCTTTGATTTCTTGCACCTGGGAACAATACAAGTTGACACCATTATGACTAAAAGCTTGCTAAGTATTTCCTACATAAGTAAGATGGTATTTGACTCTGGTAAGCAGATCCAAAGCAGACTGGTGGGAGTGGCCTTGGACTGCGACATGCACAGTGCATTATGGGTGTTGAAGTTATCCTACCTATTTGACTTTTATCTCAGTTTTCTATAGTCAGGTAGCCCCAATTTCAAAAATACTTCATATAGGCAGCCATGTTTTATTGAAAGACAATTTTACCAAAGGTGAAGAACCCCTTTAAATATCAAATTAATGCTTTTAAGAAAACATTCCCTCTGCCTCATCTTATCAAGGGCACCATGTGATCCTCATTTTCTACATTCACCACCTATGTAGCATGGTAAATTTGTATCTAAATACATTTGGACATAGGCCACTTAGTTTGGCCTGTCTGAAACAACACTTTCTAGTCAAACACTATCTCCATTTAAACAGGCCCAGATGGTGGACTCAGGTCGGATATAGCTGGCGGTATATAGCAGTGGTGCAGCACTCGAGCAGAGGGGAGGGTGCATAGGTGAGCGAGAGAAGGGCGGGGTCTATTACAAAAGAGCCGTCTGGGCCCGACTCAAACCTGCATCTATGGAAATCCAATTAGCTAACTCCATTCACATCCCAAGCAGGGTCAGACAGTTATCCTCTGAGCAAGGATCTTCTGGACAGACCGTTTGTTTAAGAAGCTCCCCCTATTTCTTACTCGCCACAGGGGACTGACCTTCATTTAAATACAGCCCCCATTATGGACTCCAAAGGGAGGCCACAGTGATCCCCTGACAAAAATAGCATATGCCCACTGCAAGGCTGGTAGTCATTAATGGTGTATTTTTATAAATGATGGTATTGATATGACTAAGTTTAAAATAAAGCATTACTAAGCATTTGCTATGGGAGGAGCATTTGCTAAAGGTTTGCGTACCGACAAGCTTCTCCACAAATGGACTCCCATTTATCAGGAACAAAGGACCCCAAAAGTGGCAGAGAGTAATGAGGGGAGAGAATCTCTTCCTTTGTGATAATATGGAGAAATTAATTAAAAATAAAGAATGGTGGCTCCTTCTTCGCTCGCAAAATCATTTATTACAATGGTAATTGCTCCTCCCTATTGCAGGTTAATTCTTTAAACAGTGTTCTACATCAAGATATTCTAATTCTCCTAATCTATAATTCATGATATACTTTGTACCAGGCAAAGCTGTTAAATATTTAGTGAATCATTGGCCCTAAACTTAAATCACCCTGCAGTAACCGCTTGTGTTTTTTAATGCATTTTTCATTTTCTCCATTTAGTTAAAGTGATACACTTGGTGGTAATTTCACAATCAGGGATTAACATAAAACAACTTAATGAATTAATTAACAGACTTTGTGTGGAACTACCCTACCACACAGCGTGAGCGGTAATTACCATTCTGCTTTATAAAGTTAAGCATGATGCATATTTTACGCTGATCTAATGGAACATTCATTTGGTATTCTTGTTGTACCTCTGTTTACTCCTCATGCTTAAATCTTCCGCATTAATGCCGCAGGCTTGCAGAGCAGGAAATGTGATCAGCAAGGCCATGAGGCGTTTCATCATTTCCTGCCACTCCACTACAAGAACTCACCATCAAAATGAAGTAGTGTCCTCCCAAATTTGCAATACATTTTTATATGCTATCATAAATGCCTCAATATTGCACAAAATATTAAAGAGTTTGCGATCTATATTATATATACATCTCAAAAGGTGGCTAGAAATAAACTGACTGCCAATCTCTAACTAAAATTACTAACTGTGTGGTTCTTGATTTAATTGGTTTTTGATTACACGAATGATTTTATCCAGATAAAACTTGTTTGGTACATGATGATAATGTACCAGAAATGATTAAAAAAAAGATAAAGTAAAGCCTCTGGTAAACCAATGATGTAACTAACACACAGCGAGTTGTTTGTGTCTCTGAGTGATTCCACATTCATCTTCCGGTTTCTACCTTCTCTTTTCTGGATTCAGAGGTGTGATGATATTCGCTTACGTGCGAGGTCGCCTACTTAGCTGTGAATAACATCACATCAGAACGAGGTGACACAAAGACTCCGTCACCTCACAACAAACAGGACACACTGCAACAAAGTACACAGTTACATTTTAAACAGCCCATTTCAATGATTCATTCAAAGACACTTTGTGCCTGATGTATAATTCATCACTCTGCCGTCATCCCTCTCCACCCCTGTCAAGTAACAAACAATGAGTTTTTGATGTGAATAATTTAAAGTGTGTTACGCTGTGCTAATATTATCCAAGAAGAAGAGGGCTTTTCATTATAACACATAATTTCCCAATAGACCCTTCATATGAAAAAAAGAGACTTTTCACCAAAAACAATATTCAACATCATGAGATTAAAAAAAAGAAAAACAGCATTTTATACACCTATTTGTAGCATGGTGAGTTAAGGTATGTTATGTATGTGTTCAAATAAGATGCTGTTTTCAAGTGTGCAGCCAATACCAGCCAATAACAGGATTTCAAATAGAGGTTTATACTTCAAAAACTCCGTCCCATGATCCCAATGCTTCCCAAGGCGGAATCCAGAGCTCAGGCAGCATCAGAGCAGATACATCAAAATAACTCTGTCGTGAATTATATCCTAAAGCTCCTAAAACCCCCCTCCCATCCCAACTCTCATATGTTGTTGTGTGCAAATGAAGCAATTAATGGATTCCCCAGAGGAAACTTTTATTGCTCAGAGGTTGCACTTTCATAGCTCACAAGACTTAATGGAGTTCCCAGTTATGTTTCATTTAAGTATGAACTTTGTTGCAGATGTTTCTCCTGAAATATAAACAGGACAAAAACTAGAGATTTATATAGATAGATAGATAGATAGATAGATAGATAGATAGATAGATAGATAGATAGATAGATAGATAGATAGATAGATAGATAGATAGATAGATAGCATGGATATGAACAGTAAAATCATTCATACGTGAAGGTACCAAATCGTAAGAAATTGTATATTAAAACTATACACATAACCCAAACCTTACACCTAAAGAAGATTGGGGAAAAGAAAGAAAAGTCAGACAGATTTGTGAATTATTCAATTAGCATAAAAATTATTGTATTCCAAGGATGATTCAGTTTTGACAAAAATGTTGGTTTATAATCAAAATCTGACTTTTGATTACATACATTAGCGATTGGATTAAGAACAGTTTTTGCTCAGATTTTGTTCACCCCCAGTAATCGACACTGTAGGTAAAAGAAACCTTTCAGTTAATACAATTTTTGCTAAATTAAGTTCTATTATAATTCACTCTTGACTTTTTTTCCATACAATTGGAGTCAATGGGTTCCAAAACAACACTGGACCCTATTGACTTTCAATGAAAAGACAAAATCAAAACACAGAGACAATTTTCTACATATTTAGACTGTGTTCCGCTGAAGTCAGTCAGTCGATACAGGTTTGCAATAAATCATCAGAATTAAATATTTTGGGCCTATCTCTTTACATTTAAATGCAATGTGGCAACCAAAAGTCATAAACCCTATAAAATCCATGTTAACAAGAACAAAAAATATACACATTAAACTAGCCTAAGTTCTATCTGTGTGGTCATGTCTGCTTTCTCTTCTCTCAAGCTATCTTGGAACTTCTTTCAGGGTAGATTGTGGTGTACTATCAATATATCAGGGAAGCAGAGGTTATCTATACCATTTACAGTATCAGAGTGCAGGAAGAGCACAGAATCAACCCATCAAAAGACATTTTCTATAGGTTCATTACAAAAGATTTTAAAGATGAGGGCCTCAGTCCGATCATTGCAGATACAGCTCTTATAGATTGAAAATATGCCATAAATCTATAATGTGGAAATAGGCAGCGCACGAGGAGGAGGGCAGGTATTAGTAACCTATTGTATAGATAATTGACGATTTCCTATGAAGCTTTTCAAATGGGTCTCCCATCTTTGAATCACTTTCATCCCATTGAATGTGAGACTCTGATTGTGTGAAATCACCACAAGTACCTTCAATTACAGGAGGCAGTGAGCATAGGAAATGGCTGCTGTAGGTCAGGAGGAGAAACTGCTCTGTGAAATGGCAGACGAAACGTCGCCTTCAGACAGCAGTATACATACTTATACCAGCAGATAACGTTTATTATTTAGGGCTTGATAAAACACAGCCCATAAAATGAAGCATTTGGATAAACAATGGTGGAGGAATGGAAAGATATAGACTCTGAGAGATTAGAGAAGAGAGGATGAGGGAGAAATGAGGAAGGGGAGAGGGAATGTAAAATGGGGAGGACAATTTTCACTATAGCAATGGATAGATCCATCTTGAATTATCGATACCTACATCTTTAAATATGACAACTCACCTTCAGATATAATATAAATAATAATTGGGGCTTATATAAAATAAAATAAAATAAAATAAAATAAAATAAAATAAAATAAAATAAAATAAAATAAAATAAAATAAAATAAAATAAAATAAAATAAAATAAAATAAAATAAAACATTCACACAGAAAGAGAAAAGTAAAAATGTCATCCGAGCTTTCACACTATAATAAATGGCAAAGCTAAAAATTATATTTGTTTTAATGGGTTTTTGAGATGACTGTAAATTAAAATATGGTCAAATATAAATCCAAATCGGTAATCATTGCTAATATATGACTAACGTAAAAAAAAAAAATATGGTAAATGATGACTTTCAAAGATAATGTTAAATGGCTACAATTACCCATTTTAACCTTAGGAAACACAAACAACTTTTTATTTAATATGGATATCGATATTGTTACTGCTATCAGTGATATTAGCATTGGTAGTAATTGGTATTGAATTAAAAAAATGGTAACATACATCCCAAATTGTTCTCTTCTGCTTCCCATGTCAATTACATGATTTATGGCAAAACATACACCTTAATGAAGCCAGGATGTTGCAATCCATTTGCTAGGTTGCTTTGAGTGTTTTTAAGCATGTTGCTATGCTGTTACTAGGGTGGATGCAAAAATGTGACTCAAAGTGCAAATGAATATCACTCTCCTCAAAAAAATAAAACATGATTTGAGGCATGATCACCCTTCTCTGTAGCATAAACAAGTTACTTGCCAAAGTTGAATTTTTCCAATCAAACCTTTAACACTAAATGTGAGCAATAGTAATAGCGCCCCTAACAAGTAGGCCTAGACCAAACCAGAATCCACCCAATATAGTGAAGGTGGTGTGCTCCTGGACACAGCAGGGGATAATCTCTCAATCAGCGTAATGAGGAAATATATACGGTTTGATCCCAGCAGCTGATGCCTTGCCTCAAGACCAATTTACCTTTTAAATCCTAAAAGAACTTTTTTCCACCATTACACTATCCTTCAAAGAGAGAGGGGTTCAAATCCTCCCAACAAACCTTGATTTATTTCCCCTGTTGGACGTCCCTCCTTTGTTTTAATTAAAGCAAATTCCGCCGGGGGCGAGCTGCACGGAGGCCGAAGGGAATTTTCCTAATTATTGTACCCATCAAGACTGAGTCTGAGTGATTAAAAAAGCAGAACTTCCGAAGATGCCATATATGACCGGAATCGGCACAGCGGCGTGCTTTTTGTTTGTCCGTGAATTAAAAGGATTTTCCTAAACCATAAACCAACCCTGCCTTTAATGAAGATCTCGAGCTGAAGATGATTTCCCCACAAGATGAGGTTTCTTTCATCAGTACCATATTTCAAAGTGTAATACAAGCAAGATAAAAGCATTCACAGCCTGCTTGATTTACTACCCAGCATATTAAAATCTACATTGATTCATTAATATGTAAACTGCCTCTGTGTCATTAATATTGGGGGTTGGAAAGGCCAGGCTAATGCCGTGGTTCCTCGGACCTGTGTAGATTGGGTTCAGGGCTTCTATTTCAACCGGGCCCCTCACCTTTGTTCTCCTCTTGTCCCAAGGGTAAGCGAGGTGAATAAATATGCTTGATTACTCATGGTACACTCCCATCAAGAGACAAATATATGCAATTATTTGAGCGTCTCATGCAGCCGTAAGTTAAATGGAATTAAACATGATGCTACCTCCTTCGTGATGAGCGCCAAGATTGGGTTAGAAATGTCACGTAACATTTAAAAAATGACATTTGGCTGCCGTTTCTCTGATGCTTTAGCGTGGAGACACACAAAAAGAGCGGAGGAGCGATTTATAGGACTGGAGCTAATTGAAGGGGGTTCTTAAACACACAGATGAAATTACATTCCTTTCATATTTGAGGCCTTTTCAACAGATGAATGCTTTACATTCATTAAATATACAAGGATACATTTATCAAAATAGCAAATAGTGGAATCAGAGGCTGCTGATAATCATCCATCCGTCGCTTTGAAGATGATGACCTTGGGTTGTAAATTGTGTGAACCATGCTATTTTTTTAATCGTCAGCAAAATATCATAGCGCTAATGTGACTTGGCAAAACCTTTTTTTATGCTCAAGAAATTCCTGATTTAATAAACAATATCACTTCTTATCTAACTGTCATCATTCTCCTGCTTAATTTTCTCCCCTTTTACCTCTAATAATATCATATATGTTTTTAAGCTTTATATAGAATGAAAATGTGTGTCTTAAATGGCAAAAAAAGTGGAAACTGGATATAGATAACTTATTTGCAAACAGACCAAATGCCAGAGACCATCTTAAATCATCCATCATTTTAAAATCCGCTAAATAACATCTAAGTGAAATGCAACTCTCATTACCACTTGCCCTCGCTTTCTTTCTTCACTCTCCCGAACACCAAGGGAAGATATGGCCCAGAATGCAGCTTTATCTAATTGGTTTATTGTCTTGAGAAGCTAGTGACAAGTCAGGCAGTCAGAGGCAAGCTTTCATCAGAGGTTATTTGGAGAAATAACTAATTTCAGTCTTCCTCCCAGCACGGACTCAACCTGCTGCCTCAGACTCAGGCTCTCTGGAGAATTCATTAAGACAGTGGCATTCCAGATCTCCTAGTCAACAACTAAACATGGCAGTAACCTTTATACTGCCACACTGTCTCGCCTTGCCTTCGCCTGCACATGCTTAAATTCCAGTGTCCCACTCATATTAGTAGTTTCAACAGACAAAGGACATGGATTGGTTTACAGTTATATTAGCTGTGGGACAATTCTACAAGCAAGAATGAAATTAGACGATAAACATTACTTGAAAATCATTTGCTTGTAAATAGCTTGATATATGAATATTTTAGACATTGGAAAAATGAATGCAGAGAACCGCTAAAGTTAATAGCCTTACTATATGCAGAGACTAGCACCAAAACACAATTGGCCTAACCAATAGCATGCAGGGAAGTTTGGAGTTTGGTTGACCAATGGCAGACAGAGTAAGAGTTTGGCAACTGTTATTAAAAATCAATATTTATTATGATTCCAATTCTTTTTTCATTTCTGTAAGGCAATTATTCCTTAATTAACCTAATAATAATATAATATTGATATTATACAAGTAGTGGTAGTGGATTGCATAACTAATTAATCAGAATTAAAACAGAATTGCAAATAAAATCATAACAGAAACAACAACAATAAAAATAATATAAACAATTTTTATAATAATAACAACTGGTTTTCATTTTGTGATTATTTATAATGTTTTGTATATGATATGTTACTAATTTACTGACTAGCAACCTCTGATTGGCCTGACGCTCGATTGACTACAATGCTCAACGCTTGTAAAAACGTACTGTAAATAGAAACCTTTGATGCTCAGAAGGCGCTCATACAAACACAAACGATATTGCTTGAAAGCAGCGTCTATCGGTACTACAGAAATGCTGGTACCATCAACTTTTTAATTTTGTGTAGACTGGTACCGGTAGTACCAGTTTGATTGACACATACTAATAATAATACACATACTTATATAATAATAAAACTTCAAATCTGTGCCTTGGCTTTTGAAGGTCAGCTGTTATAAGCAAAACATTATAAATAATTGAGACAAGTCACAGCTAGAAAAGTTGTGTTACTTTAAGCCTTAAGGTTTGTGGGGATTTATCCCATCTGCTATAAGCAAAGGCAACACGTCGTCCAGTGTACCTTCTGAAATTCCTGCAAACCCATCATGTGCTTATAACATGTCCCCTCACCATTCTACCCATGTGGCAGGCTTTTGGTGCCAAGTCAGGCTTGAAGAACCCAAAACCATGGCTCCCACACCACTGGAGGCACAAGAGTCCGCGAAGATTGTGCTAATTTGTCCACTTCAGTCAACATGGATGAAAGAAAGAGAGTAATTATTAATTCATTATTAAAAACTCGTATTATTTATTAGCCCAGGGATGGTGCTGCCCGGTGTGTTTGGCACTCTGTCCAAAGAGGACCCTCTCTGTGGATGAACACCAGCCCCAGGCACTGTACTGCCCCCTTTCTCTGTAGTCCAAGACGAGACACGTTCCCCTGGGCGCCACGCCACCATTCAACCAGGCTTCCACCTGAGACACCAGCTCCGCTGTGGCCTGTCATCCCTAGGCTTCTTCTGATCATAAGTGACCAGATTCCCGCTTACGAGCCGCAGTTGTTCGCCTCTGACCTGATTTATATTTTGCAGTGTCTGTACACTCAGACCAACGCAAAGGAGCAAAAGGAACCCATTCCACGATCCAACGGCCCAGGGCTAAAGGTTGGCTAGTGATGAAGAGGACTTACAGAATGAGCTGTGATCAGGCCATATTGATTTTTCAAAGCACTTTCAAAGTCATAGCCAGCTTGTTTGTGAATCACAGAGTAATACACTTCTTGCAGGAGAGCAAGTGGACTTCTATAAATTACAGCAGTTTTTCCCCATCACGATGTTGAAGAATACATTTGGATATTTTCAGCTACAGAATAGGAAACATGTTAAATTGTTTTGCTTATAGGCCCTTTTTTAATAATGGAAAATATGTACAGAACTGTTTGAAAGTTTGAGAATTTTAATTTTATGTTCACTAAGGCTGCACTTATTTAATCAATAAAAACAGTTAATGCAATTTAAAATAACCATGTTCTATTTTAATATATTTAAAAATATCAATTATTCCTGTGATTACTCCAGTTTTCAGTGTCACATGATCCTTCAGAAATTTTTCTAATCTGATAAAAACATTCCTTATTATCATCATGGTTGAAAACATTTCTGCTGCTTAACGTTTTTGTTGAAACCGTGATATATTTCAGGGTTCAGGTTAGTTTCAGGATTCTTTGAAGAATAGAAAGTTCAAAAGTACAGCATTTATTTTATATTAAAATCATTTCTTACGATATGAAAGACTTTACAAACACTTCTAATCAACTTTAAGGACAATTTCGGTGCAAAATGAACCTTTGTAAGTGTACAGACCATTTAATAAGAAGATATTTTATAAAGACAGTCCACTTCACGTGAGCCATCTTTAGAAAACAGTCTCGACCAGTCGAACCACGAAAGCAAATTTCGATCGAAATTTCATTTGTAAAATCTAACATGGAAATCAATGAGCAAGACTTCTAGCTGGCGATGCAAACTAAAATCACCCAATAGTTGCTCTATATACCAGAAATAATTGCACCAATTTAAAACATAACTTAGTGTACTAAACTATCAATCTCGTCCCTCCGCTATGGTTCATCGCCTCCAATTTATTTTTGGGACATGGAAAAAAGTACAGCCTTGTTTATCAGAGCGGGGAAATCTTCAGACTGTACGTCTCTTGGGTGTCGCGACTCAACAGGTCCCACTCTGTGCTACACAGTCACTCCTGTTCGGTGTCCATAGCTTCACAATGTCCGCAAGTATTTACACCACTAGTTTCAAACATAAACAGTTCGTTGGTTGAATAATCCGCCATCTCAGTGTGTATCTTGTGGAATCACTAAGTCTCTTTTTTTATTATTTTTATTTATTTATTTATTATTTTCTCTGTTGCGTTCAGTGCTTCTCTTATGCGCTCAGTGCTTTCTTCTGAAAACAACGGACCATTTGAGAATACAAGTCACAGTTCAGCTCACTTGGCACGGCGTTCGTTGTTCGACTGGTCGAGATTCGACTGGTCATTCTAAAGATGGCTCCTGCCTGTATACGCGAAGTGGACTGTCTTTATAAAATATCTTCTAAACTGTCTGTACACTTACAACGTTCTCAATGCTTTGGTTTGCATGTAGGGACCGTTATTATGTTACTGTGTTAGTGTGGGGATATTTTGAGCCTTGTTAGTGGTATTAACTATTAACTACTAGTTTTTAGAGACAAAACTCTTTATATTCGATTATCATGGAAACAAATCTCAGAGACCGGTTGACTAGGTACCGATGTGTTATTAGACCAAAGGTTCATTTTGCACCGGAGTTGTCCTTTAAGGCAGTGTTTCCCAACCCTGTTCCTGGCGGCACACCAACACTGCGTGTATTCTTTGTAACCCTTATCAAACACACCTGACTCAACCCATCAGCTCATAATCAGGTGGGTTAATGAGCTGATGAGTTGAATCGGGTGTGTTTGATTAGGGAGACAAAGAAAACACGCAGTGTTGGTGTGCCGCCAGGAACAGGGTTGGGAAACACTGCTTTAAGGCATCCTTGCTGAATAATTAATTTCTTTTAATAAAAAAAAAAAAAAAAAAAAATGTTTTAATCCAAGTTTATACATTGTTTTGCTTGTAAGCCCAGTTCCTCAAACACCCTAAAAACAGTGGGCCAAAAACAATCTGCAAATTAAAAGCATGTTAATGGAACTGGTGGCAGCAGCCAGGCCCTTGATCAAACAAATGTTTAAGTATTCAACTGTGAAGTGATATTTATGTATATGTTTAAAACTCAATTTAACACCAGGATAGCATAACTGTAATGGGCAGTACTTTTTCAGCTCAGGGCCAATCAATAATTGCTGAAAGCACAAATGATTCTATTTTCTTGGGGCCACTGGAATGATGAGAAAATGGCTGAATTTGATATGTAACAGAATATTCTGGCAAATGTGTTAGATAAGATTATCATTACGAAACCATCAGACATGGGGCCTTGAGAAGCAGTTGGAGACAAACTCAAATCTGCACTGATTGATAATGAAAGGATTTCTGCTCTAATCATTGCTCCTAGCTAAAAAACTAAAAAAAAAACTGTTGAATGCATTATTCTGGCTGACAGGACACGGGAGGATGCATTGTTTGTGTCGCCCAGAGACATCCAGCTAAAATAATACACTTAGTCAAACAAAAACAAAAAAATGAGCTGAATGCAAGCAAAAGAACGATATAGTCCAGAAGTGACAGAACAACACCTACAAATCATGAGCTATCTGATGTCATATCAATCAGCCCATCCATCACATTACTTTCTTTAAAGCTTTTGAAGAACAAATGCTTTTTTGTCTCATCTAAACTACTAGATGTGTTCGCTAAACTATTACCGAACATAAAATGAACGCAACACAGTAGCTCAAATATATATTTTCGTATATCATATCAAAGTTCATATTACAAGATCCTACATAAAATGTATCTCATGTATAGATCATTGTAAGAAAACCAGTTCTGGTCAGGACGCAGGCAAGTCCTTAACAAAAATCTATTTAAAAAGATAAATTAACAGATACAAGATTCCCAAGCATGTACTGTGGCAGATGTATTGTTCCTCTATCCACAAGTTTCCGAGGGGCGCTCCTGTAAAAAATAAAGTGGGTGAAACTTCCGGTGACGCGGCGGAAGTAGCATTCCAATGGTATTTTGTGTGTTAGTTAGCAAAGAGGCTAGCTGTTTTTCGGAGAATTATTTTACTATTTAAAGACGCAAATCTTTATAAGAGATGTCGTTACGGAGCTCAGGGACAACATGTGCTGTTCGCGATTGTATGTATAACCGGATTAAACTAGTTCAGTGGCTTAAACGTGATTGTTTTGAACACAAGCTGAAAACGAAGTGATCCTGCCAGAGCCCATCTCTGATCCTGCGAACGACTGTAACGTTAGTTTCCATCACCTCCCAAAAGACGTCGAATCTTCCTGTGTACATTTGTTTAAATTCTTAATATTCTATAAACTCTCTCAGCATGTGATTGGCTGTTCGCTACTGATGTTACACCTAAACTCAGGATCAAAGCCTGTGTTGACAGAATACCAAATGTGCCAGTTAATGTATTCCAGTAGCACATTCATTTATAATTTTGAATAAACTCCAAAGCACAATGACTTAGTGTGTATTTTTTATTTTAATTGTTTGTCAGCTCACACAACTGTCTGTCACCATGCCTTGATGAGTATTGATTATTAATAATGTTATTATAATACACTGCGGAGGGTAAAGGTACTGTTATTTCATCCTCTTGAATTCGGTTGAGGTTGTGTTCCCACATCGTTAGCTAGTTTGGATCGCTATAACTTGAATGACTGTCAACTGTTGAATAAACTAGTATCAAGCATGTTAAGTCACGCTTTGTTTACTTCCAACCGGAAGTCGCGCCCACTTTTGACGCAAGGCCTCATGGGGCGTAGGAAACTTGTGGATAACAGGGGTGCCAAACTCAGTTCCTGGAGGGCCACAGCTTTACAGAGTTTATAGTTTTCAAATAACCCTGAAGGACCCGAAGGATCAGGTGCATTTAACTAGGAGCTAAACTCTGTCGAGCTGTGGCCCTTCAGGAAGTTTTGCACCCCTGCTCTATTTAAAAACTTTAAAAAGGCAGTAGAAATAGTGCAAAATGTACTGTATAAATATGAAGAATATTTTTTTTTTAAAACAGGCGTTACCTGTATTTAGATTTACAGCCTTGTCGGTGTTGTCTTTGGCCATGTCCACACTAATACATTTTCGTTTGTATTGAAAACGTATATTTTTCTCTCAGGTTTGGCCTTCCATCCACACTGAGACGGCGTTTTAAGTCAATGAAAACGTAGCTTTTGGAAAACGCGGATAAATTTGAAAACGCGGTTTTTGCGTTGTAGTGTGGACTGTGAAGCCGGAGGTATTTGAAAACGATGACGTAAGTTTACTCATGTGATACATGTTATACCAATAGATATTCATGTTTACCGGTATTGTGCCTGTTATGTGCTATTCACTTTTACACTGATGCTAAAATATGTTACTATGTACACTCTTAATATCAAAATCCTGCACAAAATGTACACATTTGCTGTCATGCGACAATACAGGAGAGCAGTTAGAATTTAGACAAAACATATGGTGACTGAGTGCGACCTGGACCCATCAGTAATGGCGAGATATTTTGCTAAATAAAATTATCCTGTTTGAAGAATTGAGCGATAACTTTATCATTTTAATTTTCCATCTGTATCATCTCTGTGAGCTTTTGTGAGGTTTCACGCATGCGCAATAAGATGAATTTAGAAGTTTCGAAACGTCAGAAAATGCCTGAAAACGCTAGTGTGGACGGGGAGCGTTTTTAAATGAAAACCCCGTGTTTAAATGTATCCAGATTAATGTGGACGTAGCCTTTGTTTCATGCCTCTGTTTGTTTTGTGTGTCAGCTTTGTCTTTGTTTGCCATGTCCTGCTCTTGCTCCGCCTCCTTGTTTCCCATTACCACGCCCCCTTGTTTAGTCCTAGTCTACTGCTCGTTTGCTTGGTTGTTTTCACCTGATCCTGATAAAGGGATGTGCTGGTCCCTTTATATTGTGCCTCTATCCCTCATATCTTTGCTGGTTCATTATGTGCGTGTTATTGCTCAGCTTGTCAGTCAGTTAGTGTGTCGGTCGGTTCTAGCTTTCTTTTTTCAGTCTTGTCTTTGTTCCTGATTTTTAGTCTAGTCAAATCCTTTTGCTCTAGTTCTTCCGAGCTTTATTTTTTGGTTCACCTGCTGTTTTTTTTCTTTTGTTAACTAATCTTTTATTTATTTTTCTCTTTAGCTTGTCTTCAAGGTTGCAGTCTTGTTTTATTTATTTGTTTACTACTTCCAGATATTAATTTATATAATGTATTTTATTTTTCCTTTGCTTTTTCTCCAGTTATATTTAGTTTCTTAATGTTTTCTGGTGTTTTTGTATATCTTGAGTTTTGTCTTTTGTGTTGGTTCATGTCTGCTCCCTGAGATTCCCTGCCTGCTGGTTCAGTGTCTGTGTGCAGCAAGTATCAGATCTCTACTTCATGGTTCCTTGCCCTGTCTTCACCACAACCGTCTGCCTGGCCTGGTCACGTCCTCTACAGTTCATCAATGTGCTTTCCTCTGGAGTTGGTTCCAGCAGTCACCCACAGTGGTCCTGTCATTGTTTTCTATTAACCTTTTTGTTAAAATATTTTTTAAATGTAGAGCAAACTTTTACAGTTTGCAATTACACGCCAATATTGCAGTAGTACGCCAATATTGCAGTAAACCTTCCGTCAATGATGACCCTTGCTAAAAAGGATACTGTAGTTAAAATATAGTGCCCCGTGTCACTAAAGCCACACAACACATACAGACAAAAAAAAAACGCCATGGCCTCTAAATGTTAAGCATCATTGGGATAAACATTGCTCATTTTGAAAACACAAACATGGCAGTTGTAAACATTTTGCCTTGAGAGCTAATTCAGTATGGGTGGATAAAGACTTCGGTTAACAATCAGTTAATCAAAACCTGAAGGTTTTTTGTTAAGAGTGTGCTTTTCTGTTTTCAAGGGGCATAGCTCTCGAACATAGAAGCAAAAGAGATTTGTATAGTAGATAAAACATGCTCTTCACAAGGACGTCAGGCAAGCGACTTCGTCAACTTTGGCACTGCCTATAGACAGACAGCCTACATATCACGAGCAAATGAATGGCACCCACAAACAAATGTCTACCCTGCCTGATGTTTGAGATGTAAAGCAGATGTAATTCGATTTCTCAGAAAAAGGTGTCCCTTCTTATTTCATTACAAACACCTTGGAAGTCTGGTGTTAAATGCTGTTTAGGTCACCTCTATGCAGTCTAAGTGCAATCTATCTTCCTTTGTCACTGTCACAGATCCAGGGTCAAAGCACAGAGCCACAGAGACTCTGCCTTCCACTGCCTTTGTCTGACTAAGAGTTCATTTCAAATCCATGGGAGAAAAAAGGAGGGATTAAAACAGGAATAGCTTTATTGATGCAGTCGTTAAAGGAGACTTGTAGGGCATTCAAAACACAGATGTACTGAAGCTCTGACTTTATCCACTTTTTGCGTAATGATACTGCGTTTTAGATTATGGGCTGCACCAGTTTGGGAAAGTTCCTCTCAAAAAGACTTAAAACAAATCATGCGGTTGCACTACAAATAATCCTGAATGAGCTGTAAAATGTCCTTCATGTTCAGACTTGGTATTTCAATGTGACGTGGTAACAAGAAGATCTATGGCTCTTTTCAGTCGCTGCATTCGTTTCCTCCTGATCTTTTTTTTCCCCTTTGTATTCCGCTATAAAAAAAAAGACTTGTGCTCCGCTCTCCAAATTTAATCTACAATCTATCCTATTAATAATTCACTGGAATGCACTAAGAATCTCTCGTTTTCTTCTCAAATCCTCACACCTATTTTCAGATTTGTTTACAACTTGTCTCCCCTTTTCACTTCTAATCCCTACAAGCATGTTTACAGGAATGTTGCCAAAGCAGGTAAATATAATATACATTGATGGAATTCAATTTGAATTATCATCACTCAGTGTTCCAGGTAATTAATATTTAACATCCATCAAGGGTTATTCATGATCTCTGGTAGTAACTTGTTAAAGCTTTTAGACTTTGAAATGTCCTTTTAATGTTCGATGGTTGAAGGGTGAGAATAATGGCACCTCATTATACCCAGTTTATGAAAATGCTTATTTGCGTTTATAGAGTGAACTTTTGCTAATTGTTAAAGTTTGACAGAAGTTACTCACATAATTTGTGCAGCAACATGAAGCATTGAAGAAACAGGTGGATATATAGACTGTACTGGTAAAAATCTGTTTACAATTCAAACATACTTGAGAGACATGCTCATACAATCATTAACAGTGGATATTCAACATTGAAAAAGAAACATTATGCAGGGTCAAAAGGTTAGAATAATTCAGGTTCTGAAATATTATTACAATTTAAAACAACTGTTTTCTGTTTGAATACATTTTAAAATGTAATTGATTCCTTCATTAAATTGATTCAAGTGAGAGTAAAGACATTTTAATGTTACAAAATATTCCTATTTCATAATAAATGTTGTTCTTTTTAACTTTCTATTCATCAAAGAATCCTGAAAAAAATACAGTTTCCACAAAAATATTTGATAAGATTCTATTTCTGATAATTGAGAACCAATAATAACTGATAAGTAAGCACTAAATCTGCATTTAAATAAATGCAGCCTTGAGCATATTTGCATATGAATTTAAAAAATCCATTAAAATACTTGCAAAAAAAAATGTATTAAAAAATAAACATTCTTTCTGCATAGTCATGAAAGCAGTCATATTTTTCCTTTCTATTATTGTCCTTATGGGGAGGTGTAAATCAAGGGTTACTGAAAAACAGAGGCTCTTGGCCTCAAATTTTATTGGACAATCATCACTGCCAACTGGGTTTTGACCGATTAGGGTTCTTTCCCGTAACTGTTGTGGAGTTCTCCAATTCTGCACAATCAACAAACCATAATGAGAACTTAAGCAAAAGAGAGGCCCTCTGGTTCACTCAGAGGGGAATCACAGAGATGCCAGTGTGATTTATGAATTAAACCCATTTTCAATGAAATTTTGTTTAGTTATATTTTGCAGTATATTGTGGCTTTCCCCCCTCTTTCATTACAAACCAAAGTGGCGTAATGAAAACAGTTGCTTACAGCACAAAGCCAAATTTGAGCGCTTATACGGAGGAAAATTTATTACCAGCGTGCTCGTGTAGTCACACATGGCCTTCCCACAAACAATGGAGTCTGGGTTTAGCAAAATAGCAGTCTGAGCTACAAATAAACGTAGCCGTGGCAGACAGATCGCCTTGTTCCACTGTGAAGAGGCTGAGTGTGCCATTGTCTTCCCTGAAAAGTATATTCCAAAAATCAATAATTTACTGACAAATTGTATAAAGATCACCCATCCACGCTTGCAGAGACCTCATTAGTGTACATTAAATACCTCCAGGAAAAAAATGTGCTAATAAATGAAAATAAAATTAACAGCGCCAGAGCTCTTTTAAGAACTTGCCTGCAGTCTTCCCGTTAATTATTTTAGAGACCAAATTAGAATGAGACTATAACCTGGCTTTTAACCTTTGGCTTTTGTTAAAAAAAAAAAAAATGCAACCTTTGTGTGGCTGTATGTACCTAGAGGCAGTCTTTCAGCGATGAGGGTAAACAATTCGCTTTCACTGAAGTGCAAACACATCTGAAACATGAGCCTTTAATAGATAATGACATGCCATGGCTCGGTTTGAAAGCTGCCATGCTAAGCCCAGATTTAACTAGTTCACTGGCAATTTCTAACATATAATGGGGAAGGACAGTGGCTCTTGACAGAATGTTTGCATGCTAAACCAAATCCAGTCAAGATTTAAGGATATTTAAACCATTTAGTTTTTGCTAAAAGAAAAGAAAAGGATCGGTACAGGCACCCGTCTAGAATTCGATGTGGTACATCTCAGCAGGCTAAACATTGTCACAGAAATAAAAAATTTCAAAAATAAATGGATGACCGAAATACTCTATATAATGTGAGAAAAACACAAAGTAAAAAAGTATTATAGACAGAATTTCACATTATGACCAGTTTATTCTGCTTTATTATTTAAGTTATTTCATGATTTCTATTTCTATTTGCAATCTTAAAAAAAATATATTGAAAAATATATATATTTGCATAACACTATGTTCTTTCATCATCTATGCACCCTCATTACTCACGGTCACTTTCTCCTATAAAATACATTATGAAAATGTCAATGCTAATATTTTTCTAAACAGTGATCACTGGCTGCCAAGTTAAGCTACAATCTTGTTGGTTTATAATATACACACAGTATATTTAATATATGTAAAAGATACAGTACATCAGGTTGGTATTTGAGCCCAGGTCAAAAAACTGCACCACTAAACTAACATCTTACATTAAGAACCACAATAGTTAAAGGTTTTCATCCAACTTAGTGGGTGCTCCCTCTGAAAAACTAGTGCATGATGCCCCAGTTACCATTCCACATTTACCTCAATAAATGCTTTGAAAATGTTCAGCTTCAGTAAAATAACACTTTTTTGGGTTCTGCATCAAGTCAGGGCATCGAATCAGGAGTAAGGCCCATCAAACTCATCAAAACACTGAGTAAAATTGCTTTAGCAGTAAGAAACGGACTATGCCGCTGACCCTTGCTTTCTCACTACCACTACTGATGCACACAAGTTCACCATAGCCGTCAGTGAGCTGGCGCACGGTCATTTCAATGAACCCCGCATAGTCATCCTTCACAGTGTTGCTCTGAGCACCATTTCAAGCTTCTCCCACCTCAGCCCTGGATGTGGCCTCTATAGACCCTCGTGCATTCATGTGCTCACTAAGAGAGAAGCCGCAGCATCCACAACAGGAAGGTGCATCTTACCAGCCTCTGTTTGGGGAAGTGGAGGTGTTGATGGGGGTGGAAGAGTAACCACAGACCATTTAAATCGGCCCAGTGAGCCTCCGAAATTGCCTTTGGGGTGGAGCAATTGCAATGTTCTAGATCATTAGGTCAAATAAGTCATGGAGAAATTCCAGTTAGAGAAGGTAAATTTGTGGACATTTTGACAAAACTGTATATCGTGGTCTGGTTTCTAAAGATGGGCCAGAGAGTGGGTTTTGCCTAAAATTGCTCCCTACCGTGAGGACGGAGTTAATGACCTCATAGCTCTCCTGTCTTTTCAGATGGCAGCCTGAGCTTCCAAACAATTTATATTGGTGTGACCAATGTGGATTGCAATACATTACCCAATTTGATACTGAACAGGTCCACATGCTCTTCAAAATAAAAAAATAAAAACAGCCTAGTGTCTTGTGACTTTTTAAAAAAACCTCACACCTTCATTCATCATGCAAGAAGTGACTCACTGGCCACTGGTAAAATAACTAACAGCTGGATTTCTGCTATTAGCCAGGTTTCCATCCAAGGGTTTTTTTGCGAAAAAAGGTTTTGCGCATCAAAATGTTTACCGATATAGCTGATGGAAACGCCAATTATCGATTTTTTTTTGCAAATGTCGACACAATCCTTTTCCGTTTAACTTTAGCGCATAAATGTTATGTCGATATTTTAAATGTCGCGAAAAACGAGTTTGGAAACACTTTTTGTCGAGAAAAAGGGCTTTCACGCAAAAAAATGTGGTGTCACGTGATAATTTCCTCACGCGCAAGGTGCAGTCGTCGTCACAACAAACACTATGGCGGACTCGGGAGCGGTTTTCGTGGACAGATGAGGAGACTCGTTATTTTCTCCATTTAATGGAAGGAAATGATATAACATGTATTTTTGACGGGAAACGACAGAGAAATCTAACCCCGAAAGTTTCGCCTACCACTCTATACTCGGCGCAGGTTGCCAGCTTGTAGAGGGCAATGGCAATCCGCTTTCGTGTTGGAACCGGTGGTCGGTGGCAACCTGGGGTAGGCGCAACATCAGGACCAATGAATCCACACAGCATCTCAAACGTCGGCCGTGTCATTCTAAAATGTTGCACCCAGAGACTTTCTGTAAAGTGTCTCTCCACAACTTCCTCCCAGAACGCCTTATTGCGTGGTCTCTCCCAGACGCTTGGGCTTCGTCGCATAATAAGGGTAGTTTTCGAGCCCTATCAGATGAGCAACTGCTTCATTCTGCCGTCGTCTTCTGATATTTCGGACACTTGCAATTATTTGTGTAACTGTTAATTGAAATGACAGTAAGTTGGCAAATTTCAATTAACTGCCTGAATACTCTCTCCATTTTCTTGTTTGTTTGTTTTGGTGTTGAGGGTGTGCTGACTGGAACCTCAAAAGGTATAATTTGCGATAAATAAATAAATAAATAAATAAAAATGTTTATGGAAACGGCTGAAGTCACTTTTTTTTTTGCGATACACCAAAACATATGCGACAAATCGCTTTCGTCATTCGTGACGTCATCACGCACACAATCTTATCGGTAAAAGGTC
This sequence comes from Pimephales promelas, assembly GCF_016745375.1. The sequence continues at coordinate 19,465,645 of NW_024121133.1, forward strand.
AATTGAATGGAAACAGTCAGGAGACGGCAAATTTCGTATTGTTTTTTTTTCGCATATTCACTTTGTCGATAACATAACAGCGCAAAAAGTGGATGGAAACGAGGCTAGATATTGAGTAGTTTGTCAGACCGCTGTGGTTTCACCGTGCAGTCAGCCTCAAAAACTACTATCGTAACTTACTACTAAAGATTATAGTTATTTAGCTTGCGCATTTGTTGAATATCGGTCTGTCGAAAGGGTCTAGATACACGTTTGGGGTTGTAAAAAGACAGAGAAACTAAACTTAAAATCTTGGTACAATGTAAAAACCTTTACTTAAAGGGAATGTCGAATGATTCTCATGCTAAACATGGGCAAAGTTTCAAAAAATTAGTTTAAAATTAGTATGACAGAGTATTTATGTGCCAAATACACTCCTTTAGGATTCGCAAAAGTTTCTGAATGTTTTATAAACAAGGCCCGATTCGCCTTTGGCTAAGCCACGCCCTAGAATGTAGATTGACCAATCACAGCGCAGCCAAGAACGAGCTCCCAAAGAGGTCCGACACTTTTTCACAGCGCTCCATTGACTTTCAACACACGCGTCAAATATTTGTGGTCACGGCAGGCTATTACCGTCGTAGTTTTATCAAAAAATATGGTTAAACGTTGTGCCTCGGGCATTTGTAACACAGACACGCGTTTCCCAGAGAGGTTGGAGGGGGGTGTCCGTTTTTTCCCTTCCCAAAACCGACGTCAAATCCTGACAAGTGTCGTCTTTGGATTAAACTGTATGGACGTCCTCAGTCAGCTAAACCCCTCAAACATCAACAAGCACATCTTTTTTACTTCTAACCTTACTGTGAAGTTATACTAGTTAGGCCGTTTTATAATGTTTTAGGTTATGATTTCGGTTTTCATACCGGTTGTTGATACGCTAGCACACGCTGCTAATAAATACAACGTTATACTCGTGCAATCCGTTTGCTTTGTAATAACGATTATAGAAGTGAATAGAGACCTACCCAGCTTTGCATGAACAGTGTTGCTCCCTGATATTGTTAGTCCCAGCCTCCGTCTCGATTATGATGTTAACAATGTTAAGGGGGCAGATAAATATAAGAATATTATTCTTCCATCTGCTCCTTTTTGATCATGGAAATGTAAAGGAAATTTCAAATGAATTGTATAAGATTGGTATAAATAATGCATTTTCATGAAAAGAATAAAAGAATAAAGCTAAAGCTAAAGGATATGCGGTGGTTCATTTTTTGACTGTGACCAGTAACGTTATGCTTTTGCCTCCATTTTGGATGCCTTGTTGTTTCTTGCGTTTTACCTGTATGTCTTGAATATAGCCTTCGAACGCATTTTGCCTACTTCTATCGGACACTTTATTTGCTGCTTCATAAAAGTTTGATAACATTTCAGCAGGAAGAGCTGTCACAGCATAAGCCATGCAGAGTGCAGATGAAGTTTGACGGATGTAGCAACAGTAACTAAGGTGGGCAGGGCTTAGCCAAAGGTGAATTCAACGCTGGATTCTGCGCTTGAAACTGAAAGATGGAGCGGTCCCAGCGCAAAAATATCCCGGTCATGAGACGGAATTGCAGGCGATAAGTAACATCAAATGTCTGTGTTTTGTTGGCAATTGACACGTAAGGGCATATAATGTAAAAAACACAAACGTATAGTGAATCAAAAGTTTTATCAATTAAAATAAATAAATTATAAATTAAAAGCTTGTTCTTAAAAACATACAGTATTCATTTAAAATACATGAAAATGTCCACATGCCACAACTTTTTTTTAAAAGTAGTAGCCTACTTCATTTTTTTTTTTAAAGTTACTGCTTGCATGACTGCATATCTACAACAGTGGGCAATTCATATGGTGCTTCTAATCTACCATTCCTAAACTTCAAATGCATTCACACATACATACCTAGACACACTGTATAATATCAGTCACCACACAAACAAATGAAACACACCAAGTGCTGTCCAGCTCAGCCCACACAAGTTCAGTGTAAACTGCCTTATCAGACAGAAAGCAAGCACCCAGGGTCTATCAGCACAGTGTACATGTCCATAGCGTACACCCTAAACACCCCGCTGCCTGTCTGACCACGTCTGCGGTGTGTCACAGCACGTGAAAACACTTTTCCATGACAGGTAATGTGTTTCCAGTTAAACCCCCGTCCACTTAGCGAAGGGTGGAAATGAATCAACTCACGAAAGCATCACCTCACAGTTTAGAGCAGCAGCGGCTTCATCTAACAGACATTCGAGGTGTGGCGTGGAGCCCGCTCAGCGCCCTGGGTAAAGGACCCACATTGCCAACTGTTAATAGGCTTAAGCCCGAGCCCATTGTCTTTCATCATGGCGGTGGGTCTACTTGTCCATACTGGTCTGCCAGACCAACAGTTTTCACACGTATGTATAGTTGGAAAGAAATGGAGCAGATGTGGCTTTCATCTCCCCTGACAAAGTTTCTCTAGAAAACAAAAAAAAAAAAAAAAAAGTTTAATTCTCTGAGGCAGGGTATGATCCATTTTTTACAGTGGGCTCACCGCGTTCGCAATGAAACAACGACCCTACTGTTTGGCATTGCAGCCCATATTTATTTTCAATCCATCCTTTCTTCTTTCTCTCATCTTTTAATTAATTTTTTATCCCCTGCGTGCGACTGCAGCCCCTCGCTAGCCTGGTCTCATGTCGGGACGTTATATTATTCTCAAGCGTAAATGAAGACAAAGAATTTTTCAAATCACCTCCAGTCAAGCACCATGATTTGTTTTATTCATCCTCATCCAACCCCTTTTTTCCCCCACATCCTCATGCATGTGTTGCCTTGTGTGAAGCCCTTCTCTGCTGTTTGTCCCACATGAGGGCTGTAACTTTCATGCCGCTTTAGCATGCGAGTTCACTGCCGGTGATCTCCCTCTAGGTTAACATCTCCTTTGGTCTGGGGGCAAGTGCCCCGTCTGCCTGCAGCTTCATCTCCAGAAACACCACCAGCCTTTTTTTTTTTTTTTTTAAGGATGAAATTTAAATCAACTTCGATGAGAATGTGTCTTTTAAAGGCATCCACACAAGATGTAATTATTTCTTTCACTCAGACTTTGTAATTAAGAGTGCAGTGTGTCCACATATGCTTATTAATATCTCAGCAGCTCTTTGTTTTATTCAAGTTAAGTTTGCAGGCGACTTTGGCGGGGAATAAAGTAAGCTGTGCTAGATTTATTCAAGTTCCTATTCTCTAAGAACGGATTAATTAGATGGAGGTGATAGTTTATGTTGAATTATATTTCAGGATGTCTGCCATCAACTGAAATTAGAAGAAAAATAAATACATGACAAAAAAAAGTCACATTTTTATTTTAAATATATATTTTAAAATGGATTTTATTCCGAAGCTGAATTTTCAGCATCATTACTCAAGTCTTCATTGTCACATGATGCTTCAGAAATTAATTTAAATATGCTGATGTGGTGCTCAAGAAACTTATTATCAATGTTGAAATCAATTGTGCTGTTTCCACAAAAATATTAAGAAAGTTCAAAAGAACAACATTTATTTGAAATAGAATTTTTCTGTAATAAAATGTAGTCTTTACTGTTACTTTTTATCAATTCAATGTCTTTCATGCTGGCATATTTAAAAATTGATATTCTTATATCATATTTTCAACACATAGACAATAAAAGTTAATACTCAGTATATTTGAACATAAATAACTTAATTTATAAGGGGGGGGGGGCTTAATTTAATAATTCATGATTCATATTAGGCCAAATAATTTATATCATTTTTTATAAAATTTATATTCCACCAACATTCTAAATATTTTTAAATTTAAATAAAGTTGCATTGCGAAAGTTATGTCATCATGTAGAACTTTTTTTGACAATTTGACAATATTTGCATAAAAAAAAGACTTTTCATGTGCAGCTGCGCACAACGAGGCCTTTATAATAATGAAGAAACTTGTCAAAAATCGTGAACTGTTTGCTAGATTAAGCGGGTGACGCATCTTACCCAACTCTCCCCCTACTGTTCCAGCTCTTGAAAACATTGTTTCCACTTTGAGGGAGTTGCACTATTGTGGCCATTGCACGGTGTCATTCCCCAGTAATACACTTGTGTTATCAGCCCATACAAGAGTTTGTAAACTTGACCTTGACTTGACATTTAAAGCCCTTTCTTGAGGTCTGGACTTGTTTTCAATTACTCCACCCCGTAAAAATCCCCCAAAGTGCCATCAAAATGGTCTCCGATGTATATTTCTGAGGTTGCTCGGCCTGCTTGACACATACAGAACGTAAAACAGGAACAGATTTCTCAACCTCGATAGCAGCAAAGACACTAGCGCTGAGAGGAAAATGTACTTCACCATACAAAATCAACACGCTCATGTCACCCACACGGGAAATGAACACTTTTGTTCGGTTTAGCTACTTCGTTCAGAGCAGAGCTGTAATTAACTCTTTGATTGGACATTAATTGTGAACAAAAGTGAAATGTCTAATTCCTTAATGGCTTGCTCATACAATATTCTCTGTATCATAAGCCAAGCTGTCTTTCGTAATTAGCGCGCAAAAAAACTCAGTGACATTGTGTGAAGAGTAGTTTGAGATCTAACAACTGAGATTACTGACCCGATTAATCGCTAACTGATGAATTATTCCCCATTATCTGCTACTCGCTAATTGAAAAGACTAAGGAGTTTATTTAAACAAATTAACTAATTGCTCTCTCTGTTTTTCAGCTGCCGGAGGGATGATAAAATGTAAATGAGAGAGTCATTACCAATTCTTGGCATCTATGCAGCACTTCGTGGCCTTATCAAACTGCTTTTTACTGTGTATGACTAATGCACTCTTATAATTTATCTTTCTTGATCATATTAAAGTTCATTGATCCCGGAACCTGATTGCAAGGCCGGGCTGGCAACGGTTATAAATGTATCTGAAAGTGACCGATCAAGAGAAATGTACTGCTATACTTCCATCAGCGTAAAGGTTGTGCGTCTCACGGCAAAGTGAAAATGGCAGACACCTTCTACAGGGAGAGGAACAGACCTTTTGTGCACGACTGACCTAAAGGTTGATGAATTTGTTTCCTTGTTTTTTCTCATCTTCCACTGCTTGGAAACAGATATCGCAAGATCTGAAGATGTTTATTTTATGCATAGATGCGTTTTAATTACAGCTGAAATTACAGTATTTGATTTCCATAAAAGGCAGTTTTCTTGCCTTTTGAAACGGGACATATCAAAAGGGTTGTCATTTTGTTTTAAACAGCCAATTAGCTTTAATTACATCACATCTATTATTTAAGATTTGCTATGCTAGAAGTACAGTAGATTCTCAGAACATTTGATTGGACTAAAAGCTCTGTAGTGCAAGATGAGTCAATATTTTTTTCAGAAAAGAAAGATAAAGATTGTTATGAGTACACATTAAAAATGTAATTGAGATCCGTAAGATTTTTTTTAAAGAAATTAGTACTTTTATTAAGAAAGAATACAATAAATTGATCTGAAGTGATAGTCAAGACATTTACTGTATAATGTTACAAAAGATTTATATACCAAATAAATGCTGTTCTTTTACACTTGCTTTATATAAGAATTGAACGAATTCATCAAAATGAACGAATCTTTTTCCGAGTCAATTCGTTCGTTTCGTTTGTTGAATGAACCAAATGACTCGGAAAAAGATTTGTTCATTTTGATGAATGAGTTTGAACAGGAGAGTCACGAACGTGCATCACAGTACAGAGCAAGGCGAGCATTTGAGTTTATAAAACTTGAACTTTGTTATTTTTTTTTATTAAATGAGCGATAGTTTCGTTTGATAAGACCCTTATTCAACGTCTGGAATGGTTTAAAGCCCTTTGAACAGTTTGCAGTTTGCACTGAAAATGTCTTTTGGACCTTGAACCGTTTGGTTCCCATTGAAGTGCATTGTATGGAGAAAAATGCTGGAATGTTTTCATCAAAAACCTTAATTTTTGATTAAGGTTTAATCAAACAGGCATGTACAAAAGTTTAATTTCACAGGGCCTTTTTAAATATCAAACACTATCGTGTTGGGGGGAGGAGAAAAAGGTTTGCTCTACTCACATCTAAGCAGCCAAGAAGCATCCTAGAACATCAAGGTTTGTCTCAGAGGCCACGACTAGCATAAATTAGATATAACATACTCTGAAGGTGACAAAATGATGTGTTTTACTGACCCAGATCCACCTTTGCTCAGCTGGAGTGGGTCATAAACATCTTTGGCGTGCACACCCATCACTGGCCCACATCAAAATCTGTCAATAGCGCAAAAAAAAAAAAAAAAAAAAAGACACTGGGCGACTGGATGAAATCATCCCAAGACTAAAAGAAAACAGCTGTTATGTAAAAGCATAATTCTGCATTGGCTGATTAGTAGCCGAGGGATGAGGTGTAAAGATCCCCATCGGATGGGAGAGCTCAAAGCAACATACACGATCAATATATCAATATGCATTTAAGGGGTCCGGGTTGGACCTCTAATCAGGATTACAGGGTGTCTGCACGGCATCACCCTCAACAAATCAATTAACAAATGATATGTACTCCATTGATATGTGTTCATCCTGCACACGCCAGACCATTCAGGGGCCGTTTTGTCCTAGCTCAGCAAGCCCTTATCTCCTGACGCCGGCGTCTGCTTCATAGACTACATCCATGTTCCAAACAGCAAAATTTCCATGCTGTGCCTGCTGGTGTACAATCAAAGAATGTCAGCTTACATCACGCATTGTTATTCAAATGCCATCGAGAAAATGGGGTTTGATTTCTGGATGCAGGGCCGTGAGGCCCATCTAATCCTCTCTGGGCCATGTTACGGTTTTTCGTCCTGATTCACTCTACATCGTGACGAGTCAGATGGGACAAACTCAATGTCTCATCACCTCCCAGCAGCCCGAGCATATAGTCACAACAGTCCTGAGAATTAATTCTTGGCTCGGTTTTAATTGGCTTAGCCTTTAAAAGCATTTAACACAGTCTGTTGCGTATGTTAAATACGGTAGGACTTTGGAAGAAGGGCAAATGTGCAGAGGACACTGTTTGGTCAAGTTAAAAAGGAACAGCTGGACTTTTGTTTTTTTGCCCGTGATTTTTTTTTTTTTTTTTTTTTTTACTTCCAAGCAGTAAAAAACTGAACGTAGGAGGACATGCAGATAATCCTCCCCATGCGGTCTAATCCCCGGCAACTCGTCTGAATTTAGAGATAGGCCGAAGCAATAGGAATCCCGATTTCCAGGGAATATTCCGTATAATACGATAGATATCTAGGGTCTAATGCGAAATAAAATATCACCAACAAACTAAACTAAATGGATTGATGGCTCATGATTGTGATTATGTGCTAAAACTTCATGGAAATTACTCAGGACAGAACTGCATTGTAAGCACAATAAGTTGTAAAATACACTTCAACTTGTTTTTTGTGCTGAAACTTTGTCTGCATATCTGTCATAACCAAAAAACGAGCTTGCATCATGCTTCATGCAACCTTAACTATCATGGATCTTAAAGTCACCCATCTGCAAAATCAACTTCAATGTCAAAGCCACATTAGTGCACAAAGCATAACCTCTCACTAATATATATTTTTGCCTCTTTTTTTGGTTTGCTTCCCAGAAACGGACCACAGTATTGTCCGTTTAAAAAGCCGCTACAAACAAACCAAGCAATAAATCTATTGTCAGATTTGCATCTTTAGCTACAGTAAGTAGTAACATTTTCTTTGCCATAATAGCTTGCGGATGCATGTGGTCTTTTAGCATGTGCTCATCCTTCAATTTCTGAAAACTTAAAATTAAAATAAACATCCTCAAAACTGGGTTGATTTTAAGTTTTGCACCACTGAGCATTTGCTCATAAGCTAATTTTTATTTTATCTAAATGTGCTATTTTAAATAATTGTATTATTTATCTAAATGCTTTGTAATAATTTAATACTTTTCTAATTATTATAAAAAAACGAATGCTTTTCTAAACATTTGAATGCATACTGATGCATGCATACAGTACACTTTTATATCTCAATTAAGTTGGCTGGCTTCTTTTTTAATATTTGTTGTTTTGTTAAATGAATACAGATTTGATACAAGATGATTTGTATGGCTATAGACTTAAACAACTTTAAGACCGGTGAAAAAAATAAAAATAAAAAAATATTTGATAAAATAAACATTTGTATAAATGAATGAATGAATGAATAAACATTTGTATGAATGAATGAATGAATGAACAAACAGATGAATGAATATACAGTTGAACGAATGAATGAAGTTGAATGAATGAACGAACAGATGAACAAACGAATGTGTGTATGAATGAATGAACATTTGTATGAATGAACATTTGAGTGAATGAACGAACATTTGGGTGAATGAATGAACGAACATTTGAGTGAATGAATGAACATTTGAATAAATGAACGAACGAACGTACATTTGTATGTATGAATGAATGAACTTTTGAGTGAAATGATGACGAACATTTGTATGAATGAATGAACGAACATTTTTGTGAATGAATGAACGAACATTTGAGTGAATGAGTGAACGAACATTTGAGTGAATGAATGAACATTTGAATGAATGACGAACGAACGAACATTTGTATGAATGAATGAACGAACATTTGGGTGAATGAATGAATGAACATTTGAGTGAATGAGTGAACGGAAATTTGAGTGAATGAATGAACATTTGAATAAATGAACGAACGAACGAATATTTGTATTAATGAATGAACATTTGAGTGAATGAATGAACCAACATTTGAGTGAATGAATGAACATTTGAATGAATGAACGAACATTTGACTGAATGAATGAACATTTGAGTGAATGAACGAACGAACAAACATTTGTACGAATTAATGAACGTTGGTATGAACGAACAAACATTTGTATGAATGTACAAACATTTGTTTGAATGAATGAACATTTGTATGCAGTATGAAAAGCGTAAATGTTTAATGCAGTGATACTGTATCCAATAATTGGTCCTAACAACTATCTTCGCTATCCGTCCAATCCAATCACTCTTGACCAGATTGGTTTTTGAATTTCTTAGTAAAACTAAACTTAATTTAAGTCTAGCAATCATCCAACGTATTACAACCATGACAACTGTCTCAAGTGGGTTTTATTGAACAGACTAGCAGACTTAGAAATTAATCTCTAAATAAATACTACAAATTAAATGTTGAGTCATGGACCTCACTGGATTTCAACAAACAAATCAAAAATGGTACAATAATATTTTATTATTTTTTTCTGTTATCTGGTCTAATTCTGATTTAAGTATAATAAATGTGCATTCACTCCCAAATAACCCTAACAGTAAACACAAATCAATACGTCTTAATCTAACATTTGAGATCTCACACAAGGAATCAAGCAAGGACAAAAAAATGAAATAATGCTTAGACTGACCTTTGAGGGGCTCGCTGATCAAATCAGAATTCAGCACAGGCAAGGCGGAAACTTTATTTGCAGGTCAGGGTGAATACTATTAAAATACCCCAACAAAAATGACCTTGACTTTTTGATGTTGTGGTGTAAAGGTCGAGAGCTTGGCTATCTTCAGTCTCTTGTGCAAAGAGAATGTGTGTGTAAATGTAGAAAGAGCATTAAAAACTGCAGAACTGCATTCAGCATCATAAGCAACGCAGTTCTTTTATAGCCTCTATGCCTTGCACAAAACATTACATTCGTTTTAATGGGGGTCAGATCAATCTAGGGGGACATTATTTGAAGGGAATTATTGGAAGGGAGCTCATCTTTTGACCAAAAATCAACTTGCAAAGGATTCTTTTTTTCTCTGCAACATAAGGTTTGGACTCGGTCTCACTGCTCACAGGGAGACTGAAGCAAAATTGCACGTTTTCACTACCGCCCACCCTGTCTATCTTCACCCCCAAAAGCAAATGAGGCCCAGACAGGAATCAGCAGAGGAGATTCACACCGCATGAATCCGTAATACATCAACACCGGCAGCCATGCTGCTTCAGAAATTGCATTTTACACCTGTGTGAAAAAAAGGAGTGAGTGGTTATAAAATACCGAAACTGGGAGAGAAAAAAAAAACCTGATGACATGGTTGCAGAATGATTCACAAATCTATTTTATAGTAAATATCAAAAATATCAAATAATACTGGGGGAAAAACAACGCAATGTTTTTGGTATCCTATCACATTATTACAGGTTGTTTTGGGATCATTAAAAGATTTTTTAAAAGAAATTGTACTTTTATTCAGTAAGCATACATTAGATAAAAGCAAAAAATATATATATATTTCATATAAATGCTGTTCTTTTATATGTTTCATTCATCAAAGACACCTAAAAAAATTATCAAGGTTTGAAAAAATTAAGCAATAAGCAACCTGTTTTCATTTCAACATTGATGATAATAAAAAAGAAATGTTTTCTGAGCACCAAATCAGCATGTTAGAATGATTTCAGAAGGATCATGTGACACTGATGACTGGAGTAATGATTCTGAAATTCAGTTTTGCAGAACAATTTACATTTTAAAATAGATTAAAATAGAAAATTCTAATAATTTTTCACAATATTAACATTTTTAATGTATTTTTGATCATATAACTGCAGCCTTGGTAAGCATGAGAGCACAAATTCTCTCATTTAAATCCATAATTGTAACTAATTGTAAACAGATTTCTTATTCAAACCGTACACCTATCTATGACAGGTGATAAGGACTCAAAAAAAAACACATTATACATTATAATGAACTAAATTCACTTTATTCACTATTAATTTAAGTATTCAGTGAAATTTAATGTTTTAATAAAAAAAAACAGATATTAAAGATTCGAAATATTTGGCCATTTATCAATATAACATCTGCATGATTATTGTATCAGCCAGAATTGGAGAGATTTTAAAATGGACAACAATGAATAAAATATCAATTAAAACCACAAAAAAAGCTAGAACACCAGCAAACAGAAAAATAACACACAAGTTGGAACAGACCAAATATATGATAAAATAAGAAGCCTCCACAAGGCATTTTATCTTTTTTTCAGCACATAATAAAACTCTTGCATGCAAATGCATAACTGAATCATGCCTTACAGTGTTTGCAAATTGGCCCATCACTCTTATGTCCAGTTGGACTGGATTGTTTCTCATCTTGCATAACAGTGGCAGTGTTCAATATCCATATACATCTACATCTACATTTAAACAATGAAACTATCAGGTGAGTAACAGCAGCAAGACAGCAAGTCAATACGGCTATGAAAGATCTCCAATAATCAACACAATTAAAGTCACGGCATCTCTGATACATCTGCCTATCTTTCTGACAGCTGCTGCTTTCAGTCACTGCATAACAACCCTAAAGTAAATCATCACTCCAAACGAAACCAGCATTATCAGTGAAGAACACGTGACTTTATCCAGACCGGCCCTTCATGCGTATTCAGAGAGAAACGGACAGCGGTTACCAGCAGCATCCCACAGTCTTCACGGATTATCAATTGATAAAATGAAGCTCATTAATCAAATTTGAGGGACAAAAAAATTCTAAACTTAAGATGTAACACATTAAGATGTAAGCAGACTGATGAAAATGATTAACGTGGTGGATTAAAATATTGACGTTTCTACAGAGTGGTTTGCCACTACGGAACAGCGCTCTCTTGGTTCAATTTCCTCATGAGATCCCTGTCAACGACTGTACGGCACTGTTATGGCAATCAATGCGAGTCTGGCCTACAAACACAGAGCTGTATTTTCTATCCCTGTTGCCATTGAGCATCTGTTCAAAGTGAGCCATTATACGGCATCATGTATAAACATATTAGCAGGCGGAGAGGGGGAATAAATCTGCTTTCTTTTCACTTGCACACGTTCTATTTCCATAATAAGCTTTATTAGATTTTTTGTGTGTGTGCACGTCTGAGTTTTGGGCGAAGATGATGTCCCCTCCAGCACAGGCACTTGGAGAGGTCAGTCCCAGGTCAGGGCCAAATTGGCAATGTACTGACGGGTACAAGCTACACAGCTTGCAATTAAGGCAAGAAAAATTAGTTTATAACATAGTGGGCACTTTTAACAATCTTGAATATGGAGCTGAATTTGTGGTACAATTTGTTGAAAAAAAAAAACGATGGCAAAACGAACATGAAAAGGTTATTTTGCACACCTTTTAGAATTTTAATATTTAATAATAATACTAAACTGTCAAATGTCGTGTAAATACTGCAATTTATTACTATTTTTCATAATTATTTTAATATTAACAATCTAAAAGGTGTGCATCATGCCTGAAACCTACATGAACACATCACAGTTGGTTGTATCTCATCATAGATGTTATATGTCGTATGTAACTTTAGAGACAGTCCCTAAATTTGCAAATATCAAACGCCCAATGTCAAGCCAACTTTACGTTGACACCGCCACCGGCGAGAGCGTCAAAGTGGCCAGAAGTCATTCATTTTCAATGTGAGCCGGCGGCGAGCTCCAGCGAGGGATCAGGGATGTGGCATGTGGGACACGAGCAGGAAAGAGACCATCGATCTCTTTTCTGATATCTTCATGTTTGTTACTTGTTATAAAAAGTATAAAGAGCTCATTTTATCTTCCACAAGGGCAAGGCATTTAGGCTATGTTTGATTTTGTGCTGATAGAGAAACCAAAACTAAAAATCACCCGCGTGCGTGAAACGCACTTTACAAATAAACTCGACGCGCCTTACTATGTCGAATAACAAGCACAAACTGTGTTAAAAAGAATTTGACGTGCAAGTAAAAATGTAGGCTATCTGTCCTACAGCTTTTTTCTACTTTACCCAAAGTAAAGAATACGAATATAATAGGTCTAATTAAAATCGAACCAAGGAAGAAACGTTTAAAATCCCCTTCGAAAATGGGTGAGACGTTAGTGAAGATTTGGGAACAGAAATAAGAGATTCCATGCAGAGATGAGTACGATTTTTGAATATTCGATTAGTTGATATAATTATAAAATATCAAATAGGTTGTGCGATAATTCTTTAAATTAAAATCTTTGTGTTTTCAGTACTGATGGTGGCGCGCTCATGTAACCAAAGGGGGACGCTGTCAATAATATACATAACGTCACAAGTGTCACAAAGAACCGGCAAACGTAATGATTATGAATGTGTCAAATATAGCAAGGAGACATTTGAATCATTTATCAATACACTAATGTTTTCTGTGTCAGTATCGGCTGCAAAGATTAAGTTGACGATGCGGATTTGGCATTTTCGCAGTGAACGCGCCTATAGAGAAATGCACACTTGGATTAAGCCATGCAAAGACTAGCTAGGCTAGTCGGTTTCTTTTCATTTTGAATTGTTTTGAAGTAGACAATTCAAGATTTCTACATGCAATATTGGTAAATTCGCTGATAATTGGGTAACCAGAATTCAAAGCCGACCAAGCTTAAATTTTAGGGGGTCACACACAACTCTCTCTTCATCATGCATCCAAATGTTTCCATGGCTGCGATGTAATATTTAATTGCTAACCTATTATTTACTTTGTAAACAAAGCTTTGTGCTTCACCCGTGTCATAATATTCATGTAAAACAGCATTCAAAAACAAAAAATGGGTTTTGGCGGCACCACCGCCGGTGCTACTCAGCCACCACTGTGGCACTTTATAAGCGCGGTGGTGCGGTTGTCAAGTTTAGCGGCAGAGCCCTAATATGTCAACCTCAGACGTAATGTTTGATCTATTCGACAGCATCGGGGAATAATATTATAATTTCGTTCACTGTAGAGAAAGTAACTGTGAAGACTTAAATGTACAGTAAACAGCTTTTATGCCTTTATTAGCTTTTCCATATATATATATATATACTGGCCCTGATAATCATCACAAATACTGCTTGCTCCATTCATAAAAACAGATTTACAAAAACTAACAGCAGATAGAGATTATGAATCAGTAATCTTCTGATATTCCTTCAGTTCCCGGATGTGAAATGTTGACTTTTTCTGTCGAATTTGAACCACTGAATTTGTCCAAGCGAATTTGTAAAGCGAAATAAAATGGAATGAAAATTGCCTGTCGAATACTATAGGTTGGATTTTTAAACAGAAAAAGTAGTGCCCTAAAAAGTAGTGCAAATCTACAAGCTTTTTTGTTTAAAAAATGTGGCATTATTTTACTTCCATAAACATGCTTTCACTTTGAAAGTGTCTCGAAATACACAAGAAGAACTGTAATATTTCGCAAAAAAGTCACAACCTGCTCGTTTTTCTGATGAGCCCGTAAGAAATAGCTTACTTCCGCACAGAAAAACAAGTTGGGTAAGACTTCAGACATAATTTGAAATTATTTGTTAATTATGTACTAAGCAAACATATACAGATAGATACATCTACTAATTATACTAATTTGAAAGAAGCTCGTTTTCAAAGCAAGCTTGACAGCACATCAGACACATGTCAAATAAGACCTGTTTGATACTCTGAGATATTTTAACGTCTAATTAAGCTCATTAATAGCTGATTAGCGATTGCCTTGCCCGTGGCAAAATAGGGCCTCCCATCATTTGGCCGGCTTGAGTTAGTTGGCAGGGGAATAGGGCGTCCGGAGCTTAACAGGGCTGCTTTTGTCAACACTGACAAGCAACATGAGGAGGCCAATGCTGTTTTATTAATTAGTCCCTTTGAAAGTTGAGCCATGTGGCTACACACATTACAAAATTTGTGAGGCTGCTCCCCACAAACACACTTTTCTATCTCCCTCGCTCTCTTATTTCTCTGAACGACTGATCATTACAGATGAGACTTTCTTTCATAGCGTGACCTTAGTGAGTCTGCTTATTTTAAACACTACCCATGCATTGCCTAGATTTAACAGGCTTTCACTTTTAATTAAACGCAAATGAGAACATTTGCTTTGATGATAATGAGAAAAATCTTTGTTTTCAGCATGTAAACAATTAGCTTTGTTCGGCATTGTGAACACGGTGAACCCGAGGCAAAGATGCTTTTGTTTTTGTCACGACTTGTTTATTTGCCCGAAAAAGAAAAAAAAAAGATACAATCGCACATGTGAGATTATGTTTTGACAAGACATGTGCGTTCGGTAGCAGACAAGCTCGGGATTACTTGCTAATGTTAAATCTACATATGGTACAAGCAAAAAATCAGCTTTAATGGGTCAGTAAATCCAAACTAATAGAGATTATTTATAAGCTGATGAGAAATTAATACTGAATGTGAGGCTGGATTCAAATTGATGCTCAGTTTAGCTCATGAAAATGAACAATAATTTCTGGCCTCGTTTTTCAACTAATTCCAGTGCATTTTTAAAAACAACTGAAGAGAAACAACAAAGACGGACTGAACATGATTGTAAATGACACTGTTGCAGCGGTTTCATATTGTTCCCATTAAAATTATGAATCAGTTCATTCCATCACAAATTAAATACCATTGTGGTAATATCACAGTAATTCTAAGGGTCATTTTGAGACATTTCATTCCTCTTATGTGCTAGTCTACACCTTCCATTCACATCAGCAGTTGCTCAAGACCTTGGGAATCTTAGGTCTTGTCACCAAAATTAGATGAGTTAAGTCATTAAGAGTGTAAGATGAAGAGGTACCATTGAGATCTCAGGGCAACTGAAGACTGAGGCTCAGCGATGGATACCTACTCGGCCTACTGCTTTTCGATTCTGTTTTTCTCACTCCATAAACGCAATGGAAACAGAATCAGATCTGATAATTAATCATATTTCATCCACAACAAACCAGTCAGAAAAGTATGTCAGTGGGCGTTATTTTCATAATGGCTTACATAAGAAACACAACATGTTAAATCCCTTAGCTAAAGCTTCAGTGGGAGGATCTGGAACAGAAACAAGACAAAACAAGCAGAGAAAAAAAGTCAGAAAGCACAATCAGACAAAATATGGTTCAAATGTAAAAAAAAAAAAAAAGTGCAATCTCCCAAACAGCACTACAATAATATATAGCGTGACCTCAGAGGAGGAAGGAATATCAGTGCTAGATATTGCAATGCTGAGAAGTCGCCGTGGGATGTAGCCATAGGTGGGAAATTGACTCAGAGGGCAGCACACCTGCTGTTCATGTGAAGTCCAAAGCCTCTTTGCTCAAGTACCGACTGGCCCAGATCAGATCAACAGCAGCAGGACAGCCAGAGCGGGGGATATATTCTGATGAAAGATTCACCTTATCATTTGTCAGGTGGAACTAGTCAAATCCTGGGTGTTCTCATCAACACTAGAAAGAAACGTGTTGTTTAGAGCAGTGTTTCTCAACTGGTTTTGCTTCAGGACATTGGACATCAAGTTGCACCGCAACACACTACCAAAATTGTTTATCATAAAAGAGAAAACCGAAATGTCAAGCAACCTGTCCATGTGAGGTTCTACCCAATTTGCCCTGTGAAAGATGGATTTGCAGCAATATACTGTATTGTTCTCAACTCAAATGGCACCCAACAGTACTAAAATTTGTATCACACAAATGTGAACCAAAATCAAACACTAATCTTGCTAAAGATTTGTTAAATTGTGTTTTTATTTTTAAAGATAAAAATTAGATTCAATTAAAGAGTAATATACATGTAAAAATAAAACAAATATCCAAAAATCAACTGATCCAATACAATATCGTCTGTAACATGTTATATACAGTACTGTATATCCCTGTGCATGATAATATATTTAGTTGCATTTTATTTTTCTACTTAATTTAAAAAAAACAAGAGTCTGATTAGACTCGAGGCCTTTGACGTCAAGTCGTCAACTAAAACAAAGATAAATGCATGATTAGGGATGCAACAATATACATTTACAAAAATTATTTTAATGTCATGGCCAATTACAATAAATGACCATTATTTAAATTCATGTTTTAAAAATTAAAATACCATTTTATTTTTAAGTCGAAATAAACACTTAAATTAGAACTGGGCAACGATTAAAAGTTTGTGTTTACATAATATATTTGTGTGGTGTGTATAATTATTTTGTATATATAAATACACACACATTCATGTATAGATTTAAGAAATATTTGCATGTATATACTGTATATACTGTATATAATTTATATTACATATAAATATTAATATTTTATGTTAATAACACATTTTTCTTAAATACAGTATATACATGCATTTGTGATTTTTTTATATACAAAATAACTGTACACACACATACATTATGTAAACACAAATTTTGGATGCGATTAATCGTTGCCCAGCCCTTAAAAAAGAAAAATACTGATGATTACCGACATAGTACTAATATTATGCATCCCTATGCATGATACTGTTATGTTGCATTTTAATTCTTTGCGTTTTCCACAGTTTCTTTCCCCTGATGTTAGAAAAGGACACACTTACAGCCCATTCTTTTGAGATTGAGAAGCCACTGGTTAAGAATATATCTGTGCATTAGATATAATTTCTGAGTGAGTGCAAATGCATCATTCTGTCTGATTTGGCTCATTTAGTCAATGTTCCCACTTCACAAGAGCTGAACGACAGAACCAAACTAGTAATCTACATTATTCTGTGCTGTAGTGGAAACTGAAATTATCAGTTATATATAACACACCACAACAGATTGTTGGCCATGTGAAAACCATGAGTATCCAATCACACAGGGACTATAAATCATTGATACGAGTCAATCTTGCAACCGCGTCTGGCAAAAACACACAGCGGACTTCAGCTTCAGTTCAAGCGAAATTCAAAAAAACCATAATACTGTAGATGCTAAGTTATACAAGCAGAAATGGGTGATGAAATGCTGCTTTGAATTTGTACATTGCCAAGCTGAAGAACTCAAGAGATTCGATTCATTTGCTCTATCTTTAGTGTTTGCTTTAATAATACATTAACACATGCATAAACGCAGGAATTGCGCAAACATAAACAGCTGTCTGATATCGCAGATGGTTTGTGCATTAAAGACGTTTAGCGTTGCGCCACAATTCAACCGCAATCATAAAAACTGACCGAATGGGTTAAGAATAAACCAATCTTTAGGTCACTAGACTCGCAGGTTTAGTTACGAGGCTTTAATTTGTGTGCGCCGTTAGGACAGCGGTCTGTCGCCGAGCCTGAACGAGGAGGAGAAACAAACAATGAACAACCATAATCTGGAGCTTGAATTGCAGGTCACCGGGGGGCTGCTTGCGCTGCCTCCCAGTAAGTGTTGTGATGTCAGCTCCTTTACACACTCGCCATCCATCTTACTGAAGCAATGGAGTCTACTGCGAAAAAATGAGAGAGGGAGAGGAAAAACAATGGCTGAACGTATGTTTAGGGAAATAAATGAAATCTGAGGGTAAAGTACTCCTCCCCAGATGCAAAATTTTTGACACAGAAATGGGAAACAAATGACGTAGGGGCCCCGCTAGGCCACAGCAAGACAGCTGGGGGAACAAATGTCCTCTGATCTAAATGCCCTCTGGTTTTAAGCGTCTAACCTACGAGCATTACGCCAGGGCCGGCTAGCTGCGCGAGAAAAGCTAACACAGGCCATTATGCTCCTCTGCTCTTTACCTCTGCAAAGGAGACGAGAAGACAATGGAGCTCATCTTTGCTTTCCACACAGCACCTGAAGCAGAGCATGTCTTATTCCTCGCCCGAGGCCTTCCACCCCGTACAGGCTCGGATCACACCAAACAGTTCATCTTTAAAGCACGTCGCATGGAGACTCCGCAGTCATACTGATACCCGGGCTAAAGGTGCGAGGCTCTAGCACGTCTTTCTATCCCAGCATGCTAAGCTCAGGAAGATACAGGCTCTTAGATGAATACCCAGCAGCCACCTACGTTATAAATAATGTCTGAGACCCATATAAATACATTTTAGCCATATCTGAAATCAGAAAAGAGGTTTTATGAAACAAATTGACAAGATAGTGCATTTATTTTTCCATATAATATCCAAATCCCTTAACCCTCAATATTAAACCACTATTTTAATGCGTCTATTTTAATTTATTCAAACAAAAAGACTTCATTTAAATGTAATTTGTATATAATTCCAGATTTATTTTGTTAAACTATATAATTTAACAAAGCTTGCAAAGAATTAATTAAATGTTCGGCATTCCAAATATAATCTACAGTGATGACCTCATTGTAAAATTTGCATATTGAATTCTAATTAGTATTCATTTTCACATCTACCTGTATTTGTATTCTGTCTTCTCTTTCTTGGCTGTCTTTAGATTGTAAAGATGGCGTTACATTGTGTGAGGATGATTCTTGCCCGACTGGAAATAAAAGCCTGAAACCTAAACCTGATCAAACTCTCATTTTGTTGCCATACAAGCACTGGTATTTACTTCAGGAAATGCAGTCTACTTATTAATAACCATCTTGAATGTAATACAGTGACTTGCTCTGGTTCTAAAGGTAGTTAGAGGCAATGCAGCATTTTTCTTTTTGTTCCATCATTTCAAACCTCTTTGATTCTTCCTCTGCATTTTGAATCATTTCCTCTCAGTTCTGTCTCTGGCCTCCCAGTCTTCCTCTCCCAACACCATCATAAATTAAAGACCGGCACTGGTCTTCACAGCAGCTGATGTAATTAAGCATGTCGTCTTCACACTTCTCCTACAAGGCTTCTCTTTGTTCTCCAACCGAGCATCTAAGCTTCCCTTTTAGTCATGAGCCGTCTAAATGGGAGTGAATCTTATCCTTCATAAATGCTGTGACAAGCTCACCATATTTTAAG
This sequence comes from Pimephales promelas, assembly GCF_016745375.1. The sequence continues at coordinate 19,485,421 of NW_024121133.1, forward strand.
CATGTAAGATATGATAATACGAACCCTCTGTCAAAGAAGCATCATGGGAAGCAGTTGTACCGAGTTTCATTTAGGATTTTTCTCTCTTCTGGCCATTTATTGTGTATAATACTTTACATAAATCAGAAAAAAAAAAATTCACACCGTTCATCATACGAACAAAATATGTGTTGTGTTAGTGGCACTGCCAGTATTCTCACAAAGGAAAAATCTAAACATGATCTCAATTCTAGGAAATATAGCCGAATAATAAAAATGTTGGCAAGGACCCACTAAAACAATTATTTTAAATGTTTATCACAAATATATATGATATTAATAATGATAATAACAATAATGGAAATGCAAAAATATTAAATGTAAATGAAAATGTAATATTTTAAGTGTTTTTAAATATAAACATTAGATGTTTTAATTAATAAATAATAGAGCTGTCAAACGATAAATCGCATCCAAAATAAAAGTTTGTGTTGTATGTATGTATGTATATACTGTATATAGATTTATATATAATTTATATTATATATAAATATCAATATTTTATATATAAATCATATTTTTTTTCTTAAATACACATGCATGTGTGTGTATTTATATACAAAATAATTATACACAGTGCACCCACATATATTATGCAAACACAAACTTTTATTTTGGATGCGATTAATTGCGATTAATCGTTTGACAGCCCATATAAATAAATAATATATTTTTATATAAAATACATGAAAATATTAGCAAAAAAATGAACCTGTCTACTGAACCAACATGGAAAAAATGAATACATGTACTACATATGTACACAGCACATTATATTATATTTGTTTAATCAATTTTTAATATTTATACAACGCATGCATGATCCGCTGTTCTCTCTGGTTTGCTGCACTGCATTCTGAAAGTCATTGTCTTGTTAAAGGCTGGTCCTAAAGCATTTCTAATTTCCACGGTCTACCTATGCCTCCTATTGGCCTGTTTCATTCAGTCACCCTACACTGCATGCTGAGCTCAATCTAAGAGAGCAGAAAGACAGTGAGAAATAGAGGTGGGTGGGAGGCTGAAGTGGTGGGGGGGATGAGGTTAAGAGAGAAAAAGAGAAGGAATGATATCTTATGAATGTTGACCACTGTCTCCCTACATAAATCTGCACATTAAGTGCAATAAATGAGGCTTTTGCCGCTGAGACCTGGAGAATGGAGTCTGATTCAGTAATGTCATTTAAAAGCATTCACATCAGAGGAGATGGCGGACCCAGATTAAGGAGCCCCAGTTATCATCAAGCTTGCTGCGTCTCACACAGTCCAATGAATGATGGCTCCCAAACACAGCTAAACATGATAGATTTTAAATGGCCCTCACATCAGCGTTTGTCTTCTTAAAAACTGAATTTCTACATGTCTCATGATTAAAAGAAAGAAAAAAGTGACTCAATGCAGTTTACTATAAAATATAGGTACTGTAAAAAAAAAATTTTGTTGGTTCAACTTAAAAAAATAAGTAACCTGGTTGCCTTAAAATTTTAAGTTCGTTAAACTGGAAAAATTGAGTTAACACAATGAAGGACATTAATTTAATCACCAGAAACTCAAAATATTATGTTATCTGCACTACATAAATTATTTAAGTTGATTTGACAAAAGAAAAAAATTTTTTTACAGTGTAGGTAAGTACACAAATATATGAGTAAACAGGAAAATAATACTGTTAATAGTTCAAGGTGAGAAAAAGTGTATTTAAATTAGAAAACAACAACAAACTCTTCAATTTAATTTACTCATAATTCTAAAATATTGATATTAAACTTGATACTGTTAGTGTGTGTGTGCGCTGAAATGCACTGTATATATTACTTTCATAACGTGGTCAGCCACAATGTAAATATACTGTTTTGACTAAAAACTAAAAATAGTGAGGCAGTACCTCGCTTCATTTCTTTTAATCTCAATTCTAAAATCGTAAGGTTCTTAACATTTCTATACTGATGAGAGGAACCAGCCTGGATTTACAACTACAAGACACCATGTTTCAGCTTTTATATTATATCTTTCGCAACATAAAATGCACATATTCCATCTGGAACATTTGGATCAAACAAAAGCACGAGACTATTCTGAGCCTCATACGTGACCAGTGAGGAACACCACATCAGTGTGAAGTCACCAAACGCATATACATTCAGCATTAGGGCCGAAACACCATGCATTAGTATAGTAATAAATATTGATGCATGCTAAGAATGACAGCATAAATGTGTGGAATCAGAGGGATTAGAATGTTTGAAGAAATGAAGCATGTAATGACGCTAGATTCACCTCCATTATTTTCAGCCTGCCACAATTCCTCCATTACTTCACTTAAGAGGCCACATCAAAGATGCAGCTGACGCCTTTGAAGCATGTATCGGAAACTGAACTCTCAATGGCCCCATTTTACAAAGCTTGACTCCGGGATCCCACCAAGTTCCAAAAAGAATATGACCCTCCCATTAGGCAGAAGACAAAAAAAAGGGTCAGGCACCCTTTCGCATTTCCAATACAAGAAACTTTTTTGAAATTCCCCCACAAAACCCCCACACATTTCCATTGGTAATGAGTAAAGCGCTTGTGACTCTTTTTGCAGGGGCGATAATTAATGTCCCTCTTTTCAAAGGCGGTTCATTTTAAATACTCATCTCTGTTAAATCCCTCTTTCTGCACTGAACTGCTGCTTTTTTTTTTTTTTTTTTATAAAGAGTAATCCCGCTATTGTTGAACCTGAACAGAAGGTGAGAGCCAACGAAGCACTGAAGTGGCAAGAGAAAAAAAAAATTGGGTAATCTGAGTCATCAGAAATCAAGACAGTGATCTATGTGACCGATTCGATTCCCTCTTGACACTCGTTCGCAGAGGCTCTCCACTCGTCAGCTCAAGCTCAGACCGCATGCAGCGTGTGCCATCCAAACCAAACTCAAACTTGGAGGTTGAGAAGCTAAAGTGTATTGGATTTGGTAAGAGTTAGTCGATTGTTTCTGGCCCCTGGGTGGTGGTTTATGGTAATGTTAGTATCAATACAAACAAAGGCCATACAGCTGTACAAAGCACATCAAGGAAATGAAAGACAAGGCTGCCTCTGTCAGTGCAGTGTACAATAAAAGAGGGATTTAAAGGCAGGCCGACTGATCACTGGGGAGCAACAAAATGAATGAACTCTAGAAATGCTCCGAGTTGATCCTTTTCGCTAGCGGTTTAGGGACTGGCTAATGGTCGAGGACTGCGCCCGGGCCGGAAAATATATAACCCAGACACGTTTGGGCGTCACAGAGGTCAGGAAAGGGTGAAAGCGAGGAGACAGGATGATAGGGATCCTGTCATAAAACGCTGTTATTGAGAGAATAAGTGATGAATTTCTGTAAGCCATTAGATAAAACATTTCTGATTAGGAAGCCGTCGTCAGCCATCAGGCGAGAAATTTATATAGGGGTCAAATCTGAAGTGCAATCAATACGCTGTTTGAATTATTTAATGACAATTAAATGAAGGACGGGGTGCTTCAAGGTGAGAACAACCATTCATTTATGAAAGATATGTGGCGGATTAAAAGTTAAAATAGATCACACATTTACTGGACAAACTCTGAGTGATCTATTATATGTTGTTGTTGTTGTTGTTTTTTAAAATCATGTATAAACAAAAAAATATACTATTTCATCGTCATCCTGTAAATCAATTATGAAATGGAAAATAAACATCCTAGTGTTGACATTACAGTATTAAATTCTTAAGACCGATCTGGCGAAGAAACACAACGAGATTGGAGCACTTGATCTATTTGAAGGGTTTATGACAAATCTCTATTATCCACATAAACCCTTTCTTTTGTCCGTTTCAAAATATCCTCATTATTAAAATCTGGCATACACCAAGTATTTATGCTGATGGCTTAAATTGCATTGAAATTAAGATAGTCTTCAATACAATTGCAAGGTTTTTACCATTTTACTGTATTATTATTTTTCTCCTTCCCATATATTCCTTAAATATGCTCATCTTGTTTCATTTCATTCCCCTCTTTCTATGGGTCCGTTTCTCGAATTATACGCAAAGTACACCTAAAAGCAATAAAAAGGAAAATGGATGTTTTAAGATTGAATCATGAATTTCAAAGACCTGAATGCAGGCTGCCATTATGGTCCATTTCCCAGCTTATTTCCCCAATATACAGCTCCTGACCTGTATTCAAACTTCATAGTTCCTCAAGTGACATCAGCATGTCTCGGACATCTGAGAAGTAAAGGCTTATTCCTGACCCCGGTCTCCATGGCAACGCAGTGCTGACTAGTAGATGGCAGGTTTTGACACTGATGAGAAATGTTGTAGGTCTGGCTGTCTTTGTTGAGCATTATATGTTTACATGTAAGCTAAAACATAATTAAATTATTTAGAGTGAAATTAAAAGGAAGTTTAAAAAAAAATACTGTGACAAAATATTTGAAGTAAATGTCATAAAATATCGTACAAATGCAAATTTGTAGCCTCCAATTATATTTTTAAAACATCATAAAATTGTAATTAATATATTGATTGAAAAATTGTAGAGGACAGATTAAATATTTCATGATGATAAATTTGGGGGAGAAAAAAAATCTATGGATTTAGCTTGGTTAGGCCATCATGCTGCAATTCATAATTATTTACCAACCTAGACTCCTAGAATTAGCATTTTGATTGATACTGACCCTGTTCAGGTTCAGGTCAATATCACTTCCATTTCTAAATCAATTCAGGAGATGAACTGACGATGAATTGACTTCTGGATTCCCATTTGGTTTCTGTATAAATGTCCAAAAATATATATTATATATACACATCCAAGTTCACCTCTTGATTCTAATTTAGCTCCTTTCTGAATCAGCACACGTGAAGCTACGAGACAATTAAAATACATGTAATAATATGTGATCCTCTTAGATAATATATGATCCTCCTCCTAGTAGTATCAGGCACTTTAGTAAAATTTTACTTTTTTTCTAAAAACATAATTTGGCCTGAAATGCATTAAAACATCTTTGGGGGGAAACCAAACAAAAATGGGATGCAAGCAACAATAAATTGCAGGAACAATCCCTCTCCTGTCTCTTCGTATTGCACGCGACTTGTTAAAGCTGACCACCGGTACTTGTAAAAGCAATCTGGCAACCCTCTTTCATTTCTCCATCCCACTCCACAATCCTCCAGCAGTATTAGCGAAACTGGGAAAGGTCACATGATAAATGACTGACAAACAAATCAAACCATATTAGCGTGTAGCTTTGTTATCAGCCGGTCGGCAGAGATAACAGAAAAATGAAGCTTCTCCCGACCCGAATAATTCGGTTGTGTTCTCTTTGCCTGCTCTGCAGTCTGAATCAGAGGGAGGGATAGAACGAGGGAGAGGAGGGAGAAAAAAAACAAAACAAGACTCTGGCAGTGGCTGTTTGTCTCAGCGCCTGACAGTGGGAGAGCAATAATACGCATTAATGATGGTGCGTGTGCAAGTCTATGCAGCCAGGAGCAGTCAGTCACATTGGCTCCCAGGAGGTGGCAGTGAGCCGGGGTACACTTATACACACCGACACACATATACACCTCCCTAAGGCCTCCAAGGTGAGGGTGACCACTGGCCCCCCGTCCCCTGTCTATCCGTTCAGTCAAATCAGGGTTTTCCAAAAGACTTTAAAAAAAAAATGGCACAGACGTGTGGAGATGCGGGAAGAAATTTGGAAATGGCAGTTCAGAAACAATCAAGGCGAATTTCAAACGGATTAGCCTGGGAGGTTCTGGGCACGAGTTAGATGCTATCTCAACTTTCCAACTGAAAGTCATCACACAGCCAGGAAAAATCAATCACGTCTCCTCCAGGATGAGAAAAGTAATATGAAAAACAAGTGCAATGGCTGCCATCTGCGCAACACAAAACTGTTCTGCTCCGAAATGAATTGCCATAGATATTTCCTTTCCCCTGCTTCCTGCTTTTTATTTGTGTTCTCCGTCAGCCTGTTCTCATTTCTCACTTGTGCTTTTTGTAGTTGTGTACGAGAGAAAGAAAATTGTTCAGCTGAGAAAATATGATAGCTATAGTTAGCATGCTATTATTACACGAGCTAATTACTTACAACAATGAGACAACAGAAAAAGGACAATTAGGTGATACACTTTAAATATAGACACTTATTGTCCTGTGTGTTTTTTTAGCAAAAGTGTCAGTAAAAACATTTTTAATGCTACAAAAGAGTTTCATCTCAAATAAACACTGTTCTTTTGAACTTGAAAGAATATATCATGGTTTTCACAAGAAAATTGAAGCAGCAAAACTTTTTTAAACATTGATATTAATAAGTAAATGGCTGCTAAAAAAAATAGCTTTGCCATGACAGGAATAAATTCCAGTTTAAAATATATTGAAATAGAAAACAGTTATTTTAATCATATTTCACAATGTATTTCACATTATTTAATAAAAAAAAGCAGCCTTGGTGAGCATGAGACCCAAAAATTAAAATTATGTCATCATTTAGTCATCCTGATGTTGCTCCAACCCTGTATGAATCTCTTTCTTCTGGTGACCAAAAACAAACATATTTTGAAGATTGTCAGTAACCAAAGTGAAGATGGACCCCATTGACTTTTTTTTTTCCATACGATGGAAGTCAATGAGGTCTTGGGCCTGTTTGGTTACTGTCATTCTTCAAAATATCTTCTTTTGTGTTGAGCAGAGGAAAGAAATTCATACAAATTTAGAACAACATGAGAGTGAGTGAATGATGACAGAGTTTAATTTTTGGGGTGAACAATCCCTTTCAATCTTACAGACCCCAAACATTTGACCAGTAGTGTACTTAAAATACAGTTATTTCCACCTCACCGCATCATTGCAGCTGATTCTAAAAAAATGTTTCTTGCACTGAAATGACCTGGTAGCAACTTTTTCATGCATTTTCTTACCATTGTACCCCTGACAGCCTCTGTAAACATGGATCTCAGTGGTAGCGGGCCGATTCGGGCGCTTTGGGTTATCCACTCCAACTCATGGACATGACCCGAGTGGGAGAGGAAAAGATTACGGCAGAATGAGCGAGGGAGAGGGCGCTCGGGGCCCGAGATCCCTCACATGAAGCTTTCATTACATGAAGGGCGATCCGCAGAGAAACCTGATTTACCATGGGACTGTGTTCCTGCACCACAGAGCCAGTGCTCCTGTCAACCTCCATACCGGATATCTCTTACTGTAGATGGATGGAGAGAAAGAAAACCAGAACCTAACAGCCCTTGTCAGAGCCAAATACCATCTTTAGTCCATGTACAGATTTGAAATAATTGCAGTTGTCATTAATGCCAGAAATCAGGCAGTGGCCTACACTGGTGGAGCCTCGGCAGATGCTAACGAATCATGTGAAGCCATGCATACTTGACGTTTATTACATAAAACAATAAGCAGCAAAAACCTCTTGCTGCATAATTACACCATTTAGGCACGATCGGGATCAGATGAAAATGAAAGAGACCTGCAGGAAAAAAGGAATTAGTTGCCATCTGCCTTTCCTGGAGGGCCTGCCACCACCCCAGAGAGACATCACACATAATGTGAGACTTTAGGAGCTCGGAATGACACTAATTCTGGCCAATGTTTATCTCCCCTCACTGAGCAGGACTCATAAAGATTTCATGTTACTCAAATGAGCCCAACAGTTCTCGCTCTGATCGTGCTATAGATAGATGTGCTATAGACGCAGCAGGCATTACCGAGTAATCTTACTGCATACTGTACATTTTATAGAAAATGTGTCTTCATTTCAGACTTATGGAAAGCTTAGTTTAACACCAAGGTGGTATTTCAGCTTAATTTAAATATTTATTAGACTAACGTTTTAGTATCAACAACATAAGTCATACATAAATCATTGGTGAATCTCAATTAGGGAAACTTTACAGTGCACCTTATATATATATATATATATATATATATATATATATATATATACATACATACACACACAATTGAACATTATATATATATATATATATATATATATTATACACACACACACACAAAATGTACAATCAATTCATAATATACTTTTATTATTATCATTATTAAAATCGGTTTAGTTCTAAAGAATAGCTTTATTGTATCCACAGCTTATCTAAATTTTCTCCTAAAACTGAAACATTTTATTAAAATGTCACATAGCATTACATCACACATAAATTAAACATTGCGAATCCTCATCTTCACACACACTGCACTAAAATCAAGAAAATCAAGGCCATGAACAGATCATTATTCTAGGCCATGAACTATAAATGTTTTAACTTAATTTCATAAAATAGTAAAACATATACAACTAGTAATTTGTATAAAAACATAATAGATCATGCAACTTTTATGTATTTTTACTAAATACTAATTCTAACATGGTTCTTGTGTATTTTCCTTGAAGAACATGCATGCGTAAAGAAAAGGTCTGATATATTTTTAGTGCAGTTTTCTCCAGCCCAGCGCAGGAAAAGCATATATAAGGCATTATTTTGGTGCGCTCCTGGCTACAGAGAATTAGAAAATATCAGACTGTCATTGTGATTTGATACTAGGATGAAAAATGTCAAAAGTGGAGATGACAAATCAGCCCAGTGAGGAGAAGTGGCTCTCAGACAGGGGATGTCATTTGTCATGATTGCCATTTGACTGCACTCCCAGTCCCCCCTCCTCCACCGGCTTTTCTGCCTACAGATGAATGATACATTGATAGCCATTAATTCTAAATTATCCAAATTTGCCTAACTGCATCTAGCATGTGCGTGGAAATCAAATTTATCAGTGCTTTCCTTTTGCTTTCTCTATTTTTTTCCTCTCCCTTTGCCTTCCACCAAGCCTAAACCTTTCTGTGGACAGACGGGGAATTAGATTTGCACTCTGCACAATACACACAGCCAGACCATCAAACCCTAAGCTTGGTGACATTTCCAAATGTTCATCTCCCCTCATTTCAATCGTCCATTTGGAATGAATAAAACGGCCAGGCGACTTGAAAGAATGGCAGCCCCCTGAGCTTCGCTGCATCTATGGCTCATATCTCCACCTCCTCCTCTTCTTCGTATCCCCCGCCCCCCTTCGCCCCCACCCCGAGCCCAACCTTTAGGAAGCCGAGGGGCTTTGTTGGAGGGGGACACAGCTGAGCCTGCCTCACATCCAGAGCCCCTGCATAATACTGGAGGTAATTAAGCCACAGCTTCAAGGTTGCATGGACACAAGACAATTCAGCCTAATGAAGTATCGATCGGCTGCAGCAGAAGTAAAACAAGTTGACATTCATTTAGAGGTACTAGTGAGAATATACCACAATGCCACGAATGACGTAAGGCTTCGATGGCACACGGTTTAATCATATGGAAACAATGTGGTCTAGACTACAATACCTCTTGTTGAGCTACTTTGTCATAAATCAACAATCAGGACTACCGTTTTGGTGCCATCGCGGGGAGTTGAAAATCAAAGAAACCTCAGATTTAACCAAAATGAGAAATGTACAAAAACAATGGATTTCCATGTCTGTCCTCTTATGGCAGATCAAGACTTAGATTGATATTAATCTTGTTAATGGAAACGAAGGATGTTCGGAATCGGATTATATCAGACAGTGCTGTATTAGTCAAATTCACAATTATTCCAATTTGAAATGTTCTCCAGAACATTTCCTGACAGACCAAATTATGTTTTTCTCAGAACAGGATATTATTGCTCCAACGAGGCCTGATTGAGGTTTGGCTTCACATTAAAAAAAAAAGATCTTGGGTCTAATCTGTCCTGAGAAAATCACTTATAGCAGAAAAAAACCCTGAGTGACAACCAGATTTTATCAACAAATCTGACTCATTAAAGAAATTTGATTGACAGATGTTATGATTCACAACATTTGCCCTAGTTCCATGACCGATAGCTGTGTAGACCAAGCAGTCGACTACCGCCGGCTAAACTAATGAGTCGATCTCTGAAGACCTTGGACTTGAACGTCTTAGAAAAGCTCCGGAATGGAAGATTAGTCCAAAGATTTTGACTCGAATTGGAATAAGTTTTAGTCCGTTTAAGCAGTGCTTACAACATGATCCACTTCAGTTCTCTATGGATTCAAACATCTCTCTGTTCAGTTTCTCATTAACTAACATGGGATATTACCATTTTAAAATGTCTAATTTCAGAATTCAGAAGAAAAAAAAAATCCCTCAATTTAGTTTGATTAAATAAAAATGAGGGAAAAGTAAAACATTGTTTTCAATTTAAATGAGTAAGCAGCAAAATATTGTTGGTTTAACTTAAAAAAATAAGTAACCTGGTTGCTTTAAAATTTTAAGTTCATTGAAATGGAAAAAAATAGTTAATACAATGAATGAGATTAATTTAATCACCAGAAACTCAAAATATTATGTCATCTGAACTACATAAATTAACATTATAAAGTTGATTTGACAAAAGAAGAAATGTTGTGATTACAAATCATGAAAATATATTTTTACAGTGTGGCAATACAGTCTAAAAGAGATTATTTTAAAATCCAAAATCATTCATAAGTGTAGTTTAATTTAATACTTAATGCTAAATAAAAAGTAATTTTCTTTATTGCAGAAAAAAAACTATAAATATTAATGCATTTGTTCTCCTAGTATTATTGTACAAATTAAAGCAAATCTGCTGAAACAAATTATAAAATGAATTAAATTACAAAAAATAATATAAAAAATACTGCCCAATTTAAGCTAAGAATGTTATTATTTTATTTTTGAGTGGATATTAGGGACATTAGTGAATTATACGTTTTACAACAATTGTGTAGAAAGGAAAGGTCTGACAGTCACCTGCCAACAAAATGCTGATAAGAAACATAATTCACCACAGCTAATCAATTCATTTTATCCAAAATAAACACAGCTCTGCACTTTACATGTAATTTAAACGGAGCACTCAAAAACACCCACATTTGCAGCTTATCAGCACAATCAAATGCAAACATGGAGTTTTTTTTCTTAAGTAATTGTCAGTCTTTTAATGGAGTCCACAAATGTCATTTGCCAATATGTTTTAGCATTAAATGCAGTAGGAAGGATCCAGAAAGGTGGGTTATTCTGCAGAACACAACGCATCGTTAAACAGCTTCAATTATGCCAAATAGCCAGGTTTAGATGCATATTTGCATTGTGTAATATCTACAATCAATGCAGACATGAAAGTCAATTTGACTCGGCCTCATAGGGTGAAACTCGCAGTAAGTGAAAACCACTAGCGCTTTACATAAAAGTACAGCAAGCTCCATTTGTCATTGGCACGGTTCAAATATTTTGACATACTTTATGATAATAGCTGCACAAACCGGCTAACAAATCACCAATCATGTGCAAACATAAAGAAAGGAAAAATGCACCAGCTGGACGTTTCATTTTAATGTTGTGCTTTAAATTCGTTCCACTTCCAAAAAGATCACACTCATACATTACTGTATCGTTGTCAGAAAATGACAGTCAAGTGCCACGGTGTGCTAAAGGCTCTTGCGCTAATGTTAAGACATTTACACAAAACAGATTCCACCCACAGCAGCAGAATACTGTATAAGTCCAGGTGAGAGATGCTCGAAGTGCAGGTCAGGTGACATGATAAACAGAGAGCTGTACATGTTCTCAAATCTCTCTCTTTTACTCTCTCTAGGCACTCAATGCTCATAGCATAGACTGCAAAGATTATATAACATAAAATAACTACACACCACATTAAGGATTCAGGTAGAAACCCCTAAGGGCAACATCTCTCTCTAAAAAAGTTTATTTTTTTACACACATTTATGTGGGTATGAATTCAAAATGTGCAGGCCCACAAAACACACATCAAGTCTTTCAGATGCATGGACTAATTAACAAATCACAGACTGTGAAAATAAACCATTTAAATGCATTTGATAACACTCTGTACTCAAAAAAAACTTTTCTTTTGATACTTTTTGATAGCTTATAGCGATCACAAATCACATAAATTATAAATCAGAGATTGTTTTGACACACATGAAGAAAAAAAGAACCCGCTGTCCAGTTTATGAAAGAAGTCAACATAAATAAAAAATGTTCTCATGGGCAATCATAAATATGGAGAAGCGAGGTGTGAAAATGAATATCTAGTCACCGCAAAAAAGAAAGGTGGAAAAAAAAATAGGGCGCATTGTGCAGGGCAGCTCTCTGCTTGTCTTACTGTGAGTTGTTTGGTATCTTTTCTTACCTGTCACAGACGCAGATGAGTCAGGCCAGGTCCTTAGAGGATTCTTCCGGTACTGAAGACACGCGGGCCATCCAGAGAAAACCACACTGCGCACACTTCACTGAAATACAATACATCAGATGAGATTTCTGTCAAAACATTCACGAGTTTAACTTTAGTCACAGCAAGCAAAATGCACAATATTTGCCGTATAAATGTACATGTATTGTGTACAGCTCCCGATACTATGATCACGTGTATGTTGTACTCCCCATGGGCCAAGTCTTACTCGAAGTACTATTGCTTGTCAATTAATTATGCAAGTAGTTATTGATATTCGTTTCACAGTCTCTGGTCAGACACATTACACAAAGAGTTAAAAGTTTCTTTTTAGCTGTACTTTGCTAGACCGCAATGTCAATTTATGTCATGAGAAAAAGTAGGCCAGGAACTATCAATCTAATCCTCATCACTACCCAATCTGCTGTATATGAATAGTGCATGATTAATTCTTCAGTATTAATCATGTACTTTGTTCATATAAAACAAAGCTTAAGCTCTATTTGCTAAGATATTTGACCTTGTGAAAGAGTTAAGACATTACAGCTTGGATTTAAAATGCATCTAAAGATTAAAACTGGTGGTTGACTATTAGAGAGGATTATAGATGAAGGAAAATTATTTTTCATTTTGATGCAAAACTGATTTTGAAGTAAAAAAAATAATAATAATAAAAAATAAGGAGCAGGTGGTACATTATTTTGATAGCAAATAAGGTTACGCAGAAGACGTGTGATCTCTGCATATCGTTTTGCCCCCGTCCTTCAATCAGAGCAGTTAAATTAAAGTAATACCTTGCACGAGCAACAAGATTTGTTGTGAATATATGCTTCAGTGCTTCAGGCTATGTGCTACTTCAGAAATCAGCACGGCTTTGATCTTTACTCACTGAAATGAAAAAATCCTATATGACTATCAAGTAAGTTTCACTTCTTTTTTTTTTTTTTTTTACATTGAATCTTGTTTACCAGAGCAGAAGTACATGTTTACAGGTGAATGGGAATTACTCTGGAGACACAGAAAAGTTTCGCCTCAGACAAAAATGCATATTTTCACCATTCATGTGCTTTAAAAATGCAACCAAGGTCAGTCAAAGATATCCATTTTAGCATTCACTCTACCTGAAGCATGTGGGTCTTTTTTCCTCTTTTGAAATCAAAAGGTGCACTAGGTACAAGACTAGTTGCAACTCTTCATCTCACAAATACAGTTTCCTCAATAAAGCAAAGGTTGGGCAATGACTTTTCTGAATAGCAGGACACAAAAATATAACAAAAAAACACTTCCCATTTTGTATCATTTGATTAACTGCCTTGTATGATCAATCCATGTAACAATTCACTCTTAAGGACTCCTTTAAAGCAACTATGTCACCATCAGGGATGTGCGAGACTAGATGACTAAATGATCGAGTTTGTACTTAAAATCAACTGAATCAACAGGCAGCAGGCTATATTTTCTAAAACTGATTAAGTGAACGCCTAAGTTTATGACCATAATGCACAGCGTACACAAAAATAATTCTGTATGATTAGTCGGTTACAAAATAACCCATTTAAATGTTAATGAAATTAGTCATGCCAAACATCCCTTGTTGTCAACCATTAGGTCCAAAAGTCTGAGATCACATTGTAAAATCTGGGGGTCCAATTTGAACCTGGAGATTTTGAGAAATTTGAAACAGAGAAACATTATGATGTTAAATGAAAAGAAATATTTTAAATTCTGCAATATTTCTAAGTCATTAATCAAATAAGCAAATTTGTGAGTTACCTTGCAAAAACACCCCAGAGTCTTGCTTCCATTGAAGCACACAATCAATTAAATCGTGCTTGAGATCATAATCATCAGGTTTTACACAAGCCTGGAAAAGCCATAAGAGAAACAAAATACTGGAAAAAAAGAGATTCTGAAACTATGCTGATAAATAATGTAAATTTATTGTGTGCTAAAAAGAAACATTTTCAGTACCGTGTTCTTAGGCCATTGGAGACCTACTAGGTAACCGTTCACTGAGGGCACAGGGTTTTACAAATATTTTTACTCCATTGCATTAAAATGATCTTGAGTTGATTATGTTTTTAAATCGCTCTTTCACACAACATGGAGGAGGTTAATAGGTCAACAGGTCACATTTCCAGTGTCTGCCAATAAATGCTTAGAAAACGTAAAGAGTTTACTTTGTAAAATGATGGATTTCAATCTTGTGATGACAGTATGAGCAGCTGTAAACATATCTAATTTGAAGCAAAGCACTAGAATGCGTTTTTTATGTGGAGGTCCTGAGATCTATTTACTTGATTAAATCTGAGCTCCTAATCCTTCATGAGAGACAATGTTGGTCATGTTTTTCGCATCTGTTGAACTCCACTATTGTTGTTTATTTCACCCACAATAAAATATATTACTCTTACTAGCCAAGAATGCCATTAATTTATTATGGATTGTTTATAATATAATATAATATAATATAATATAATATAATATAATATAATATAATATAATATAATATAATATAATATAATATAATATATATACAAGTAATATAATATAATATACAAGTAATATAATATAATATAATATAATATAATATAATATAATATAATATAATATAATATAATATAATATAATATAATATAATATAATATACAACTTAATTAATTTCTGATTGGAAAAGCTTGATTGTTAAAATAGTTGTGTTAATAAAATTTAGATAAGTATTCCCATATGCTATTAATTTGATATTTAGATATTTACAAAATTTTAAAAAGTAAGGGAAAAAAACAGGCTAAAACTTGATTAGTTGTAAATAGTTCTGAATGGAAAAAGTTTTTAAAGTTGTTATAAACAAAGAAATAAGTAATTCCACATGCCATTAATTTATTACGAATTGTTTTTAATAGTTAATACAAGAAAAATGAAAAAAAAAAAGAATTAAAATCAAACAAATAAAAAAGTAAAAAAATACACAACAGCATAACATTGCAGAGCTTGATTAGTTTCTGATTGGAAAAGCTTTTAAAGCCATTAATTCTCTAAGGTTTAAGTCTTCAGATGTTCTGGGTGCATTTTAATGTCTATGCTTTTAAAATGGGATGGGCAGATGAGAGTTGTAATCCTCTCTCCTCTGGCCTCAGAGGCCCGTTTTGACTCCGTGCATCAACAACAAATGTTGACCTTGCTGTTCAAAACTCAAGGCCTTAAAGGTATATGCAAAAAGCAACATGGACACCTCAAAAGAGGACCGCCTTTTGATGTTGAGAGGCCCGTTTTCAAAGCAAACGGGAGATACCCATAGGCTCAAATTCCATCAAACAGTTTTTCATACATGTAGCTCGTAGGTGTTTATAATTACAAACAAGCGGCATCATGATTAAAACATTGCGAGAGGATCAGAGGCCAGGAGAGACATAATAAAAACAAGAAGGAAGAGAGATGCATTCAGATTTTCCTCAGACATCTCACCCAAAACATTCACCTCGCTCATCGAGAGACTAAACATAAACCCTAAAATCCAAAACAATTACTTAAAACGACCAAATCCCAAAGAATGAATAGAAAACACAAAACTCAAGAAAGAGCCATTTTAATTGGTTTCCTCCAGATTCCACACAGGTATCACCTGAGTGACACCCTGACATGGCAATAATGTCAGTCAATTTAAAAGGGTGCCGCTTCAAAGCGAGGAAGGAAACTTGGGAATAGTCCCATCATCGTCTGTCGGCCGGAGATTTTGTTCCGCGGGAGTCACACGCACAGTCAAATGGTCAAGGGCTGTCGTGTAGAGATTAATGAGGAAGCTCTAGGCAGTCTGGGAGGTCAGTGTGACGGGAGGGGATGGGGGTGTGAAAAAGAGCCCTCCAGTATCCCCCAAAAAAAAACATATGAACACACATTGACTCTAAATGAGAGGACTGATTGGTCTTGGATCTGACATCGAGTAATTAAGAGAAATTATGTGGTAAGGATTGTTTCCATAATGTCTTCGGGGGCTCTGTCACAGCGCAGTAATGAAGCCTGATGTAATCCAAACCGCTTTCAAATGGCCTGTGACAAATAAAGACTGACGTTATGGCATGGCAGTTAGAGTGCATTGTGGACTATGTTGTTTCGATGATGTAATCATAGGCTGAGGATGCTTTTAATTACCAGTTAAATATTGAAATTGGCAATTAAGCCAAATAACGTAAACACCATCAGTCACACTTGATGCGCTGAAATAAATTGCAATAACTATTATCGCACACAACAACACTAGGGCTTTTTTGTGTGATGCATAAACTATCGAGAAAATAAATAAACCTGCCAGAAAAGACCTCTGACCATTTCTATCTTTCTTTTCTTGTACTGTCATGTCCAATATGGCATTACAGAGAGAGACCTTCACTAGTCTCTTTAGTGCTGATCTCTCTTGATCCCGATGTGTGGTCTAAATGAAAACTCAAACAGATCCATTCTCTCAAGTTCCCTCACAGATGTGAGGATCAATACAGGGACATGTGGGTATCGATCAGCGTAAATGGTAGCAACACTCACAAATTTGCCAAAACAAGACCTTTTTTTCCAGAGGTCCGAGGCCACCGCCACGTGTGCTATAATGTTTTTACAATGTCTATGGATTTTATTGAGGTAGATTACATAGAATTATGTTGTTCAACTTACAACCAGGACTCTCAGAATGGCAAACCTTTCACTGAGCTTATTGCCGCTGCTCTGGAGGGCATCTTTTCAGACTGCAATTTAAAAGCAGTGTGAGGATGCCAAATTTGATATGCAATAAACATAAGTGCCATAAAAATAAAGATCAGTTGACCTGGTGTTCTCTAGATTGACAACACCTTTTATGAAAATTTCAGATGATTTCTGATGATATACACCTACTGTGTTCTATGTGTGTTTTTAGATAATTGTTCAATATAATCCTGACCATATCCCTTTTCGGACATGGTTTAATTTATCAGTAATAGTTAAATATTTAACTGTGCATTCAAACTTTGCCATTATCTAACGCTCACTTGACACTTAAATCGATCCAGTGACAAAATTATCAACTTCACATCCTTTCTCTTAGTAGAAGGAAAATAAACTATACAGGAAGCGATCAACGAACACTCCCTTTACAATCGCTGAAGCTGTCAGTCACACAGCACAAGTTTATCAGAATACTTGCCAAAACTCCAGTTATGTAATCTCTGATGCTGTTGTTACACTGCACAACAAGCATTTGTGAGAGCGCAGAAATGGCATTGCAATGATGAGATCACTGCATTCACGTGTTCACATGCTCATCACTGCAACCCTTCATGTGATGGGAATAAATTTAAATATAATGCTATAATCAACACTTTTCATGATTTGTTAATCTCAACAGCTGTACATAGAAAAAAGTAGTAAAAGTATTTGAGAGGGTGTCAGCCAATCACAGTAGTGGGCGTTTACTCTGAAATCTCATGGCAGAAACGGCCCTACAAACAGAGCATTCAAATCAGACGGCTAAAATCAGGATAGAAAATAGCCATTTATTTCTAAATTGTAACAATTTTGACCTCAGTGGGACAAATAGAATAACAGGGATAATTTTTTTTTTCAAAAAAGTATTTATTCCATTTGTTTCTTATGCTCCAAACAATGTAATGACTACTGTTAAAGTAAAAAAAAAAAACTAAATTTACAAATCTACAAATCAAAATATTCAAGGTAAATTTTTATATTAATATTAGATTACATAGATAGTGCTGTGTAGACTAAGATAGTCTATACACACAGCAAGATCAAATAAAGTTGGTTGTTTATAATCATCACGTAGGCTAATCTATGCAACTAACCCAGAAACAACAGATCCACACAAAAAACATCAATATCACAACAAATCTAAATGCACCAAACATGAGGTTAATTTGATCCCAGGCATGAGCAGCCTCTGATACGAGCGTCAAATCCTAACGTCAATAGGCATGGTCTGCCACTGTATTATTAAACACACACTTTCATTTGCACCCGTCATACCAATGAGGCTCTTGAGATCAGATGGAAATTGTTTTTGTCTTTCACAAAGTCCGTCTTGTTTTCTGGAGGGACAAACCAAGAGGCCAAGATGTGCATTGGAGTGTGTCGAGTTGTTCAGGGGGATGGAAATGTCCCACAGCTTTATAACGAAGGCATGCTCATTTAATTGTTCCCTAAAAGCATAAAGTCTAATTAGCATAGACATAATTGCTGTGGCTTGCGGCATGGGGCAATTGACATCTAGGCAAGATGTTAATTGTCGTCATTGCCATTGTAACGTTCCTGAATGCACGTTATGCAAATGACGTGTCAAAAAAAAAAAGAGTTCACTCAGCGATTGGTCATTTTAACGCCCGTGTTAATTGGACATATGTTTGTTTGAGAACACATGGCAGCACACCAGTGACTAATATCAAACAGCCTGACGGATTAACACGGCATCGCTAAAGTGCGCTAAACATTTTGTGAGGGTCTGCAACAGATTAACGCGAATTCAGACTTTTCATTGAAAACAAGTGTTTGGTGGATTCAGAATGACTTCATCTAACTAATCTTGCAGTGATTTACTAATTTAAAAATTGAATGCGAATCAACATGTAAGCTATGGGCAAAAAATAAATATTGCCAATTCCAAAAACTGTTTCAGTGTCTTTTTGATCTTAGCTGTTAATTATCGATATTTTCACGTCACCCTACGAAGCGAAATGATCCCAGATTGCATTTATAAGCTGATATTTATCATTAGCAGAATGTTTGTGTTGAGTAAGCCCATCGATGGAGAAGCACAGGGGCAGCACGCATCCATGCTTTGCATTTTATGCAAGACAAAACAATTGATTTTTGCAAATCATTTTAAATACATCAGCAGTCCTTTTACCTGGTTTTCCCAATAGACCCCTAGTGTTGAGTGGAACCATGGTTTGTCTTTAGCAATAATGCAAAATCAATGAGCAGAAACAGAACTATCATCTCCTTAAACGCAAACTGCCATTTCACTGATTTCTAATTAAATTGACAGTGAGTCCAAACAAACAGGCCTCCCTCACTGCAAGGATAATACAATACTCTAGGTTTTAAAGACCAAATAATGTGGCTGACTTCAGAGTAACAAAATTATACAATTTCTCTTTCTCGACGCTGAATGAAAACACATCGATCTGTAAACATACTCCTTTGATCGTTCTAAACGCTCAACAAAGCCTAGTGTCTTGAAATAGATATTTGTATGGTAATTCTTCCATTTATCTTTGAGATGCGGTGGGGAGATGAGAAGCCCTCTTCTATTTGCACTTCCATTAATCTTTTGAAGTCTTAAATGCGTAATCCAATGAAAGACAAAGCTGAAATCCAGAGCCAGTCGTAGCGGATTAAATATTTATAGTGGATGCCTTTCTCCATTCCTACACCAACAACTTCTACGCTTGTTGCTCTTTGCTATGAAGTGAGCTAAGGCGCTTGTGTGCTCGCTGGCCCATAACGGGGAGGACAGTGCAATCAGAAAAGTACCAGAATCAACATGAAATAGCTAACAATTACTGGCACTTTCCCCCAATTTTTACATGGGCAAGAGGAAGCGGGAAGTGCATAAATCAAGCCACTCTGGTAGAACACTTGCTCTAGATGGGGAGGGAGCAGGAAAGTAACTGTGCTGTTAAATGATTATGTACTCATTCTAGTTCTGTCACTTTGTGTTTACACCACTGTCGATGGCATGCCAATCAAGAGCTTTATGAGACCTAATTCACACAGCCAAGACTGGTGTTTTTAGGGAATTTCCACTCTTCACCAATGATTATTCAAAAATCATGTCTGCTTAGATCTCTCTGCGTAATATGAGAAAGAAAAACTTGCCCTAAAACCAACGTCACTCTGTAGTCTCTATTCATTTGTCTTTCATTGCATTTTAATTATTACAGTATATGATTGCATAAATAATGATTAAATGAAATTGCAAAATTAAAAAATACATGAAAAAAGGAATTAAATAAATGAACAGAAACCAAAAAAAGCGGTTTTCCACCGATTCTAAATGTATGCTTGTTCGATGTGAAAATACAAATGGACCCCCAAAAAAGGAGTCTCCTGTGTTGATTTGGGATCTGGCTTTGTTTTTTGGATGCTGGTCCTTGCCCTTATAGAGCTGCCATAAGGGATTTAAAAGATTCCCTGAATCTGGCTCTTTTCAACAGTAAATCCTGGTATTATACTCCTCCAGGCTTTGACTGTTTTACAGCAGCATTTAAATAAGTGAGCATAGGGGAAAATATGTCAAAGGTCTGTAGCAGATGTCCAGTGGTCTTTCCGTTCTCCCTTTGGCTAATTTAGCACTATATTGAGCCTTCAAGGGAGGATTGATGGTCCTGAAGGTGTCCCCCTCCCCATCCCCATCCTAACATGAGCAAGTCTCAGGAGGGAGCAGCTACAACTTCCAACACTTTATTATTGGACAATTTGGAGTCTTCTTTCAGTTGGGTGACATGGCTTAGGAGATGTCACAGACTGCCCAATCAATACTGGAAGCTTAGCTGGCTGAAGTGTCTACCACCGCAGTGGCAGCAGCTGTGGCCGAACACACTGCTGACCTGTTTACGGGATGGTAATTACTTCGGAAGTGCCCAGCTTTTTGGCTCTCACTGACCAGAGCGCATTAATGAAGGAAGGAGAAAAAAAAAAAAAAGCACAGGGCCTGTGCGATCAATCCATCCGTGAGCTTGACCACTGCATTTTAAATGATGGGGTCACTGATGATTAAAGCCAGACAAGGAAACGTGTAAAAAAAAAAAAGATATTTAATTACAAAATCTATCCGTCACTCTGGCCCGCTTGCGGTGGATGTGACTGATGCCGAAAACATGCTCAATTGACAACAGTTATTTTCGGTCTCTCAACCAGTCAGTGATGACTTTTGCATAAAAAGCACGAGGCAAATATTTTTAAGCGAAACAATTGCTTTGCTGTAACGATTGCACTTGATGGAGTTCTGAAAACATAAATTCTGCCACCCAGAGAATTTCTCTGTGAATCGACAAGCGCTAACTCCGGACGTTTCTTGGCTTATTTCCTCTGAATGAGGAGCAGAAACAGACAGAAGCTGTGAGTCTGGCTGCGGTTGCCTGTGGCTCGATCTACTTGACTTGTGGTGCAACAAAGCGCTCAGCATGTAGGCAATCCAAAGCCCAGTAGCTGGCAAATGTATTGATCCTATGGATTTCCTCCAAAAGTAGTGATAATGATATATCATGGCCAGATTTGGATGAACAAACTGTTGGAGAAGTGTGAAACCAATTTAAGGACATAAAGACCATGACTTCCATTTTGAATGCTTCAAACAACAAAGGACAACAGGAGCAAAATCTATAGAGACCTTTAAAGGCTTTTACAAAAGGCTTCATTTGTCTGGAGATGGTTGTTAAATATCTAACTGATATATTTTTCTAAACTTTTTAGAGCAGTAATCATATACAGATATACAATACAATGTCACAGCTCTGTTAAATAGCATTATATTTGTTTCAGTACAGATTATGAAAACACAAATATATATTTGTATATATACACACACGTACGCATTCAAAGTTTGAGTCATTTTAATGTTTTCGAAAGTTGCTTGTGCTCGCCAAGGCTGCATTTATTTGATCGAAAATACAGTAAATGTTACAAATTACACTCTAAAAAATGCTGGGTTGTTTTAACCCAATTTTGGGTCAAATATGGACAAACCCGAAATGTTGGGTTAAAAATGTAATGTAAAAATTTAACCCAATGGCTGGTTTAGTCCATATTTGACCCAAAGTTGGGTTAAAACAACCCAGCATTTTTTAGAGTGTACACTCTAAGAAATGCTGGGTTGTTTTAACCCAAATTTGGGTCAAATATGGACAAACCCAAATGTTGGGTTGAAAATGTAATTTAAACATTTAACCCAATTGCTGAGTTTGTCCATATTTGACCCAAAGATGGGTTAAAACAACCCAGCAATTTTTAGAGAGTAATATTTGTGAAATATTACTGTCTTCTATTATTATTTAATCATATAAAATTATTATTTATTTTATTTATTATTAACTTATTATTCCTGTGATGGCAACGCTGAATTTTCCAGTCTTCAGTGGCACATGATCCTTCAGAAAACATTCTAATATGATGATTTGGTGCTCAAGAAATATTTAAGCTAATATTACGACAAAAAAAAATAGCTTATAACTTTTTTTTTAAACCGTGAAGCTTTATTCAAAATAAGAGCATTTGAAATAGAATTGTTCTGTAAAAAAAAGAGAAAAAACGTATTTACTGTCAATGAATCAATGCGTCCTTGCTGAATAAAAAACATTAATTGATTAAATTAATATATTTTACTGAACCTAAACTTTTGAATGGTAATGTATACACAAACAATTTGGGAACAAATGTAAAAGTAGACAACATCTTAGCATTAAGGCACAAAACAGTGCGTGCTGCAATAGTATCTTATGTAAATTATGTCTTGCTCACAGGGCAAAAAAAAAAAAATCACTAATTTTATTCATCTGATTTTCATACTTTCAAACTGACAGTTAAGAAAACTTTAAACTGTGATGAAGTATAGATTTTTAAAGAAATCTGTAGTTACAAAGCAGTTTTCCTGCATGGATTAAAGTTATGGGAGGACAGAAAGACAACTTATGCGTTTTCTATTATATTCTGGGAAATCTGGTCATAATCCTGCATGTTAAATATCAGACACTTTCATTTTTCATCCTGAATCAATACATCTGTGCTTTAAGCTCCTTAGTATGCCGAAGAATTGGATTTCTGTGAACACACATTACATATACACGTTTGTATTAAAATCTATAATTTATATTCCATTTTCACCTGATTAAAATGTAACATCTGACTATGGAAACCCTTTGCAATCTTTCTGACATCATGAAAAAAAAACATTCATTTTAATCTCTGAAACATTTTAATTACTAGGTCAATTCTGACTTTCATTGGGGGGGGGGGGATAATCTTTTCACAAAATCAAATTAATGGTGCAACTTAAAAAATGAATAGAGAAAAATGTTATTTAAACTTAAGATTTCACTCACTGGTATCCAGAAAAAAAATCTGAGATGTGCATTTATAAATATCAATTACATTTCAGGTTTCTGTTTATATCTGTAACAAGAAATTTACAACTAAATTCACAGTAACTTCATAGGCGCATGTTAAATATCAGACACTTTTATGCAAATACAATACAAAGCTGAATAAAATGTCAAAAAATATCAACAATGTCTCTTTCTGTTCCAGGCTACACACCTTTGAATCAGCCTTTTCTTTTGGAAATGAAAATGGGCCGCATTTATGTCAGTTTGCTTCTCCCCGCACTGGACATCTTGTTTGATGGCAGTTGTAATTTGGCATGTTTTTTTTTTTCCCCCTCTCTCCCCTTATATAAATTCTGAAAGGAAACTCTCAGTCTTTTATAGTTATGTTTTAAATTCAAGCGCTCGCCAGCATGCTGAGTGTTCATTTTAGAACTGTGATGGCCAAATCAAGATAACAACATGTCTCTCCAGACAAAATGACCACAGCATGATGCTGCCAGCTGAAATTAATTCGGCAGTTGACTCGAGGGGGGATTCAGAGGCAGTGTCTGCCGCACCTAGTGTACAAGTCTTGAATATTTAGGGAGCCTTATCTTTTACATGCGGTTCACAATTCACTCCCCGGCATTTACTGATGAAAATGTACAGAGCAAAATATTTTCGTTGAGATCCTCACAGTGCCATTAAGGAAATGGTGGTGCTTCAGTCCTACAAAAGGTAAGTTTGTTGGGAGCTCTGTGGCTGCCTTTGTGTTTCTGAGGCAATTCTGGAGAGGTCAGAATAAAATAATTGTTCCTGCCTATGTGTCCTGACATCTAAGGTTTTTGGGAGCGGATTCAAAAGTGCACCACTTTGATCGCATGTGTAGCTTTGCTTTATAACTTTAAAAAGAAAAAACACTATTGCTATATTTTTGGAGAAATATATTTGAATGAGTAATGGATCAAATGAATTTTTTTTTCTAATGGCTACAAAAAAAATATTTTCATCCAAACTACATGAGGATTTTTCTTTTATTTGTACATTGAAATGATTTCAAATTATCAAGATAAGCTGTTAAGTTACACGTGGACCAAAATATGGCATATTTATTTTTAAATATGTCATTTTAAAAATGACAACACAGTTTGGTCCACCTGTGACTTACCACCTCATCATGGAAAAAAAAAAGTTAATAATATAAATAGCACAAGATGCAAATCGTCATGACCACATGCCCAGCCAATTCTAGATCCAGCTCATGGGACATGGCTTTGTCAGTCATGTGGAAATATGTTTTCTAGGTCAGGTCAAAATTCTGACATTTCGATTAAATGGAGATGTTAATGTTTGGAATATTGCCAACGTGATTTCACAGACTGATCAGTATCATACACGACATACGTGGGAGACAGTTCATGAATATATCTATATAAACTCAGATTAACAGTCTGGGGAGTGGCTGAAAGACATTTTAAATAAATGCATTATAATAGTGGAAAAGGAATAAAAAAATTATAACAATAATAGCATAAATATATGATTCATTTAATATAATAATTCGTGCTTTCAAATTGTTCAATAATGTGCGTGTATGTATATTCATACACACACACACTCTGTTAACAAACTTATGTTAGATGCAATCGATTTGACAGCACTAATAATAATGTAACAGTTTCTCCTTTCTTACACACTAAAAATGCTGGGTTGTTTTAACCCAACTTTGGGTCAAATACGGACAAACCCAAATGTTGGGTTAAAAATGTAATTAAAAAATGTACAGTTGAAAGTGAAAGTTGAAGTTGGGTTAAATTTTTAAATTACACGCTCTAAAAAATGCTGGGTTGTTTTTACCCAATTTGGGGTAAAATATGGACAAACCCAGCCATTGGGTAACATTTTTAAATTACATGTTTAACCCAATGGCTGGGTTTGTCCATATTTTACCCAAAATTGGGTTAAAACAACCCAGCATTGTTTAGAGTGTAGTTAATAATTTTGTACTCATTTTAATTGATCATTACCATGTTTAAAGCTACCATATAGGAAGATATGACTCTCAGTTATGGCACGACCACTTGACGTCTCTATTCAGAGAGCAGTGTTGTAAATAATTACACACAATTAGCACTTAATTAATGAGGCTGAAACAACGAGACAGTTCCCCTGGTGCACTTTTTCAGCTTGAGCAAAACACAGCCTTGCTGTTGACAATATGCCATCTGTTTCCAAATCCAGGCCCTGCGAGCTCCGTTCAGTGATAATATGGCGTGTTGAAACAGTAATCTCCCCCTTGGGCTGACATAATTACGACTCCGTGTTAATCACCTAACAATTAGCAGCCATCAGTTCCAAGGGGCAATCAATGAATTAGGAGACTCTCCCACATGTTCAGTGTTGTTCTGCTCATTTAAAAGCATGCTCTTCAGACTGACACCTTCTGTGCACAGAAGAAAAAGTCATTTGCACTTGCACCAATTAAGATTACTAATATCCCCTGGTGAATTGAAGCACTTTTCACACCTTTTGTGGTGTTGATTTTTTTTTTACCCCCCTCTCGCTTTTTTCATTTCCTCTCGCTTTCTTTTTGTCCATGTTTCCGCGAGGAATTATTCGGAATATTTGACTTTCCTCCATCAACATTCTCCTCATATTAGAGCCATTTATTATGAATAATATTGTACAATTGGATTTGAACAAAACTATTGAAGCAGGTGCAGCCCTGAGACTGATCTTCATCCCTATTGTGTTCCATTCGTTTTGATCAACAATATTAAAAACAATCCAAATCCGAAAGCGCACCATCGATCATGTCGCAAATACGTCTCCTTAAGTGGCACACTTCAAGCCGCATGCCTAACACTGCACATTCAAAACAGACACGGCCGAGAATCACGTCAGTCGAATTTGCTAATCGACAATAAGAAGCCAGATTCACTCTGCATGTGTGGTTTATTTCCCTACAGAGTGTTAGACTTTAAAAGCGGGGTAAAACTTAAAAAGAAACGCTTATTATTTCACATAAGGAGCCCTGATTGTTTCACCAATGGCCTTTATTCCTTTCATTATTCCTTCTATTGCCACAGATGTTATTACTGTGTACAGATGGCCACCTTCCCTTATTAGTATTACTGCACTATATGGCTGAGGCGACATGCATGAATTGATGTGTGAGGTGGAAATATTATACATCTGTAATATATGCCTAGTGACATATTGTAATGCATATGGGGGGGGGGGGGGGTAAACATGCTCGGGCCTCCATATTCATTCATAACCAGCTTCTTTTTCCCTATTCAGCGGAATAATCAACAGAGGGTTTGGGAGTCAGGTGCCGGCCCTAGAACCGGGGCAGGGGGCTAATTTAAATGTCAGCCTCAACATCACCAAAAAGTACCTATGGCAATCACTGAAAGGTTAAATAGGTTTTCTGTCTTGTTCTTAATTTGCTGAAATTGCTAAATCAATACCCGCAGTTGTAGTCACAGCTTCTTGTTTTACTGCTTCAAGATAAAGTCTACAGGAAGGCAATCTTCACTTCCAATTTGCAATGTTCAGCATCAGGGTGCCTCTTATCAGTGCTTTTAAAAAGCAGCTGTCCACCGCGTTTCCTGCGCCAACACACAAGACTCCCTCCGTGACGTGGGACCTCAAAAACACCTTGAACCGGTGGGAAAAAAAATGGAAAACGGACCTAAATTATTTGAATAAAACATTCAGTGCATCTTATTTCTCTCCAACCATTTCAAAGGGAATTCACTTTTTTTTTTTTTACGGTATATATATAAAGCTCCGTTCCTATAGAGTACATTACAAACAGCTGTTCATCCGACTCAGAAGCTACAGGGAGAAAGGGCACAGCCTTAACTCACAGCCCAGTACGGTTCACTGGATAATGTGTGTGTGTGAGAATGTTCACATTGGTGTGTGTCATCCTTTTTGTCTGCATATAAAACACACATTTCACCCTCAGCTGTTTTGGGTACATGAACATGTGAAAAGGCATAGAAAGCAAATGTCCATCCATGTGCTCAGTTCTAAAGCCTTTCTTACCCTTCCCCTGTTGAGTGTTTTAGCATTATGCTAATGAAGCTTTGGAAAGTGTGTGTTCATTTAGCTTGTTTTTAAGGCCCTTTCAGATCTTTTGTCCCAGTGTGGGCACTGTTAATCCATCTTAAAACCTCTTTTTAATCTCTCTTTCATTAGTGGAGATAACCGCAGAATGCCACCTCCACTTTGATTGTGGGTTGGTGGTATGAAAAAAAAAAATGCTAGTGTATGGCCTTATATTAATGGCCTTAGACTGCAATCAGAGGGCTCTGGGGACTTTTGCGTTTTATTGCAAAAATAATTTCACATGTTCCAGAACAGATTAAAGAAAATTTAATCTGGATATTAAGAACATTATATCCTAAAGTTTAGGGTCAGAGCTGCTACAGACAGGAAGAAATCCACAGAAATTAGAAATGGATTTGATTAGGGCAAACTGTAGATTTAAAGACTATAAAAAGAGGGAGGGGTAAAAACGGCATTATTATCATCATCATCATCATCATCCAAGCCTGGCTTGGAAACTACAGTCAGCCTTTTCTCAGAATTTTCAAATTATTTTGTGACATCCTAATTTGTTCTGAGCAGATTTCGAGAGGGAATAAATAGCAACCAACTGAACATCATTCTCAGAGTCATTTACATTTCTCTTTCATTCATCAGAAAATACACTTATAATCTTAAATTCACAAATGCTCCCTCGACGACGCAAACAGTTCAAACAGTTGCACTCGTCACTTTCATGATCTGAAGAAATCGTGGTTAAAGAATGCCTTGTTTACAATTTCCTATTAGAAAAAAAAAAGGTTCAAGAAGTTAATTTCTTGCCTCATGCCAACAATTGTAATGCTTGGGGAAACACTGCCATCTACTGGTGATGCAAAAGTGTCATGTTAGAGGGTTACCTTTTCAAAATGCATAAGAAAACATGCAAATAGCCTACGTGTTAAGTAACAGAGCTCCTCGGGGTGTGTGCAACACATATTGCATGCACATTTCAGCCTTTAAACAGCTCAGCGCAGGTCTTGCTGCATGGCACGGTGGAACCAATGACAGTTTTATGTCTGTAAAGAGGCATTAAGACCCAAACAGCCACAATTGTACTGCTTTCTAAACCCTTCGGAGAGAAATACAGGAGCTTCTAGTGAGAAGAGTGTGTTCAAAGTTAGCAGTGATGGTTAATAGCGCAAATTATTCATCAACGGACTCAAGCCATATACTACAGAAAGTTAGATTTAAAAAAAAAAAATATTGATGTGTAAATCACGCCACATGCAGGGCACATCATATCATGGAAGTAGTCTTCAAATGAAGGGTATAGTAATACTGTGAGAATAATCAAAGGATTACTGCAAAAATGAGCAGTTAACTGTAAAATAAGTCTCTCCGCCCTGGCGGCGTGATTATACTTAAGCCCTGTAGTTAGGCGTTTTGAATTTCCATATTCGCACACACGTTCCGAGACAAAGGTAAAGGAAGACGAGGAGGGTGACAGCATGGAGGTAGTAGCCAAAATGTCTGCCGCACCTTTTATTGAAGCGTATGAAAGGAGCTGAAGGAAACCCACACCCTGTTTTCATTAGCCTCATGTCAACCACAGAGAGAGAGAGAGAGAGAGAGAGAGAGAGAGAGAGAGAGAGAGAGAGAGAGAGAGGAGAGAGAAAATGCATTTTCTTTCCTTTCTACCTATGCCTCATAATACTGCATGTAGGGAACCAAAACTAGAAAGGACATTTTTGTGTTTGTTTGTCCGGACCTTTTTGTGTTTCTTTGTTTTTTTCTTTAAAAAAAGGGTTTTGGTATCACTTTAGTATGGGGGAACACATATTCACTATTAACTACGACTTTTGCCTCAAACATCTTAATTTAGGCTACTGCTTATTAATAGTTAGTAAGGTAGTTTTTGTAGCATTTGAGTTTAGGTATTGGGTAGGATTAAGGTATATAGAAAAAGTCACGCAGAATAAAGGCAATATTATTATATTATTTGCTTTAAGTTCTACGAAATATCCTAGTAATATGCATGCAACTAGTTAATAGTGAGAATTGAACCCTAAAATGGTGTTAACAAGGTTTTAAAAGCTTGCAAAAAAATATCTAAACCTACTTCTGATTCAAATCCAAAATAAATACATAAAATATTATACATATTTTATAGGATGGCCAAGTAGATGACATAGATACAATTTTAGATTTAAATAAATATCATTGCCAAATGTATAAATGTGAATGAAAAGATTAATCACGAAGAAAAAAAAGAACAATTATCTTATGCATCTCATCAGATCAAATTCGAGCACAAACTTTTTTCCGGGCCATAATTAACACACTGTAAAAAAATATATTTTTAAGATTTGTTATCACAACATTTTTTTCTTTTGTCAAATCAACATAATTTATTTAGTTCAGATAACTTATTACTTTGAGTTTCTGATAATTAAACCACTTTTTCCAGTTCAATCAACTTAAAATTTTAAGGCAACCAGCTTACTTTTTTAAGTTAAACCAACAATATTTTTTTTACAGTCCCGATCTCCCCATTTCATCTGTTTTGACTCAACATATCTGCAAACCATCTCTAAATATGACTAAACAAAAGATATTTTCAGAATTTGCAGTGCTTGTGAAAACAAAACCAGATGTTTCAGCAAGAAGGAGTGGAAAATTTACACATTTAAATAAAACATATATCACAGTACTCGAGTAGGTGTGCGTGTATATAAATATGGAAATGGAAGGATTGTGTCACTCGCTCATGGCTGTTCCTTAAAGCCGTTATATTATACAGTAAATTAACAACACAAATTCCTCCTTCTAAATGCAGATGTTGTTCTAAAAACTCATGGAGCATTAAGAACATAAAAAATAAAAAACAAACACTAAAAAAAAGCAAATAAGCGTCACAAATTACAAATTATCATGTCCCTACCAAGTGCCCTCATCAGTATGCAAACAGAAACAGCGGAGCAAAGATGAAGAGAATCGCAGCACAGGAAAAGTGCGTGTCGATCAAGCCGCTACGACTAGCTGAGTGACATTGTGTTTGTTAAAGCCCTGTGAGTGGTGAGAGCAAGCCTGGCTTATTACCATGTAGCATCCACGTTAAGACTCAGCTTGGGGAAGTGCGCTCTAACAGGCACAAGACCCCCTCAACCGAACATTTCGGCTTATACACATCACTGCCCCGAATGAGCATCAGCAAACCAATGACGCCTCTGCCAGCAAATTACATTCCTTAATGATCGTTTGACTGTGATTGTCACACGCATCACTCTGTGCTCATGCAAATGTGCACCCCTGACTGGCCAATGGCAGATGAAGTAATACTGCCCCATGCGTGATTAAAGATGATGGATCTCCCTGGTTGATTACCACCACCAAAAAAAAAAACAAAAAAACAGAAAGACTGCCCACCGTAAATCCATTCGCCCTAAACGTCAGCCAACGTGACTCACTCTCACTTATAAAAGGAGAATTAATGCAGGAAGATTAAGTTGAAGCAAATAACAGGGTCGCTTGGGAAATTGGTACCCCCTGAGAACTGAACGGAGGAGGGCTAGAACAATACATCCCTCATCAGGAACGGCGCAGAATTACAAGCACATGGAATTACTACAGCAGCGCTCCAAACTCTGACACAGCAGTACCAACAGTAACCACCATTTAACCCAAATTACACGCATACTGCAAGCAACCACAGAGACAAGATAGTAAAACAACCACACGGCACGAGGGTTCATGCAATATTTTGGCAACTCAGTGAGAAAGAGAGAGAGAGACGTTCAAAAATATTTACCAGAATGTTTCCGTCCTCTGAACCGCCCTATTTGACTGTGTTTGAGAGAGTGTGCGAGCGTGCCTGTGTGTCTGGGGTTGAGCTAGCCTCTTCTTGGACCGGGGAAAAAGCAGACGGGGGATAAGACAGTGTGATGTGTGTATGAAGCCGTGGCCCCGAGACGCATGACCCACCGTGATGTTTCGGGAGCCAGTCAGTGACCTCCCGCTCTCTGTGTGATTAATTCCCTTTGCCCTGCGCTCGGCTGGCCCACAAAATTGTCCCCAAAAAGGCACACAAAGCAAACAATAAACAAACACATTCAAATGTGTACATGTAGACTGGATGTGCATTTATAGATGGGAGGGAAATTGCATTGGGAAAAAAAACTGTGAAGGAAAACAAAGCAGCCAGTCAGTCAAAATGGAGGTTTGCAGAAGGGAAGCCATAACCACAGCCATTACGAATAGTCTCTCTCTTTTTCTCTCCGACCAGAGATTCTTCTCCCCTGCGCCGTGGTGATTCTCATTTTCTGACAGACTGAATTACTATTCATTCACTTTCGTTTCTGATTATGTGCTGGACAGAGAAATTTGGGGGGCTGCGAATGCAAATTTTTTTTTCTTCCTCCCCTCTCGTCTAACACCATGACAGCGGTCTCTGCCGTCACAAGGGCAAAGTGGGGAGAGGAGCAATCTAGCATCCAGGGATATGAATTTCTGATCAGTGGCGGGTCAGCTGCTCCTACCGCAGGCTTACAGTAATCCCATTGGACAGCTGGCTCTGATGAAGACAGGGAGACGGCCACACCACAATGGAGGTGGCTTACACTCGCGAGAATCTCGCTGTAATTTAAAGTCACGCATTTTGAGCACTCGCGTCGGGAAGACCAACACGGAGCGATTTAACCGCTGGAACGATTATGTAGATTATGCTAACCCGCTCTACACACCCCTTTTTACACCGCTTCCATTGTTTATATTACCTCTCGGTCAAACGTGCGTGCCTGACACGCTGTTTAACAAACATTTTAATGCGCCCCCTCGGGCCCGCGCTGATTAATGAGCCTGGATTTGAGTCCATTCACTAGGAACACTGGCATTCATTCATGTATAATGTAGGGAAGAGATCCAGGTTGGGTGGGGAATAATGAATCTTTTTAATCAGTTTGGGTAAGTGTGTCGATGCATACATTTAGAAACGCAGGTTTTGTGAGGGTTTTAGGGTGGAAATCCAGCCTGCTCTGGGAAGAGGCCACAGATAGCCCTGGGACTCCATGAGCAAACACGAGCGCAACGAAGTTGACCAAGACTATCAGCGGCTGTTAGCCAGAGACAGACAGAGCACATTCTTATAAAGGTCATGAATGGGCTGTGTGGACACATGACCAAACCAACTTCGTAAATGTTATTGTACAGGATGACCCGTCCTGTGTGAGGTAAGGTGTGCCACAATCTGCCTTAGTGGACATAGAAGTCGGTCCCAAAACTGAATTACAGGTTTTCATTTAAACCTGTAAAAATGTCAAATGTTTAAAACAAAGAAATATTTTAATATTATTCATTACTTCTAGGTCACTAATCATGTAAGCAAATTTGACATTAGGCTCAACATGCTCTTTAGATCATCTCAAATCATGCTAGAGATCATTATTCACATTTACATAAATGTATATCAAATAATGAATATATAATATAATAAGTATATAATATAATAAGTGATCTCAAACTTTTAGAACATGTGTTCTGTTCTCCTGTTGATTAACTTTTGAATTTATAAACGTGCAGGCGTGGAAAGTGGAAACTGTGTTGTAGTTTAGATTTGTAAACTTTGTAGGTAAGATTTGTAGGTAAGATTTTTTTTAGAAAGATATTAATACCTTTATTCTGCAAGGACAAAAAGGACATTAATTTGATTAAAAGTGATCAAAAGATTTCAAATATTTCTATTCATCAAAAATATCATGGTTTCCACAAAAATATTAAGCAGCACAACTGTAACACTGAAAATAGTATTTTTTTTTCTTGAGCATCAAACTGTATTAGAAATAGAGCCAGACCGATATATCGGCAGACCAATATTATCGGACGATATTAGGCATTTTCCAAACTATCGGTTTCGGCAGTTATAATGGCCGATAAATGAATATTTCAAAAATAAAATAAAAATGGATGAAACACACTTGAACAATGTCATGAGTGTTAGAGTTGTATAGTTTGTCCACCAGAGGGCACTCTACACCGTTCCTGTTGGCAACACTCGTTGAGTTGGTCACGATACATACATTGCTTGAATAACAATTAAAAGAACATCCCCATCAGTTCTCTTAACTCAAACAAGCATGATACAATTTGTGACTAATCATCTCCAGTTTAAATAAATAAATAAATAAAATATCGGCCGATATATCGGAATATCGGATTTTAAAACCCAAAAATATTTGTATCGGTATCAGCCTTCAAAATCCTTTATCGGTCGGGCTCTAATTAGAAAGAATGATTTCTGATGACTTTTCTAACACTGAAGACTGGCGTAATGATGCAGATAATTCAGCTTTGCATCACAGAAATAAATAAAATTTTAAAATATAGGCTACACATTGAAAACATCTATTTTAAAATCTCTGTCACAATATTACTGTTTTTACTGTATTTATCGTCAAATAAATGCAGCATTGGTGAGCATAAAACTTCTCTCATTGACCCCAAACTAGAGTAGGGTATGTAATAACCTTATACAAACGCAAAAAAAAAGTGGCAACAATGCAATTTTAAACTTTGCTTTTCACTCGAAACTGACAAAGTTGTGCATAGACTGCAAACAATAAAAAATTTGAATGCCTTTACAAAAAGTTAACTCTAATGGAGCACTATGGAACTGAAGCAAAACTACACCCATTCAAAAACAATGAATCTTATCTGAAAATGTTATCAGCAGTGAATTAATATTCATTTATGAGAACTAAAATACACCCATCTACTTTAAGTCATGATGACACGGCGACAAAAGGCTGCTCCACAACAGAATATGCGCTGACCCACAGAGTAAAAACACAAAACATGACAGCATATTGTTCCACCATAACTAAAAACCAGAGTCTTTGCCATAAAACTGCTTTTGTGGGAATTTTAATGATGGGGAAGTCATCCACAGAGAATGAATAATGAATGAAGCATTTGATTTTGGACGCAGAGTCAGGGGTTCCTGTAGTATAAAGGATATTGTGGAGAGAGTGTGGCAGTTGAAAAGCATGAAAACCCAGGCGGGGGGAAGAGGGGGCAGCGGAATCAGCAGAGTTTGCTTCAGCGAATTAATTCACCTGAGTACTGTGAAGGCGAGAAGCTCGGAATATTAACAGGGCTCTTATTGTAATTGCATGATTACGGTGCACCCGGACACCAAACAAAACCATTATTTTGCTATTTTTTACACACATATTTGATTAAAGCCAGGTGACATGTTTATATATCCATGCACTTTTGGACACTTTCGAGTTGATGGGACGAGATCGGAACAATGATGTCACTCCGACAGAGGGCAACGGCCGCCCAATCAGATGCTACGATCCCCCCTGCAGCTACTCCAAGCCTCTCCTCATAACCGGAGGAGCAGGTGATTTACAATATGGAAACGAATAGTTCTGGATCTTCATGATGCCTCTCGCAGAGGGGAACCAATTTTGAAGGAGGTTAAAGAAATGAGATTAAGGACCAGGCCCCATGCTGCACCGCCATAAGATTGGGCCCAGGGAGGCACATGCATTAGGCCGCTGATCAGAGTTCTGAGATGAACACTTGTTCAAAGAAGGAAAAAAAAAGAAAAAGAGAGGCTGATGGAAAAATAGAGACAGAGAGAGAGTGAGAGAGAGAGAGATGACAACATGTGGGGTAATGAAAGCGCATTGTGTCGTGCTAGATTGTATGGAGGCGACTAATCAGATCTCAGAGGGTAGAAGGGTGCTGGTGTCATTCGCCCGGGTTCTTCTCGCTATTGTCGTGATGGACCGGCCTTCACTACGAGGCCTTCGCTAGATGATGAGTGTCTCGCACATGAGGGGTTATGGGAAGTTCACGTGAACGAATGAAGTCCATTTCCGAGGTGTGCGATGAGAGAACAACACAACCGGTGTTTTCAATTTACAGCTTGGGCCAAAGAAACGTACATCTGCGGAAGAAAGACGAAGAAGAAAAAAAAGCCCAAAAAAATGCTTCCCGCGGAGGTGGCCGGCACATACAGTGAAGAATGTGGTGGGACTTCTCCAGAACGTGCCAAGATGAATTGTGGGATCGGGGTTGTGTTTTAAAAACATTAGTCAAATTACACGGCCAGGAACTTCCGTGCATATTGGGAGAATTTGGAGATCTTGCCCGAGATAGGAACTGCAAGCACCTCGGAACTCGAATTACCTCAGGCGTCCATGCAGGGAAGTCGAAAATAACCAGCATCACCTCATTATGCGTGGGTGGGCAGAATTATGACTGGTGGCAAATTAAGTTGTTACATCTGCGCCGTGTTGAAATATGGAGTGCAAATAGATGCGGTCAGGCAAAGTCGCAGAAGCGCTTGACTTTATCAGGAGACATGCTGGGCACCAATCTCTCTCTCTGCCAGGCAGGTCATTTACCTCCAGAGCACACTCGGCAGTATTGAAGCAGTCGGGACTATCTGTCCCAGACACATGCCTGACAGAACACCGTGCTGAATGCACAAATGCATTTAAAATGCAGCTAGCATTTTTTCCCCAGACACACGCATGCACGTGGTTTCTAAAGGGGTGAAATTCAGCATGCATCTGAATATTGTATTAGTCTGACTGTGTTGCAGCTCAATTTCAATGAACAGAAAAACACCTGATGATGTGGAGAGCATAGTCTCAAGGATCTCAAGGTGTAAAGGAAAGTGGAGTGCTAAAGCAAATAATGTAATAAAAAAAAAAACTTAACAAAATTTGTGGAGGCATAATGTCATGATGGCGATACAACAGTCCTGATCTTGAATCTCCCTGCAGAATACTCTACTTTTTCTATTTAGTCAAGAGAATTATTTTAACAAAACTGATTCACTTCTTATTTGAAAAAGCTTTTTCAGTCGTGTGGTCCAACTAACATGCGGAAACACGCAGAAAACAGGAAAGTACAAGTCATAAAGTCTATAATAGTCAAAAAGTTTAGTAACATATCAGATAATTTGACCTTTTCCTTAAAACTTGCCAAAAATGTATTAGCCTATATTTATGGGAATTACAACGTTACAGTACTAGGGTGTAACGATACCCTCATGTCACGATTCGATACTGAACTCAACTCACAATACAATATTATTGCGATACTTCAAGACATATAGTGAAAGGTATATAAAAAATGTGCTGTCGATTAAAATGCTAACTTTGATATTACATTGTGGGTTTAAATGAATAGGCTTGGACTTGGTGCTTGTAACCCAAGCATAATGGTGACACCAGAATACAAATATTCATGATTCTGAAGCTGAAAATACAGAATCATTTTAGAATTTTATTTACATATATTTAAAATAATGTTGGACACTTTTTACTGGTCAAGTTACAGAAGTCATGTGGCATTATCAGAATATTTCCCCATTGCATTATTTTACATTATAATTAACATTTATAGTAATTTAATGTAGTACTACTGACACTAAAACTCTGAAAACGTACATTTTTTCCTCACACAGTAATTTTTATTTGGGGGAACTATCCACAATACATATTTTCACTATCCACGATACGCATTGTTGCATTTTTGTATTGCAATATATTGTGGCATGATATATTGTTACACCCCTATACACTACCATTAAAAATTTGAGGGGTTTTTTTTATTAATAATTGTAGGATGCATTAAATTGGTTAAAAGGGAAAGTAAAGACTTTAAAAAAAATCTATATTTCAAATAAATTCTGTTTTTTAAATAAATGAAAGAATTCTGAAATATGATTTGCACAAAAATATTAAGCAGTGCAACTGTAATCAACATTGATAACTAGGGATGCAAGATATTATTGGCACGACATCGGAATCAGCCGATGAATTCTTACAATATCTGCAGATATGAAAGAATTATGCCGATATGATAACGTGCCAGCAAGTGCGCAAGGAGTGCTAGCCATAAGATGACGTCACCAGTGTGGTCATTATTTAAGTAAATTTTTGCTTATGTGGTTATTATAGTTTGTGAATGCGAGCACAGAGGAACGCGTCCGTCGTACGATACCCATAAACTCTCTCACAGTCACTCACAGCAACAGCAGCCTCCTTCAGGCCCTAGTGCCAGGCCAGAACAATGTTATATTTATTTAATGGAGGCGCTGTAATAAATTTAAAATAGAATACACAAATAAGTTACTTCCATTTCTGAATAAATAAAGCGGTAATTGATGTCATAAATGACAAACATGACAATTTTATCATAAATTAATAAAATCTATATAAAATGATCAAATGGATGATGAAAATAGCTTGAATCTATGCAAGGATCTCTAAAATTATAGTATAATTTGTATCTGAAGCTAAAGACAGCATCAACTGAAGACATGCCTCCCACACTTCATGTGTTGACGACTCCATTTTTCATCTACAAATGTTAAATCCAAATTAAACTGCATTTGTTTGGGAGGGGGAAATGTGACTGACTTTATTTTTGTCACTTTTTCAGAGCTTTTAATACTCTTATCATTAAAAATAAGAGTATTTTAAAAAATTAAGAACTTTCTTAACAAGTAACATTTTGGTGAGGAGATATCTGAAAACAGAATGGAAAAAAAAATGATTTTGGTCAAAACTAACTAAAAAATGAAAAATAACCTAATTCATTTATAATTCTTGCACAGGAGAGAAGGTGTTTCCAAAAAAAGGGGGAAAAATGTAAATCAGTGTTGGCCAAAATGAGTTGAAACATTTCGGCATCGTATTTTGACAAAAATCTAATATCGTGCATCCTTATAACAACAAAAAAAAGTTTCTTGAACACCAAATCAGAATTTGAGAATGATTTCTGAAGAAGACTGGCTGCTAAAAATTCATTCTTTTTCCATTACAGAAATAAATTACACTTGAAAAAAACACATTCAAATAGAAAAGTTATTTTAGAATTATAATTATGTTTCAGAAAATTACTGTTTTACTGGATTTTAATCAAACAAATGGAGCAAAGTGTTCAAACAAAACCTTAAAACCAAAACGTACTTTTTACAATACATAATTCAAGGTAAAAAGGAAGCATTACTTTGTAATTGAGGGTTTCACCAAGACATTAAACTGAAACTTTTCTTGGAAATGACATAAAACCTTTTTAAAACCATGTGTGAAACCAACAAGAATAAAAAGAGTGCATTTCTGCATAATGGTCAGTGACATAAGGGTCAACTATAAATCAAACAAACAAAACATAGGCTAACTGCTAAGTGCAGTAACCACATGAGTTAATGATACTATAAAGGCATAGAAAAGGACACATACG
The DNA here is from genome assembly GCF_016745375.1 of Pimephales promelas. The sequence goes on from NW_024121133.1 coordinate 19,524,096, forward strand.
AGTTAGACCACGTCTCAGTTTGTTCCGGGAATCTCCTTAATCGCCAAATAAATAATGAAGGGTGTATTATTCCGCATGGATAATGCTATTTCCTTGTCAAATGTTGTCTATCAGAGATGTAATGAGAGCTGCATTATTCCAGCAGGGTGGAAGCTAATGAACTTAAATTCATTTACTATGACTATTCAAGGGAGAGAGAAAGAAAAAATGCAAGGCTATAATTTCAAGGTGTGCGCGGAACGATCGGCTATCCGTTTCCCTTATTTCCAGAAGACACCTGTGGAGCGGTTTGCCTCGATGCCCCGCAGAGAGCAACACATCAGTCTAGTCGGCAGGGAGTCGTCATCATTTTCTTTTTGATTAACGATTCCACAACTAAATATGATAGAATACGATGGTAAGTACATTATTTAAAAAATAAATAACTCACAAAACTTTGGCTGCATGCGTTTGAGTGTTGTCACTTAACAGACAAGCATCAAGGAGAGAGTTTATTTTTTAGTGTCAATTATAGGAGTAAGTTCCAGATAACAATGGCCACAGTTCCATGCATTACAATGAAGAAGAAAAAGATAAACTAATTATTTGACTTATAAATTAAGCTTTGCTCCTACAGAGAAAGCCATTGTGCCTGTGTAATTAATTTCTTATACTATTTGTGTGTACATTTCATAATTATTCAAATTTCCAAAAGGGCTGAAACGCTTCCTTCGGTGGAGAGAGTGATTTTCTACACTTGACTTCCTGTTATAATCAAGGTCTTTCTAACCTGATAACTGAAGGTTACGCCTCGGTGAATAATTCAGTAAGGCACGAAAAACTCTGGCAGCATGGAGAGCACTAATCTTATATAGTCACAGTAAAGGATATTAGGGAACAATTGGCAAAAGTGACACATCTAATAGAGAAAGATTACTCTGCGCTACATCAATTTGATTTGAATTGAATACATTTCACGAGCATTTTCAACTGTGCCGCACGGACAAAATGTAAGAATGCAAGGTGTCACAGGAGGCCAGGAACAGTCGGCTATTCTCAGACTAAAGCCCGCATTTATGATGAGAGAAACTAGCATTTCAACCCTTTTTAAATGGCTTCACCACTTCCCTTTTCCAAAGCAAAACTGCGGTTTAATCAGGGGAGACACGCAGACGATGAAAAAGGGTGGGAATGATTCAAGATGTGAATGCGTTCCTTGAATGTTGGGAGCCACAGGGTTTCTACACCTTCGCCTATAGCCTACATGCTTTTCAGAAAAAAAAATCAGTTGATCTAGAGGGGAATTATGGGTAAAATGTGCAGCTGAAAAATGATGGGGCGCAATCTTTACCCTTAATCTCTCATTGAGTGGCAAGCCGGTCCCCAGCCTGACAGACACCATTAATTTTAAACTGTACTTACATTACCAAGTGTATGTGTGTGGTGGGTTTTTTTTCTCTCTCCTTTGCCTGAACCTTGATCCTGAAAACGGTGCGATGTCAGCGTAGCCTGAATTCAAGCCCACCGCAGCTAATAGACCACCATTCATTCAATGATTCATTCATTTTAAATGGAGAGAGCAAGAGTTAATCAAAAATATTCCCTGATTGTGCACATAAAAAACACATTATCAACAGATGCTTTTTAAAATAACCCAGCATGGAACACTTAAGCTAAGGGTCTTCACGGCAGCTGCAATTCTGATCCGCGTTTGCATACGTTATAAAATAAAAGATCAAGTGAGATTTGTGGAGATTCTTACTAGAAATTCCTCACAATGAGAACCATGACTACAGCTGCTATATTTACAATGCGCCTCTAACGACACCTAGTGGCCAATTTTTGTCATTGGAATTCATGGGAATTGGTAGATGCCAGTCTATGGTAGATGCCAATAAGCAAAACCAACCATGTTTTCAAGTTGTACCGTTCCTTTTTTAATTGTCATATGCAATGTCTAGCCAAAATGACTACTTTATAAATCAATTAAAAGTATTACTAGAAAAATACAAACAAATACAGTTGCTTCTAGAAAACTGGAATGATTCTAATAACTATATATCTAAGTAGCCTACGTACGATGAATAAATAAAAGTAAAACTGGAACCACAGACTCCCACAGGATTCATTTTTCCCCCAACAACTGAATAATTGGGATAGTAGCTGCAAAATACTAGTATTTTGTAAATATTAAATAGATTCATGGGGTTGCTGTAGAAAACATATATTTTTTAAATGCTTTATTTAGCTAAACATTCAGTTTACAATGTAAACAACATAATAATAACAAACAACATAATGGCACAAAACAGAAGTTAGGCAATGATAAACAGGAACGGGAAAATAAAAAATAAAATAAAATAAATGTAGAAAACATATCAGTTCAGAGTCAGACATGTTTACTGACGTAGAAGGTCTAACTTGGATTCAAAATATACTAAAACAGTAACAGGCTAGCTCACCTTCACGGACTTCCCACAGTAAAGTTGAAGAAAGCTTCATTTGTGATGATCCCATCTCCTCATTACAACATTTATCCGACTATCTTTTAGTTTGTATATCAAAAACGTATCAAATGCTAGTCAAGTAACTTAACGTTAACAGTTATGCCTCAGCTTCAGCCTCCACTTCCGGCGTGAAATTGACTGGGATATGCCAGCGCAGATAATAAGAACAAAACATATTTAATTTTTCATCAACTTTAAATTTTTATATTATGCGTTTACCATTTAAAAAAATAAAAATAAAAATGAATTGCTTTAACAAATATTTGGCCAGAGAGGCGCCTGATGCCCCTCTGAGGCCCCGCCCATAACTAACACCTGAGCAGCCAGAAGTCACCGTTTTGTTTTCTTTTTTTAAATAATTAACTGAAATTTCAGGAGGACCCACTATCCTACATCATTTTTTCTAATATTTAAAATAAAGTAGGCCTAATTAGGCTACAAAAATGGAAGAAAAAAAACCCCACAAAATATGAAAATGAATCATGTCAAAACTGAAAAATATAGCCTACATTAATCCCACCCCAAATCTAAATTTCCCTCATAACAGATTAAAACAGTTTAAAAAAAAAAAAAAAGAAAGAAAGAAGGAAGCCAAAGCAGGGGTTTAAGTGCAGCACTGGAAGAAGCTGTCTGGAAGTGTCATTATGCAAACAAATGGTAGTTCTACACAAGAAAAGGGAGGAAAATTCCTCCTATTCAGCTTGTCGGCAATGTGGATTACAATCACTTTGAGTATCCTCGCTGTCATGAATGTCAAGGTGTAGTGTGTGAGAGTTTCCTTCACCACAAAGGTGAAGAACAGATATGCTTATTCCATCCACTTCACATTGCTCAGAGGAGGCTTACCGAGGCTTAATACCACACCGTCACACAAAGCTGAGCGCCTCAGATGAGATGTGTGCCTTGAATACCAAGATAATGTTTTGTATACAAATAAGTGCATTCAGCCTTGTGCGCTTGTTCATTAAGGATCACTGGATGCTCAGCTTTCTCCCGTCAAGCTTGCCGTTTAACCCCACGCAAGCAGCCACTCTATTATGGAGTTGATTGGAGGGTTTGCATTGTTTATCTTAGCTTGCTCGGTCTCCATTTCCACTTCCTCCAAGCTCTCCCGCAGTATAATAGACAGCTACTATTGACGGCATCATCTGCCCCCGGGCCTTGTGCACTTACACCTAGTGATATCAGATTGCTTTCTGGAAAACCATCCAAACAGGGCGCACTCCAAAACTTATTACGGCTTCCCATGAATGCGGAGGTATTGACAACACGGACTTCACCTGCACCAAACGCTGTTGTTTAGGTGTAGAAAATAGACTGATTTGATGTGTTTTCGAAAGAGCATTCGTTTCTTGCTCTTTCTCTGTCTGTCTCTCTTTCTGAGGCAATGAGGTGACAGAGATTCATGACATGTCAGAGAGGGCACCGTTTCACCTGGCTCAGATGAGATGTTGATCATCTGCTTTCTCAGCTTCATCGTTTTGTTATAATTGTATAGGTTCCATGTACTGTATAGCTCACTGTGGCTTTTTACTCACACAGGGTTTGCTTCAGAAAACTGACAAAAGTTGCAAATTGGGTGGGATAAGTAACATATCCCAACGACCTCTTTTTATTAATGCTTCATATGTATACAGCTGCCCTGTAATGCAGGGTCCATTAACAGTTTTCGAATATAGTGTGTATTATATTGATACTTTCCCAAAAGTACAGCATGAGCTACATTTATCATGCAAAATAGCCTATAAAATGTATTTAAAAAATAATTTAAACTACAAATTAGCCCATAAATAAAAAACAACTTACACCCAAAGTATATTTATTTATTTTTAAAGCAAAAATTTCAAGTGTTGCATAGTATAATTTTGTTAATAAATTAAATCTCGACTTTTTAATAGTACAAAAAAATGTTGTATCTTGTAACTGACAATTTGTTATTAATAAACGAATAATGTCTACATTGACTAGTTTTCCAGCAGGTCTGCCAGCAATAAATCTTTCAAATATAATTATTTCAATTTGTGGTGGTCCACTTTGACAATACATTTGGAATGTGTTTGTAAAGTTCTCTTTGGATCACATGTTGCACTGGAGGAGGGGAAGGGGTGTAACTCACACAATTTACACATATACAAACACACAGGGCCTGCGCTGGAGAGGAGGCTCATAGAGGAGGCTCAGGAGAGAGTCTGTTTGGCATGGGCTGTTGAGTTAGCAGGAGAGCCGGGCTGTCGGGGGTCTTGTAGGCCTCCTGGTTCTGGACTGAAGTGGGAGATGGAATAGGGGTATCTGGGGATGCTGACAAAAAAAAAAAAATCAGAAAAGCTATAAAACACACTTAAAGTAGCTTGCTAATTATTTAAATTCAAATATAAAAATAAAATCAAGTAAAATAACACAGTTTCACTAATCTATGATGTATTGTCACTGACACTGACTATATTTATGAAAGGATAAATCAAATAAACATTTTTACCTATCTGTGAGTGTGCAGGTCCTGGTATGGAGCTAATGACTATAGTCTGTCCTGGAACCTGAGGGTGACCATTGTGATACAAGTGAGGTTGTTCTGTGGTTAAACCTGCAAAAATAAATTAGATTATTGAGTTACTATATAAAAAAAAAGTTCAAAAGATAAGTAAGTGTACATAAGTCAGTCATGCGAATCTAGCTCCTGTCTCTGTCATAGGGGGAAACATCAAATTCTCCAAAGCTGTTCACCAAGCTACAACTACATTTCATATTTGAAATCACCAACGATTTCTGACAAAAACTGTCTCATTAATTTTGTTTCTAAACGCTCAAATCATGACAAAAAAACACTTTTTCAGGCTGGACCAGCCAATAAGCGTGCAGTCATAAGTGCACATCTCAGAACACTGACTGTTTTTGTAAGTCTAAAGTCTTTGGTAATATTATACCAGCATGACATTTTTTATTTCAATTCATATTTCAATTTATTCATATTCTAACTTTCATTACAGTATTAGTTGACTGTCTGCTAAAAATCTGCTAAATCTTTATTGTGATGCTATTTGATGAAATTGTTTTTAGCACCTTTAGAACCTTATGCATGGATGAATTGTTCTCAATAAGATCAATAACATTTAGAAGATAGCTATGGTGAATCCACATGATTCATGTCTGTAGCATAACTTATGTGCCAAAATTGTATACTTGATGTTAAGTGTTTGATCAGATCTGTAATGCTAATCATAAGCAATAATAATAGTAATATTTCCTTTAGCCAGTCTACCATAATCAAATGAAGCTGCAGCAGAATAATGTCTATACAGCACATATATTATTTTGCCTCATCATTTTACATTTTGCAGTGTAATATGTGATATTATGAGAGAAAGATCAAGCACACTTGTTTCAGAATAAAGTACCTGCTTTCACCTAATTTAAAAAATGATCACGAAGCATTGTTCCGCTTCAAAATCCCATGCAATTGAATGCTTCACCTCATACTCACCCCCAAGAAGCATCTCCTGCAGCAGGTTATCTATCTTAGCAAGACTAAAAAGCTTGATAAACTGTAGCTGCTCAATCATCTGCCAGGTGATGCTTTGCAGAGTAGGAAGCAGCAGCAAAAGCTCCCCGAATCGCCCACGCGAGTCATACTGCCGGTCATTAATGTAGTCTTCCAGACTCATTTGAACCTGATAGCGCATCGCCTTGATCTTAGAGGGGTCTCTTAAGCTTTTGGCATCTAGAAGAAAAATAAAAACATGTATGGCTGTGTTTTAAGATAGATATTAAGTGTTAAATTAATGTCCTGTTTTATTTGCATATACCTGGATCAAAGAACACAATGGCCTTTAGAGCTGCATATTCATTGTCATCAATTTGGATGTCCTGGAAGGATAATACCAGTTCATCCAAGACTCGGTTAGATACGCGACCTATTTCCGGCTCAGGGCAGTTTCGATGGACAACACAGCCATTACCTGCAAGGAAAATAATAAACAAAAGATCCGCTCGAGTTAGTGTGTGTATGTGTGTGTGTCTAACATCTATATGTTGAATGGTGAAAATGACTTTCTATTAGAAGTTACCTAGAAGCAAGAGGTCTTTGTATGGCATTGACCTTTTAGCCACACCCAGCAGAAGATGCTCGCCTGCATGAGCGCGTAATAAACTAACCTGTAAAAAAAAAGCCTAGTTTAACAGTTTTCTGTAACTACCACAATGAAATGAAAATATACTATAAGGAAATACTATATATATATATATATATATATGGGGTCAGTATGACTAGAGACTTTTGAAAGAGACTCCATTTGATAAAGACTGTATTTATTTGATCAAAAATACAGTAAAAACAGTAATATTGTTATCCATTTAAATAGAAATATTTTTGAATATTATAAATGTCTTTAATCATTATAATAATATATTTAAACATTTTGAATGGACTTGATTTTTAGAAACACATAGTGTAGTTATGGTGTCTACCAGCAGAGGGCTAACTGGGCAATCCTAACCAGCCAAACATTTGCCATCTTGCTTACTTTGATTTGCATGCTAAATGAGTCATCAATTTTGGTCCAGAAGAGCAAAAACTGCTCATTTTTACTGCATTAAAAACTGCTGAAAAATTATTTTGTCGACTTTTGGGAGTATACAGTAGACCTCAATGCTAATACACATGAACTAAATGCCATTTGTATCCTTTAAGCTCACAGGTAAACAACAGAAGGTTCTGCATGTTCAATAACAATGGGGGGGGGGATCCTAAATTTAGAGCAACACAGACAGCATGCTAAATGGAGGCTACACCAAGTCAGCCATGTGAATAGCAAATATTGAGCTTCGGTGAACGGCCCTGCAATTTAACCCAAGGGCCTCCCCAATTAGCACAGCCAGTGTTGCTTTCCAACGGCCATTACCTGGTCATCAAGTGGCAATTCGCCGAAGGCTGGGATGTATTTAGCCCACTCTACCAGAACAAGCAGCTGTTGCTTCATAGATTCGCAGACGTCACTGATAGTGGCTGATTTTTTCTCTGAAACATCAGCAGGGCCCATTGGGCTGGCAGCGTTGATCTGCTGAGAGACAGAAGAGAGACGAACTGAATTTACAATGTCCTCTAAAAATGGGCCTCTCACAGGGTAAATTCACACAGGTACTCATGCAAATAATTTGAAATGTTGATGACACTCACTGACTGATGCTCAAAGAAACTAACGCTCATGCAAATTACAGCTGTTATTTATCTCTCGTTGTTATTATTAACTACAGAGCAGAAACCTCTCTTCCTTCTTTAATCAGCCCTGTTGCTGGTTAATTTTTGTTTTGGTGACTATTTATCTCTAGCAGAATCCATTAAAACCATACACCTTTGCTTTAATTGACAATCATGGCAATGATTTATTGCTCAAAAGCAATAAATGTTACTGCCGCAGATACCGTAATATGCATGTTTTTTATTTTCCGTGTCTCTGCCCTTTTCAACTGATATTCTTTCTCTTTCTTTTTGTGTGTGTGCGTGTGAGCGCTTCGATTAACCTTGATAGGACAGTTTACCTGCTGCGAGAGAGCTTCAGCATGAGCGAGGGCTGTGATTGGTGGCAGATCATGCGAGTCTTGCATGTTCCTCCTAGAGCTGATACGGTCCCGCTCATTCTGCACAGCTTAAAACAAGCACAAACAATTTTGCTGATTAGTGAGCTAATAACAGGAGTTATTACTGATTAGCCAAGATGATGGGTGTGTTTCTCAAGCTTATTTGCAGAAAATCACACTGCCACGAAATAACACACACGAACAGCCAAGAAAGAAGGGGTTCAATGGCAGAGTTCATTCTTTCTAACGTATTTGAATGTCATTAAATGTATAAAGAGTCAAAAAAATGACCTTTTTGCCACACCTATTGTGTTTTGCCACGAATGATTAATGGATTGTGAAATTTTGCCAGCCAGAAATATTTCCAACTGTGTTTTGCGTTACATTTTTAAATAATTTTATAAATAGTTTTCTCTATGCAAACATACTTATTTTGATGTTTTTTAGTGGGTTTTTGTTTTTCAGTGGGTTATTGACATTCTTCAAAATATATGAAAGTCATTCAAGTTTGGAACAACTTGAGGGTGAGTAAATGATGACAGAATTTTTATTTTTGGGTAAATTATCCCTTTAAGCCAATGAAGACCAGTAAACCATCTTAGGCTGGTTAAAGCTGTTTTTTCTCCGAAGAAATGAGAAACGATGGTGAGAAAATTAAAAAATAATGCATGACTGTCGTACAAAACCCTGCATAAGCTAGAGGTAAAACTTTAACTGACCACAGTCCCGAACAACGTGTACGCACGGAAAGTGAGGTGGAGAGCACATGATCGCCCATCATAAAAGTCTAAGCCAAGGTTATACATCCAATAAACTAAACATCCTTGTGTAATCAGGGCAAGTTTTATGGCATCATCTATTTTACTCACTTGAGTTCCCTCTTCCTTGTTACTCCATGAGATTTCTGATCAAGACTGTGGGAAATGTGAGCATTTGTGGGGGGGGAAATGCATGCATATAAAATGTTTACCTTCTTTTTTCATTCCAGCTCGAAAGCATTTGTGAAGTCTGCAGAAACGACACTGGTTCCGTTTGTCTTTATCAACAACACATTGACGATTAAACCTGCCCAAAAGAAGAAGAATTTTGTTAACATTTTGCAAACACCTTGTTAACATTACAGCAATGAATTTGATGTGTATATATGATGTATATAAAAATAGTCTGGTGCGTTTTGGTCAATTATTTGTTAGAACTGGGAACTGTGAGGAATGTCATGTATGTGCTTCTGATTCCAATATCACTGAATAATTCCAGTTCCAAGTTAGTCATTCCTTAAACCATTCTATTTTCATTTTTTTTAAATAAACATGACAGTTGAAACATGTTTCAGTGAATTAGTGAAATTCATTAGATCAATTCAACGTAAGTTCAGGACTGATTCATGAGTCTTTTTGCCTGATTCATTAAAAAAAACCAGCTAATAAGGGGAACTCAGTTGTGAATCAGGTAATACTCTTCACAATAGTAAAGCTTTATATAGTTTCCATTAGTGCCCATTCATGCATTAACTAACATTAGCTAAAAATATGGTTACACTTTATTTTAAGGTGACATAGTTATTGTACTTAATTAAATAAGTAGTATTAATTAATTACATGTACTAACTATAGTGCTATGGTTAGTAAATGTTGAGATAAACTGAGATAAACAAATGCTTCAGAGGTAAGCCTATTTTCATTGTTAGTAACAAATGTTAACAAATGGAACTTTATTGTAAAGTGTTACCATGTTTCTTATGTTTGTGGTAACCATTAATGCAACAAAATGTCATTAAAAACAGTTTTATTTAAAAAAAAATCATTTCTTAATAAAAAAATCAGCTCTCAATTCTCATCTCATACTGTTATTGCAACGCATTCTCATTCCAAGGCGTCAAATACTGACGCTTTTGCCAATGCGTAGACATCCAACGCACATGGCACCCTTTAGAGTCAATATAACATGCACAGAGTATGGGTAGGTTTAGGTCTGGGGTAGGGTTAGGGTTAGACCACTAAGAGGCGCCTTCTGTCCCATATATATCTGCGTCTCATATTGACGCTAAAGGGTGCCATGTGCGTTGGATGTCTACACATTGGCAAAAGTGTGAGCATATGACGCCTTGGGATGAGAATGGGCTGGTTATTATTAGCTAAACTGCAAAACTCTGCAAAAAAAAAAAAGCTAAACTCTATAATTAGTAAAACTGAAATTAATAAATTATATATATATATATATATATATATATATATATATATATATGATGAGCGTGATGTACCTGCAGGAGTAGACATGACTCTTCCTGATGCTCCGGCGGAAGAAGCCTTTGCAGCCATCACAGCTGGACGCGCCATAATGTTTACCTGTGGCTTTGTCGCCACAGATTGCGCAGTTGGAGCTCACGCCATTTTCTCCTTGACTGATGCTGGGCTCTGTCGGCATGTTTTCTGTGAACAACAACACAGACAATCAGGATTGAGATCATCCTGAAACTGTTATTGCCACCTGAACACTTTGGTTGATTCACTTGGGTGGCTTTTGGATCTTTTAAAGTAGAGAATCATGTCTGTTGTACATCCAGAACACACTAAATAGTAGAAATCTACTGCTGCTATAAGCTTCTGAATGCTAAGCTAAGCATGCTAATTCAAGCTAGACTAACAAACACAGAGCCAAGTGAGTCTCATAAAGCTACAACACGACACGTCTATCAAATCTAGGTCTTTTTATTCGGTCTCTCGATCATAACTACTAATGAGGAGAATAAGGAAGAGTTCTGCATAAGTGAACAAAGGATGCTCATCCTAAAAGACCTTCTAATGCAACAGAGAGTGGCACCCTTCTGTTCATATAGACAAGGATGAGAAATCAATCATTCCTTTGTGCATTCAAAATCATAACATTTCAACAAAAGAAATGCAGCAGGGGACTTTAGCCTTTTATGAGCTGAGACTGATTGGAGCCTCCCGCTGTTGTAGGACAGACTTAATTAGGATTAGCCTCTGTTTTATCGCATAGACAGATACTCAATGGAGATTGACATCTCATGGATAAATGTTAATGTGGGTTGAAAGCAATCTCTTCTGATTTAGTTTATTCCCAAAGTGATTCCTTCTCATTCAGGATAAAACATCATTTGAATGCCAAGGGCATGTGTGGTCGCAGAGAGGCAATTTCATCCTGGCGGCTGTTTGAAGTATTTCGCTTCAGAGTAAGGTGCTATGAACTTAAAATGAAACAATGAAAAATGGGTTGGAAAACTATTTCACTCCATTCATGGCTTTATGGGCTTAATTAAAGAGTTAGATTGCCCACAAATTAAAGGGATATTCCACTTTTATTTTACCACTCCCCCAGAGTTAAACAGTTGAGTTTTACCGTTTTCGAATCCATTCAGCCGATTTTCTCATATTTAGAATTATATTACTTACCAGACAGTTTCTGGTCTCATTGACTTCCATAGGAAAAAATATATATTATGGAAGTCAATGAGACCAGAAACTGTCTGGTTACTGATATTCTTCTAAATATCAGAAAATCATCTGAATGGATTCGAAAACGGTAAAACCCAACTGTTTAACTCTGGGGGAGTGGTAAAATAAGCCTATTTCCAAAAAAAAGTGGAGTATCCCTTTAAGATGCTGTCATTTACTCACCCTTGTGTTGGTTAAAACATGACTTTCTTTCTTCTGCAGAACACAAAAGAAGATATCCAGAAGAATATTGGTAGCCAAACATTTTTGGTGATCATTGGCTTTCATAATGTGGATTTAAAAAAAAAAAACATTTAAGATATTTTTCAAAATATATTATTTTGTGTTTCACACAAGGAAGAGAATCATACTGTTTTGGAACAATATGAGAGTGAGTAAACAATGAAGGTATTTTCTTTTTTGGGTAAACTATCCATTTAAGGATAGGATGAAGAAAAGGATATGCGAATGCCGAATGCTTTTCGTGCATTTTAATAATGCAACACAATGCTTAATTTCACTATTTGTAAAACATTAGTTTATTCTTTGTTATTCTTTAGACAAGTTTCAGTTCCCAGCATGCTTTCCATGGGACTGGACTGGTTGAGGATGATTCAGTAGTGTAAAAATCAGAGAGTGTGTGTTTGCCTTTAAATAGTTTCTCTAACCGATATTTTATGACCTTTCTCTATCTCTGTGTTTAGATGTACTGTAAAGGACTGTAAAGATAACTGGGAAATCTCTACAGCAATTTTATTCTAGGATTAGATTAATGAACTGAACTGGATAAACCACATAAGATTGTGATGACAAAATAGCTAAAGATTTGAACCATGGATAACCAGAGACATGTTTAAAAGTTAGAAGTGGCAACATTTCACCCTTGACAAAGACATTTCCTATGATGCCACCCCTTCAGTAAATGTACTTTTACGCATTTCTTTAAATAAGAGCCAAAAAAAAAAAAAAAAATTGGGATCCTTTCACGCCTTTCTTAGTTGTTCCTGCTTTGAATTAAAGGGGTAGTTTGGCCAAAAATGACAATTCTGTCATCATTTACTCACCCTCAACTTGTTCTAAACCTGTATGAATTTATCTCTTCTGCTGAACACAAAATAAGATATTTTGAAGAATATGGGTAACCAAACAGTTTATGGGCCCCATTGACTTCCATGGAAGTCCATCAACTGTTTGGTTACTGATATTCTTCTAAATATCTTCAGCAGAAGAAAGAAATGTACAGGTTTGGAACAACGTGAGGCTGTGATGACATTATTTTTGGGTGAACTATCCCTTTAACATTGAAGTTGTACAAATTTTTTTAAACTAAAACTTAAAAACAGTATATCCCGTTTTGTCTTTTTTCCAAACCTATCAACCCAAGGAGAACCCTGTCTCTAATCCTGAGACTCAGAACTCTTTTCTCAGGATTTGAGTGAAACCCTCTGTTGAATTTTAAACTGAATGGAAAGACTTTCAAAATAGTTAGCTAACAGTTATCTCCTTTAGGAGGTAAATGATTCTGCTGGGACAAATCATTCCAGACAGTTCAGACAGCTATTAAACCAGCCATGACATGGCGCCTGTCCCCTCCAGTCATACCAAGCCAAATTAACACCCACCTCAGTTAGAACTGACATTAATCCAGTTAACAGTAGAGTAACAGCACTATTGGACGAGAATGATTAGTCCAAGCAGCATCAACACCATCTGCTTCAAAAACGGATTTTTATACAAAATGCACAGCACTCACCACCACAATAAAGCACCTCTGCATTCTCAAAGCCCAGTGTGCTATAGGTCGGGTCTAGGCCCTCGCAGTAATTGGCTACATCCATGTCCAACAAGGATTTAGGGAGAGGACTTGGTGAAAACTTCATCCCTTCCCTGCTATCTCTACTTAAATTCGTCCTGGGACAGTGTCTCTAGGAGAGAGCAGCCTTAGGTTGACCATCTCTTCAGAATGCTGATTTGTCATCTTCTAAGACAAGGGAGGAGCCTTGTCCAAGACTCCTCACCTCCTTCCACAGAACTTATCTTCTCTCCTTATCCTATACTTATCAGAAGGATGAAGAGATAACTGTTTTCCCCATTTGTTCCAGAGAGAAACCAGAGGTTGCATTGGTGCAGGCCCTGTTTTCAGGCAAAATGACTTACAAAATAATGCACCATCCCTTAACAAAAATATGGCAAATACTGCAGGACAATAAATTTATAAATGTTCATTAGGAGAACTAGGACCTTCCTTTTGTAAACAAGATGTTGTAAATCGATGGGGGGTTTCTCAGCTTGCAAGTTGCATAAATGTTATGCTTTTTATGTTAATGTTGAATTAAATTTACACAATATTTTAAAAACTAGATATCTCAGTTACAGCAGCTCTGATGCAAATATGATTATTATAGACATAATTTAAATTTGTCTAATACAAATTCTGTTTTGCATGTTATTTAAACTAGACTAAGAGAATCAATTGAATGTAATATTTTGATGAGGCATTTTTTCTTAAATGGATAGTTCACACAATAATCTAAATTCGGTCATCATTTACTCACCTTTCCAGGAACACAAAAGAAGATATATTTTGAAAAAAAAATGACTTTATTTGTACAATGAAAGTCAATGGGGCCGCAGTGGTTTTCAAAATATCTAATTTTGTGTTCTGCAGAAGAAAGAACTGTATACAGGTTTGGAAAGAAATGGCAGTCGTTTGTAGGACAAATATCAGTTTACTTGACCAAAAAAAAAGTTTCTGACAAAATTAGAATAAAAACATCACCAAAAAATAGGCACCGACAGCCACAATGCATGTGCAAAGCCATAAAGGAAACCAAACAAGTGTTTCTGGTCAAAATATAATTTTAAAAACATCACTTCAGTGAAATCCTTTGCCATTCAGTTTCCCTAACATTTTGTTTAATTTTAGAATATCTATCTATATTTTTCTGTACACTAAACTTGACTTAAATATACTATAGAAAGTCAAACAGACCATTACTGTACAGACATATAGCCTACAACAAAAACAGAGAGACAACAAAATATTAAATAAATCAGACTATTTAACATTAGATTCAGTAAGCACATGAATACTCGGAGGAAACACAACACAGGTTACATTTTAACTTCACTCCAACAAACAATGATAAAAGGAGGAAGTGCTCAAATGTTCACGTGATAAAGAGTTTTGTTAGACGAGGGCATCTAATCTCTGCCCTCTATTTTCAATACATTGCATTACATCACTATATCCAATGCACAGAGATGAATACTTAACATAAAATCATATTGCAATATACTCAACATTAACATTTCAAAAGCATAATACATTCAAGGTCAAACTAGAACTGCTTAGAAGAAAAAAATCAACCGAGGACTGGGGAAAAACTCGCAGTAGTTGGTTACGTTCAGTTGTATTTAAAAAGTCCATTGATATGACTTACGTATAATACATATTTACGTATAATAACAGTAAGCCTAGTAAGGAATATTTTCATGAAAAATGCAAAGTAATTATTTACAAAGCAAAGATTGAAAGGAATTGAAAGGAAATGAATATTGTAATTATGTATAAATCGAATGTATAGCCTATTTTAAACCTTTTTTATTTATTATAGCAATAAAAAAAATAGTAATGAATATAGACACTGCTTATTTGTGCACACAAATTAAATTTCTTTACATTTTTGTCAACAAGAATAAATAAAAAAAAGACACGATAGTTCGAACGTCGACGTCACAGGCTGACTGTTCAGACAATATCGCTCGAGCGATATTTTCTTTTCCCATGTAGTAAGGACTTCTTTAAACTCTAACATTCTCAGGTAAAATGTAGAAAGAAACGGTTTAACGGATTATTTTTTTCTTTAACTGACCCACAATTCAATGACCGCGACTCAAAACTATCAGGTCTTACCTTCTCCACGTCCAACAACGATTTGCATTAATCCACCAAAACCCAAACGAACATGGGTCAAACTTTTATGCTTATAAATATGTTTCGCTGTTGGCAACTTCGAGTAGGCTACATGAAGTGTTTAACATGTCATTGGATAATACTTTTGGTGGTGTTGGGGGAGCCTCTCATTAGATCGATTTACTAAACAAACTGTAAGTTGGGTGGAGATGTTAAACAGTAACTAGCCCCAATAAAACAGAAGACATGAATCGTGTTTCCTTTGCGTGCGTTCACGACGTCAAAGAACACGGGCAATAGTAAGCTACGAAGGCTAGAAGAAAAATAATTTGAATTTAGCCTTTAATGTTTAGCCTAATACGAATACATATCCTATGTAACAGAGATTTTCGTATTTTTTCATTAAACATTTTTTTAAAGCCTGCTTATAAACAATTAGGCTGAACGCTAAAAGCCGAAATCATATTGTTTTACAGAACTATAATTTTATCTTTTTAACTAGCCAACCTCCGACGTTCTCCAAGTTTACCACAAGAGGGCGCCAAATCTCTATTTTTCTGTCTTTCAATGATAGGTCGAGTCATTGATTGAACACAAAACCACGTGTACTCATACATACGACTTCTGTACAAGTCTAAATCGTCTAAATCGGTGTATGACGCGCGAATTGTTACGGCTGGTTAAGTTATAGGCCTAAATAACTGGACAAAAACGTTGAGGTATTTTAAAGGGACAGTTCACCCAAAAATTAAAACACTGTCATCAAATTTACTCTCCCTCAAAATGTCCCAAGCCTGTATGAATTTTTTTTTACCTCCTGTCCTGAACACAAAAGAAGATATATGGAGAATGTCCAAAACAAATGTCCAAAACAGAATGTCCAAAACATGTCCAAAACAGTTGGACTTACATTGCATTTTTTTTTTTTTTTACTTTGGAAGTCCATGACCATGGGCCGCATCACTGTTTGTTCGAAAAACCTGAGGAAAAGTCGGCCTAAACGATGACAGAGTTTCTATTTTTGTGGTGACCAATCCCTATGCCCATTTAAAATTAAATTTAGCCTACGTTTACGGTAGTTGTACTTTTTTAAAGTGCATATAAGGAGCTGTCTTTCTGTCCATTTATTTATATAACAGCTATAGGCGTATAGTAATTGCCTAGGCCCTGATATAGTCATCCTACTGTAATGTCACGGTTTTCTTGTGAAACACTTTAGTTGAACAGTCTGTTTTTTAGATGATAATAGTTTCACAACGTTCAGAGAACATTCGAAATTAATGTTTGCAACATATCCAAACGAAAATAGAACAAACAGTTCCCAAAATGTTAGCAACACCAATAAAAACTCGTTTCAAATTTGTTTTAAAACTGGAAGTTAATGTTTGAAATTCATAAATAACGTTTTCATAAATAAACTTTTTTTTTTTCAGCTGGGGTGCTCATTTAGCCTACCTTTATTGTAACCGCTGGCTATTATTATTATAACACGTTTTCTGTATGAACAGTCCATTTTCACAGCTGTGGAGAGAATCTGATTAATGGTCAATGATGTGGAGAATATCCACATCTTTAGGGCCAGCACACCTGACACACGTTCTTCCCTGTGAACGTTAGCATGTCGAAACATGTCAGTCCCGTGATGGCCAGAAACACCTCATTTATCGCATGAAGATCAGTAGCGTTGTTCAAGTAATGCAGCCGAAAAAGGTGGTATGGTACCAAGCAGGTGAGCAAGATCAGTACAAAGATGAGGTTTTTTATTTGGACCCAAAACTCCTGCTGGGAACGACTGGCCGATCCGTACTTGCGTATCATGACGTGCAAGATGAATGCCTGGATGCAGGTCTGAAGACCCGACACACTGATAATAAAGATAGATAGAATCATGTTCAGGGCGTAGACGGATGTGTCATCTAACATATTCTGAAATTTGAAGCACTCGTTTTCTGTGTTGACGTTATTGCTTTTGGAAGATTGTCCGTATTGAAGCAACACGAGGGGTAGCATGATGAGAAGAAGTAGGAACCACACTAAAGCGCTCGCGCCCAGCGCGTGCAGCCGCCTGTAAAACTCAGTCCGTTGCGTTTTCTTGTAGAATTGCAGGAAACGAAGGGTAAGTATGATGGCGTATATGGTAAACACCATGTATATATGGATATGCACCATGGCGCTGACCAGTTTACACATCCCCTTACCCAGGTTCCATGATAGAAACGCGAAATAGTAGATTCTGAATGGCACGGTGAGCAGGAACAGAAAGTGTGCGACCATCAGGTTCAGGAAGGCGATGGTGGTTAACGAGCGAATGTTGGCTTTTAACAAGCTGATCATGAAACCTAAGCCTGTGATGCCCACCAGAAGCACGACAGAGTAGATGACTATCAGGGCGATTCTGTAGGGCATGTCGAAGTGGACTGGAGGGGTGGACGCCACTGCGAGGCTGGTGGTGGTGGGGTTCATGGTGGTGTTCATGGTGGTGTTCATGGTCCCCATAGAGAAAACATACTGGAAGTCAAAGGCAAGTGTGATGAAGTCATTTAATACGTGGAAAAGACATAGAGCAAAGCCATACATGTTTTGTTTTCTATTCAGTATTACCATAAGGTTCCATTTTTTAACAAACTCGTTTAGTTAACATGAACTAACTATTAAAAAAAAAACGTCTAGCCTTTGGCCTATGAAAAGCATGAATTAATCTTAATGTTACTTTCAAAATGTTATACAGTATTCAAACCAAATCTTATTATTTACTGACCTGCAGCTAAGATCAATTATATGAATCGTTGTATTTTAAGTAACATTGACAAAGATTAAAAAAATACTAACAAATGTATTGCTCATTGTTGTAAGTTAACATGCATTAATGTTAACCAATAGGACCTTACTGCAGTGTTTTTGCAGTGTTCTGTAGAAACAGGCCTATAATGTACATGTCAATATATTGTCATCCCTCATTGCATTCATTTAAACCTTAATTTTGAATACTTTGTGTACATATAAAAAATAATCATAATTTTAGCCAATTTGAATGTGCCACACCACTATACATTTCTGAGGGTTCTTTTTCCTTCTGAAAAACAACTGAAAGCTAGACATTTCAGCTATATTTTACAACACAGTGCATTTAAAATGTAAAAATGAGTTTATATAATCAAAATGAACAGCTTAATGAGAGATTATGAAGCAAGACACGTACCGAAGTTGAAGATCCGGATAAGTTGAGGAAGTAAGGTAATGTGCTTGTTGCTTCTGACTGCAACCACTATTTTAGCACATTCTCTCGATGAGGAGGCCGGACTTCTGGGTGTTTCAGAGCAAGTCCTATTACTAACCAACCGCACTGTTGTTGTTTTCATATTCAAGTTATGATGAAATACTGCAAGATCACAGCCACCTAGTATTTCTGTTCTTTATAGTCTGAATGTATTGTAATAGTGCCTTAATATCACTCCATTCTTGTGTCTAGACTTCAGCTGCAAAAGTGAGGTTTGTGGTTTTCCCCTGCATGTTTGTCACAGCTGCAAGTGGGTGGGTGAGGTGGAGGGGGGTTAGGGTGGTGCTTAAGTATTGAGTTATTAATGGATATTGATTTTTCAATTTTGAACAAAATATAAATAGGCTATTTATGTAAGAGAACATGTAAATAAAATGATGAATGTGCCATAATGTTGCATTTTAAAATGTAATGCACGTTAATGCTATAAATGGCAGTTATGTTAAAACTACACTACTGCTCAAAAGTTTAGGGTCAATTAGATTTGTTTTTACATGCTTTTACATTTTTTTATCTGATATGCTATTCCGAGCTATGTCTGAACTTTGTATTTTGAGCACTTCTTGTGTTGTTTTTGCATCTTCACGATGACTCCCTTGGTTTAATCCTCAGTTGTAAGTCGCTTTGGATAATAGCGTCTGCTAAATGACTAAATGTAAATGTATTCCTGTATCGGCCAAGCTGAATTTTTAGCACATGGTGTCTTTAAACTTAAAAACAAAATGTAATATACTGATTTGGTGCTACATTTCTTGTTATTATCAATGTTGAAAACTGTTGTGCTGGTTAATATTTGTGTGGGAAACCTTAATACATTTTTTTTTCAGGATTCTTTAATCAATATATGAAGTTCAAAAGAACAGCATGTATTTAAAAATTAAAATTTTTATATTGATTTCTATTAAATTGAAATCAATTTAATCTGTCTTTTACCCTAACTGACCCTCACATTTTGAAAAGTAATGTATCCTTCCTATGTATTTTATTTGAACGTGGTGCTGATGAAAATCAAGGTCAGTGTTTTTGTGGATTTTATTTAACACATGGCATGACATTAAATATAAAGGTTTATTGTAAATAAATAATTATTTAGACAAAAATACAGTATTATAAAACTACACATTTACCATAATACCACCTGAGAATTAGATCCCAGTTCAAATCAGCTGTCATATCAGTACAGTAACATTCCTCTACTTTGGCATAAATCATACAGTACATAATCAAGTGCTTTCCCTTTAACCCGTGCCTGTCTTGGGGAGTCTTCCCCCCTAAAGTCTCCAACTAAAATACCTCTAAAATTAAATAAATGTATTAATAACAGATCACTTTTCTTTTTAGTTATACCAAACAGAGTCTTCCTCTTACAGTTTAAAATGCAGAGTCATATACTGAATATTGATGTTAAGAAATTCTCAGAAACAGGAAAACCCAATGCTGAACATCTGTCATATTACTGTGGATATTTGTTTGTTTTTTTGCACCTTGTAAAGATTATGATGGAGGTCCAGGTGTGAGGTCATCATCACCTAAAGTGCATCTTTCGTTTCTGTCCAACGATGATTCTCTTGGAGGTTAAAATGTGCGTCATGACACTCAGCAACATGAGGAAGATGGTCATGGACATTACGATGACATAGTGACTAATACTGCAAAACAGAAGAAATTTTGTATCATATTTGTGAATTTATACACATGCAATGACCAAAAGTGAGCTTCTGTTGGAAGCTAAAACAATACAGTTAACCCACCTAGATCCTATGTCAAGCCAGCTTCCATAATCTTTTACTAAGAAAAAGAAGTGCTGGTGAAAAAGAAAAGAAATATTAAAATAAAATGAATGTGTTAATATAAATAAGTATTTTATGCAACAATAAAAGATTTAATTTATTCTCAATGCTAAGCTTACCAGTGCCATCAAGTCTGAGATGACAAGCACAACGAGGAAAAGGCTAGAAAACAAATGCAAATGTTATGTGAACTTTTATATATATATATATATATATATAACTTTTTTATATATACAAAACATATGGAGCCCTGCACAATATACTGTATCATGGCCACAACTTAAAAATACGTTCTCTCATTTTAGTACAACATGGCCAAGAAGATGTTCATGTTTTTCTTTCTTCGCTCGAAAAGAAGGTTTTTTGACGAAAACCTTCTAGGATGTTTCTCTATATAGTGTTGGCGTACAACGGTTTGAAGGTCCAAATTGCAGTTTCAATGAAGCTTCAAATTCACTTTTAAAAAATGTGAAAAAAATTAGAAAATAAAGTAAAGTACAATTATATTAAAGTGTGTTAAAAGTTGTATTGTGAAGCATGATGCTAATATACTATTAATATATTTAAATATGATTAAAAAAAATGTGTTGGTATATTTGCAATGTACTATTGAAAAAGGGAATATATTTCAAACATAACACAACACTTTTTTTCACTAGGGCAAAATTCCATGTTCACAAATGAAAATTGTCCTGTAAAAAAACCCCCTGTTTTACAACATTTATGAAAGAAATGGAGCTTTAGAATTACTCAATGTTTCAATGTCTCTAAATATAGCACAATTATAAGAAGTGGTCAGTTTGCAGCGAATGTACACAAACAGAGCAAGATCTGCTGGTTTCCTGCTCTACCAATTATTCTGCAGTGCAAAGTACCTTCGCGATGAGAGCTGCGTTGACACTTGAATGCTTTCAAATGTGCACATCACAATTATGAATGGAATTAAAACCTGAAAGAGGATGAAACAGTGGAAAGATGCATTAAACAAAGTTGTGCACTAAATAAAAAAAGGAGTATCAGTTTAAAACTGCAGGTTGAGCAAGTACCATTACCTTCCACATTAACAGGCCGCCCATGATGAACGGGTTGAAGACGGTCAGAAAGCAGTAAACTGAGGCTGGGTCAAAACTGTGAGGGTAGATCAAGGCATAATTATATTCAAGTCTATTTTATAGCTCTATAGTTCTTCAAGCAGCTTACCTGTTGATGGACGCAATGTTACCGCAGCCGAAGAATGCAGTTATTATGAAAAACACCTGTTTAAACAGTTAAGGACTAAATACTGTATATCAGCAATCATAAGACAAATCAAATAGTCTGTAGTTCCAAAGGATGCAAAAAAGTAAGATCTCCTAATGTCATCCAGTCTCAGCTGCCTGATTTTGGTGATGTCGATATTTTCAGCAAAATCAATGCTGGAGAGCTGAGAAAACAGGAGACGGTACATTCAGTAAAGAGAAACAAAGCTGTACTACTCTTGTGTTACACAAGTTTATAGAGAACAGATATATTCATCCATGGAAGTGGTTAAGAAGACAAGAGCAAGATACACAGTGCAATAATCTACAACCACATTTATGAGGCTATTTCTGTTATGAGCCGCAAGAATCCCGTTAGAGGAAGGGACGGTATTACCTCAGTTCGATATGAACTTTCCTGAGTGGTCATTGCTTCCTGCTCAATGTTGATCCATGCAAACATGAGCCATGACAGCACTGGAGGAAAAAGGGCCTCGTACCTTCACAGAACACAAAGAGCTATTAGAATATGAGCTTTCAATTAAAAATGTTCATTTACTATAAATAAAAAATGTTTAAAAAGCAAATTGTTTAAAAAAAAAAAATCAAACTTTTCCATAATGTTGTTACAAAAAAATTATATTTCAAATAAATTCTGTTCTTTTCTATTCATCAAATAATCGGTTTTCACAAAAATATAACACACCACAGCCATTTTCAACACTGATAATAAGAAATTGAGCACCAAATCAGCATATTATAATAATTTCTGAAGGATCATGTGACACTGAAGCCTGGAGAGTATTAGCTTTTTAAAATAGATTTCACAATATTACTGTTTTTTACTTTATTTTTACCAACCCCAACCTTGTGAACGGCAGTGTGTTTAATTCTTGATGAATTAAAATAACTATTTAGAATATATTGTCTATTTATTTATTTTTTTTTTTATTATTATTATTATTATTATTACTTTTTTCCTCCCCTCCTTCTTGTGTGGTAATTATTTGTGATATATATTGTGATAATTTACTTTAGTGTGTATTCTGTGGAGAATAGCCATCTGGGCAATCTGTCTTAGCTCAGACTGGCCAACTTTGTCTAAACCCTGTCAATGACAAAAGCTTGAAAAAAAAGAAGAAAAAAAAAGAATATAAACAATCTTAAACCAGTCAGCGGCTGAATTGAAAACCCTTGCAATTTATTTGCTTACTGCAAGCACTGTGTGGTTTCCTTTCAAATCCCATTAAGACAGAAAACCTCAATAGCAGAATTTGACTAAATGTATCATGGGCTGAACTTCTGTTAAATTTAGCCCTGACAGGTAAAACCTGCTGATAAGATTAGCATTCGGTCAGTGGATTTTACCCAGTGCTCAGAAGAAGATAGACACACACCAAGGACATCAGGATACTCAGCAATCTCTGAAAGAGCCTGGTTGAACTCAACAATGGTATCAAAAATGAGGAAACTAAAAAAGAAAGTGTGAGAGAATAGGGGATGAAGTACAAACAGGATGGATGAAAAGAAGAAGTGCAATTCATTGGTTAAAGACTCTTCACAGTTTATTTAAAGTTGTCTATGCATATTAAGCTGGGGTAACATAAATAGTGTTCATAGGTTACTGGCACATTACTCACTTTCAAGGCGTTCCAAACCTGCATTACTTCCTACTCATAATATTTTTGCACATATTCATTGATCATATTCATAGAGGTTTGAAAAAAATAAGGGTGAGTAAATGATGCGTTCAAATGATTCATTTTTGGGTAAACTACCTAGCGTGAGCCAGCTTACGAGCTGGTTGAAGAGTGGCAGGCCTTGCTTCACCTGCAGACTGGAGTGGGTGCTGGTCACGGTATAAGCACACAGCACCACCTGCGCCATCTAGAAATGCATGCATATTTAGATGGTCACCAAAATTTCTATGGTGAAAATGTCCTTGAACAGTGAAAAAGGATGAAAAGAAAGGCAAAAATGACCTGGAAGATGAACAGCTGACGATCCCTTCGGATCAGAGGAGAGCATCTCCATGATGAACAGAGGTATGAGGACAAATTGAAGAGGGTCAGCACCCCAGCACAAATTCTGCAGTACAATACATCAAATTTAGTAGATGAACTTTTCTGATGTCATTCAGTATCACCGATAAGGAAGTACAAATGTGTTTTTAACAGTCTATAAGAAGAAAGATGATTGTGATTGTGTATGACAGTAAGTGAACAAAGAGTGCTCACACATAGTTAATGTTGGGTTCCCGTCCCACCACAGGCAACAGTGGAAACACGGCAAGAAAGAGACAGCTAAACATCCAGCTCAGTGACCTGAACTAAAGCAGCATAAAGAACAAGACCTCAAAAACACACCTTTCAAAAACCTCATTTCAGAGGAGGCATTAAGGTCACGTTCACCTTACCTTTGCTTTTATATAGAGGCCGGAAACCATAGGCCACAGTGCCAGCACCACCAGCCCCAAGGTTAACATGGCCCGATAGAAAAAGCTCATGACCTAAAAAACACCAGCAGATGAGAAATGAGAAGTGAAATAGTTAACACCCCTTTACAAGAGTGCTAAACCGTTCTAATCGTTAAATAGATAAAACGCTGATAACAGTCTTGCACAAAGTAAACAAGTTACCAAGCACTTACTAGTAACTCAACTCCGAATGTAACCAGCAAAAAATAACCAAAGCATTTGCTGAGTGGTAATGAGGGGATCGATCGAATCAGACNAATTCTACAAGTCTCTTTCATTTTATTCATCAGATTCCTCCAGAATGTATAGCTGTTTTACTCGTTTGAATATTATTCACTCCTAAAAAATAAAGATTTATATTAGAAAGTATTACTAAATACTGTAATGACTGATGTCATAAGGAAATCTTTTTTACTGACCTTTTCATTTATCCTTAGAAACTCTAAAAATACTCCAAAGTACCCAATGAAAAGGACTAAACCTAAGAACCTTTGAAGGATCTTTCTAATTTTTTGTCAGCATGCACACGATGATACATTACAGCATTTCAAACACACACACACTCCAATATACAGTACATAGTAACTTGCCGTTCGAGGGAATTCTTGTCAGTCTTCTTGTCAAAACACACTTTGTTTTTCATTGGACAATATACAATCTTTTAGTCTGTTAGTGTTATTTCTGGCCTGTTCTGTCATTTTGTGTAATCATTGTTTCGGAATGTTAACATTTCCTTATTTTTAAAAAAGTATAAAACATTATTTAGCTAAGCTATTTTAGCAACTATAATATAGCCCTAAGTACATAATAATGTAAGCTATTATATAATAATACCATGGTAGCTTCAAGTAAGTGATATATGCCACTGACTCTAACACACACTGAGACAGGATACAACAGTACTAATACATCATCACTTCTCTGTCTGTGTGCTGATGGACTGTTTCCACCTCACACTGTTACCTGAACAAGGTGTGTTCATACACACATATCACACCCACACACACGCCGGATGTTTACCGTCTGAAGAGTAATGCAGACCTCATTCAGTGTGAGTGTTGTGTATTATGTGTGACAGATTGAAAATGTTTTTGGATGGTTTGTGTGCATCACAAGCACTCTGTGTTCAGAATAGCATACTTACAAACAGTTTGCAGTATAGCATTTTCTTTGTATGTCTGCAATATACTGATGCCTTGCATTTCATTCAAAATTTGGGTTTTTGAAAGAAGATTCTTATGCTCGCCGAGGCCACATTTATTTGATAAAAAAAAATAGTAAAACAGTTACACTGTGAAATATTACTACATAATAATAATAAAAAAACTGTTTTCTATTTGACAATTCCACATAACTTTTTGTTTTCACTTATGCATGAAGTGGGGTCATATGATGCCATTTTTGTACAGTCAATATGAATGTTTAGGGTCTAAATGAAAACTTTGTAATATACTTTTATTAAAAATTCTCATTAGTATTTAAAGAAAACACTATTTTAACTAGTCAAAAACGGCTCTGTTTTTAGCACGCTGTTTCAGTGCATATGCCTTTAAATGATAATGAGTTTCGCTCGCCCCGCCCTCTTTTCAACACAACACAAGTGGATTGTTACCTTGACAACAGTTGAGGGTATATTTTGGAGAAAGAATGGTAGTGGCAGTCTCTGAGGACACATCTGTGCAACTGTATCAGTTTGAACCTATGGTTTGAACTGGAGTAAAACATCTGTTTTCCCGGAGCCATCTGAATCCTCAAAGCCGAACTAATCCCTCCGCACGTTCAAACGTCTTGACCCCGCCTTAGCTTCAGTTTCATTGGTTGAAACTGTAAACCAATCAGTTTCCTTTCCGCCCTCAGAACATGTTTGAGTAAGTAAAACTTGCCATCTGCAAAGAAGTGCGACAATTAAAGGGTCTATATGTAGGAATTGCTGCCATCTAGCAGTAAAAATCTATTTTGCATTCAAACGAATTGTGCTCTCCAGCGCCTTGCTTTTTTGAAATGCGCGTTGCTTCAACGGTAACTATTATGTACCAAAAAGCTATGACAGGATTAGCACTTCATGGAGTGTTCCTTCAGGTGAACAGGTTTGTTATTTTAAACAAACAGGAACCTGAAACAGCGAATGAACTATTTTACAGTATGAATTACTGACTGTGAAAACATTAGTTATTGTAATAAGTAATTAAGCCTTCTTTATTCTTTATATTTTATGAAGTAGCCTACGTGCATTAGCACACGCAAGGTCTCTGGCTTACCTCTCTGCCATTGCTTGAGTGCGTGGTTTGGAGCACAATATCGGTATCGCACGCTCGCTCTAGAGTACAGGAATTTTAACTAATTTGTGGTATAACTAGTCAATCACGAGTTGCTCAAAATGTAGATCTATAGATAAACTCATCTTTCAGGCATTTGACCGACCGGGTTGACACTTCATCGTGAGAAATCGTGGGTGTGCGGCGCATGAGCGCGTGAGAATTGACCTATGGCTAAGCCATGCCCACTCCACTAACTCGGACAAACAGTCAACATTCGTGGACAGGCGCTATGGCAGGTGTCACAGTAAGAGACATTTCACAGGAGGCAATTACTGATTTTTGGAGAAAAAAAAGATTATATATCATCTCGAAGTCACCAAAAGGGCCTTAACTATGCATTGGAGGTTTATATTTCAGCTCTAGGCAAAAATGTACAGGTCAAAGGGTAAACGTGATAAACCGCATATCGTTGCCATCACTGTTTGGTGCTACAGTATTTACATGAATCATTCAGCACAATATTGTTAACATTTGTTATCTCGGTTATTTACAGATACGTTAATGAAGCTAAGTGACATGATGTACAAGGCAGCTAGAAGCTAACGTCAACGTTTTTTAAAGTTAGGCTAACTTTTACGTTCAAATAAGATAACGTTCAAATACGTCGTTGACTTAACTTAGAACAGATGTAGACATCCTTGTTTAATTTATCCACGTTTAGTTGGTGTTTTGGTCTACCACGTAACTTAATCCAGAGCAGACACTTATCTCGGTTAAGATGTGGCTTGGGAAAGGGTAAAAAAATACACACCATCGCCCAGCCTCTGGGGAAACTAGTGTCGGAGTTGCATGTACCCCATGCACACCGTTTGACCATTTTAAACTTAAAATGACATTAAAAACGAATGAAAACTAACTAACTGTTGTTCATTTCAATGGATGTGGAAGCAGAGAATGTCCGAGTGTATTGGGCTTGCTGCGCACTGTGATTGGCTCATCGCGTTTGAGGGCGTGGCTTAGCCATAGGTCAATTGGGTCAATTGTGTGAGTCTCACACTGAATGCGTGAGAGTTGGCGGCCGTTACGTTAATGGTCAATGTTTTTTTTTCCGCAATTTGAAAAGATTAATATGAAGGTTAATACAATTTAACACTTACTTCTTCTGGAGGTGCAGAGGGAACATAAATAGTTGGTACCGATTATTTTTTCTGGAGCAGCTTAATAGAAAAACTATCTTTATACTGACCCTTGTGTCAAGAAGTCTACGATAAATGATTCGTTCAAACATGAGAGCATTGACATTGACCGTGGGGAATATTCCTTTCGAAAACAAAACTCAGCCACTGTGTCTTCAGTGGTTCGGATGTCGGAACATCAAAATGACTCTTTGTTTGTTATAACACCCAAGAACAGAACACCACAATCGCTTAGACGCCATTCTGCTCCTGCTTATCAACATAGCGGACTATGATGACAGCTCGCCCAGGGGTGCATTTCCCGTATAAACTCCCGACGTAGTTTGCTGCTTCACTACCATAGTACGATACATCGTTGGAAAAATCAACTAGCTAGTGACGACTGTTTCCCGAAACCCACTGTCGCAAAGTATCGTTCGCACGTGGTGGAGTAATAACTACTTTTATTTAAACTGTTTGAGATCCAATTAACGCTAGATTTGTTTTATATAAATTACAGACATGTCATCTGAGGACTATTTCTAATTGTTCTCAATTGTTTTGCTTTATTACCAGACTCAATATTTGGCTACGTATCTTACATACGTAGAGCACGTTCGCACATGCGCACTCTTCAAACACGTTACTTCAAATCTTTTGACAAACTAAAAGGCGTAAATTACATTTGTATGTATTCTAAATAAAAGGCACTGGTTGTACTGAATGTCAGCTTGCTTATTTTGCTCAAGATAAGGATTTATTACCTCCAAATGTCATGCAATATAGAAACGATGCCTCTAACCACAGGTCGAGAGCTGTCATTCAAACCACCCAATTTTGCGATGCTATTTGCGAATGTTCGTTGGAACGATGGTTTCGGGAAACACAGACTCGTTAAACTATGCAGATAACGACAGAACTTGCGACCATAGTTGGCTAACGATGCTTTCGAGAAACGGACCCCAGGGTGGGTTTGTTTGAAACGCTGCTGTCAATCAACAACCGTGGGAGGGGCGTTCGACCACGTGACGTCACACGGTTGAACGTCTCGATTTGCGGCAGGGGAAAACATAAGGAGATTAAAAAAACAAGAGTATGTCGATGTAGAATGTATGTTAGATGTTGCAAACATACACTGTTATGCAAGAAAAATTTCAGACTCGTCTGACAATAAAGTAGTAAAGTAAGTAAGTAAGTAAGTAACAACACTGGATGGATTTTTATCATTATATATGCTGGTTGTGTACAGGCACTGCCAACACGCATTTCATAACAAGTAACTTGTAAAAGTGCATGTACCCCTTTAATATATGACCCCTTTAATCATTTTAAGGCAATGGATTTCCTCAATTTTTTGAAGTGAAGTCAACTGATCACTTTTTACAGTAAACTGCATTCTCAATGTAGCTAATGTCCTCTTTTATCTGTTATTTTTTTCTTCCTCATTCACACAGCTGGAAATGTGTGTCCTTCTGGGTCAAAATCCCAAATTCCTGCTAGACAAAAAAGAGGCGGGTTTATTCCACAAAGATACAACGGAGAGAGAAATAGCTACAAGAATAAAGCCTGATGTGTTGTGGAAGTCTGGGGCTGTGGGCAGGTATTATCGCAGATAAATGAGGGTTACAAAATATATAAAGCGCTGACATGGAAGTGTTGTGGTGTTCAAGTGTGGACGTGAATGTGGATGCGTGTGTGTGTGTGTGTGTGCGATTTCAGAGTCAACAGCTACTGCTGAGAAATGCACAAGGGTCTTGTTTTACTCATAATCTTTTCAGAGTAAAGCTTTTTCTCTGTCCCATATAAAAGCCCACACCGGGGTGCCAAGGGCATTTGACACTCTCCAAAAGCGGCTTCACACAGCACTTAGTGATGCCGCTGAGGACAAACTGAAAAATACTAGAACACTAATGGTTGTAGTAAGTTGCAAGTCCAGTATTCAAAAGGGAAGTCTGTTTTAATGAAAGTCCTTATTGTGGCACTCAGTATAATTTATTTATTTTCTATATTTTAATTTATGGACTTTTTGTCACTTTGATAAATCAATAAGCCTATTTTTCATTTTATTCTTATGCAGTCAGGGATTAATTGGTGCCTTAGACGGGAAAATCCGAAATTTTCACACAAAATGCAATAAAAAAAAATATAAATGAATGCTACTCAATGAAATAAATGTGAATTTGGCTATTAATGGTTGCATATACCTTCATTTTGCAGAATTCATTTTAAAATACTACATTTAAAGTCAACATGAAACAAGTAACCTGAGAGAATCATTTATTTGCTTTCAAAATATCTATCTATCTATCTATCTATCTATCTATCTATCTATCTATCTATCTATCTATCTATCTATCTATCTATCTATCTATCTATCTATCTATCTATCTATCTATCTATCTATCTATCTATCAATCAATCAATCAATCAATCAATCAATCACTCACTCACTCACTCTATCTTTCTATCTATCTTTCTGTCTGTCCATCCATCCATCCATCCATCTGTTGTCTGTCTGTCTATGTATCATTTTATAATAATGAGAATGATAAATGACCAATTTAATATGGCTCATTGCTTTGTTTTGAGATTCTGCCTGTCCAGTTTTGCTGTTATGTGACTGAACGTTATTTCTGAACTTATTTCTACTTTAATCACAGGCTATGTGCTTTAAATCATAGGCTTCTGTTGTTTGATCATACCTTGCTAGCTTGATTCTTAGCATTGAAAAACACTAGCTAGCAGCAAGATCCCTTCAAGTTAAATATAAGTGTGTTTTTATGTTTATTGGTGAAGGCTATATTTTGTGTCGTATTTGAGAAGTTGCTTGTGACTAGTAATCGGCTGATTGCAGGGGCACAGATGTTTACAGTTTAATGGCATTCACCTCAGCATTCATTGCTGTCCCCCATTTGCATAGAAAGCTCTTACATGTGTGTGTTTCGTCTGTCTATTGCATACACAGACACACTGTGTTGGTTCAACAGATGCGCACATGCAAGACTCCAGCTTCCTTCACTGTGTGCAGAATGTGTGATACAATCTCTCGTCATGGCAACAGGACTGAGGCATAAAGGGAGTGATGGATCTAGCGTCCAATTCTCTGCGCTTTAAAAAATACAGAGCAATTAACTGTGCCGCCCCGGAGGCTTCTGTGGGTCACGAATCTTGTGTGCAACAGTGAGCCGAAAGTTGTCTCTGTAGAATTATATATTTAAATCCAATTTTGTGAATCCAATCCAATGTACTGGACAGGACTATGGACTGTGAAGCACAATAGTCCTGCAGATCTTTGAATGAACACTGAATCACATCCTCGGCTCTGCTAACCTGAATGATGGTTCAATCCATTCTGTTCCATTTTTATACAGTAACTCAATTCTGTTGTAGGCGGTGAAAAACTTGCAGCTCTCTGAGAAATGTGTGTGGGTGAGGCTTTGTGTGTGCGTGTGTGTGTATTATTTAACTTTCAAAAGGAAATATCAAATTTCAAAATACCTCAACTGTTTCTCCTCAAATCTTTCTAAAGTCTTATGCTTTTAAAATTTTTGTCTCTTTTAGAGTTTCAAAAGAGATTTTAGTAATTTCTCACATTTTGCTTAAATTTGCCAATTATTTCTCAACAAATAGTCTTTGTCATTTCATATTTATACATGTCTATCATTTTTTATTATATCTTTGTCTCATTTGTTTCCATTTATTTAATTTTTTATCTTAAAAATTTAGATAAACAAATGAAATAGTGTTCTTATTAAATGAAATATAAGTGATGTGTAAATATAAACAAATGTAAATATTATTGTACAATCACTGTAAAAAATATTTTCATGATATGTTATCACAACTTTTTATCTTTTGTCAAAAAAACTTAGATAATTACTGTGGTTCAGGTAATATAATATTGTGAGTTTCTTTTCATTAAACCAATCTCCTTCATTGTATTACCTCGTTTTTTTTATTTCAATAAACTCCATTTAAAGGGATAGTTCACCCAAAAATGAAAATTCTGTCAGTATTTACTCACCCTCATGTTGTACCAACCCCGTAAGACCTTCATTCATCTTCAGAACACAAATTAAGATATTTTTTATTAAATCTGAGAGCTGGATCACTCCTTAGTACTTGTCCATGGCTTCTTGAGGGATTGAAACTTGCTGGCCTCGAAAAGTTAATAAAGACATCGTTAAAATAGTCCAAGTGACTTCAGTGGCTCAATCTTAAGTTTATCAAATGACAAGAACACTTTTTGTTTGTTTTTGCGCACAAAAAGTATTCTCGTCACTTGATAAAGTTAAGATTGAGCCACTGTTGTCACTTGGACTATTTTAACAATGTCTTTAATAACTTTTTGAGGCCGGCAAGTTTCAATTCCTCAAGAAGCCCATAGTATGGAGGATTGATCCAGCTC
This sequence comes from Pimephales promelas, assembly GCF_016745375.1. Next base: position 19,556,146 of record NW_024121133.1, read on the forward strand.
TCAGATTTTATCAAAAATATCTTAATTTGTGTTCTGAAGATGAACGAAGATCTTAAGGGGTTGGAACAACATGAGGGTGAGTAAATACTGACAGAATTTTCATTTTTGGGTGAACTATCCCTTTAAGGCAACCATGGTAACTTACTTTTTTAAGTGAAACCAACAATATCTTTTACAGTGATGAAATAAAATGAAAACATAATAATACATATCAATAAATATAACTACGTTTTTAGAGATTTGTAGCCATTACGTATAGAATCTATGAAGCATCTGAGCAATTATATTTCCATAAATAATAATTTTTAGATTGTAAAAATCTACATACATAATGCAAATGCATATTTACACAAATATTTGTACATTTCATGTCCATTTTCATTTATTATTTCACTTTCTCTCTGCTTCACAGGTGGGAGATCAGATGAAGTTGCTGCATAACTGCTGGAGTGAGCTTCTTGTGCTGGACTACATTGCCAGACAGTTGCATCATGGGAAAGAGGACAGTGTGCTTCTCATCACTGGACAGGAGGTAACACACGCGCACACACATGCACATACACAATATATATATATATATATATATATATATATATATATATATATATATATATATATATATATATATGTACATCTGTGCATTGGATCCTCTCAATTGATGCATGTGTGTGTGTGGGTCAGGTTGAGCTGGCGTCTTTACTGGCCCAGGCAGGGGTCACTCTGAGCGGGATGATACAGAGAGGTCAGGAGCTGGTGCATCGTCTACAAGAGCTTCAGCTGGACCGCAGAGAAACCGCCTGTCTCAAATACCTCATCCTCTTTAACCCAGGTGAGACAGAACGTGCTATTACTGTAGCTTTGATGTGATTGGCTGACGTCTTTGCATGAAAACTGCTGAACTGCTCTGTGTGTGTGTGGACACTGTTCAAAAGTTTGGGGATTTTTTACAAATATATATATTTTTTTAAGTAGTCATTTATGCTCATCAAGACTGCATTTATTTCTTCGAAAATACAGAAGTGTAATATTGTGAAATATTTTTTTTTACTATTAAGTTTTATTTTATATTTTTAAGATTTTAAAATGTAATTTATTCCTGTGATGGGAATTGAGAAAGCATCATTACTCCCGTCTTCAGTGTCACATGATCCCTCAGAAATCATTCTAATATGCCGATTTGCAGCTCAACCAACATTTCCAATTATTATCAATGTTGAAAACAGTTGTGCTGCTTCATTTTTGGAAACCGTGACACCTTTTTTTGACACCAGGATTCTTTGATAAATAGAAAGTTTAAAATAACAGTATTAGATATAGAAATCCTATGTAACATTAAAGGGTTAGTTCACCCAAAAATGAAAATTCTATCAGTATTTACTCACCCTCATGTCTTTCCAACCCCGTAAGACCTTCGTTCATCTTCGGAACACAAATTAAGATATTTTTGATGAAATCTTAGTGCTGGATCACTCCTCCATACTAGTCCATATAGGCTTCTTGAGGAATTGAAACTTGCTGGCCTCAAAAAGTTATTAAAGACATCGTTAAAATAGTCCAAGTGACTATTGGCTCAATCTTAACTTTATCAAACAACGAGAATACTTTTTGTGCTCAAAAATAAACAAAAATAACTACTTTATTTCAACTATTCGTTTACTTCTCTCTCTGGCTCGAGTCAGGTTACTAGTTTAATAGCGTAAGTTTCTGTTGTTGTACGTCACACCCATCACACACATGACCAGCGTCGGCCAATAGTGAGCCTACGTGTGACGTAGCTCTACGCAATCACACTACGTTAACTGACTAGAGGCTCATAGAGAAGGAAGTGAATAGTTGAAATAAAGTCGTTATTTTTGTTTGTTTTGCGCACAAAAAGTATTCTCGTCGCTTGATAAAGTTAAGATTGAGCCACTGAAGTCACTTGGACTATTTTGACAAATCTTTAATAACTTTTCAAGGCCAGCAAGTTTCAATTCCTCAAGAAACCTATGGACTAGTATGCAGGAGTGATCCAGCTCTCAGATTTCATCAAAAATATCTTAATTTGTGTTCTGAAGACGAACGAAGGTCTTACGGGGTTGGAAAGACATGAGGGTGAGTAAATACTGACAGAATTTTCATTTTTGGGTGAACTATGCCTTTAAATGTCTTTACCGTCACTTTTGATCAATTGAATGTGTCCTTGCTGAATAAATGTCTTTAAAGATTAACAAACTTTTGAACAGTAGTAGTGTATTAATGTGCTCATAGTTGTGGCATCATAACCAAGATGATTTTACCTGCTTATTTTCCATAAATCATTGGGGAGTAAGATTTGCATAGTAACTGTCCATTGAGCAGCTTTTTATTATAATTTCAAAAGACCAAAAACCCGTAGCCCATGATATGACTCAATTCAAGACTTTTTTTATTAACCTTGACTGAGTCTTAAAAAACGATAACTATTCATCTATGCACGTCTTTTGGTCTTTGAATAATGTTTCGCTTTAAAAAGTTCCGCTCAAGTTTTGCTTCTTAACTAACTCCTTTAAGAGCCTTCGCATCATTGTGGAAGAGGTGGGAAATTTCCTCTCTTTCTTTGTCTCTCTCTCTCTCTCCGTTCAACGCTTCTGCTGATGTTTTAATAGTTGAATATAAAATACATTTTTATAGCCACCGCGGTGGCACCGTCACCCTGTCCTCCGTGTCGTATTGAGCATATATGTTTCCCCCGCTGGGGCTTGACCGAGGCTAATTAACTTCTCAAAAGACGAATATTGCATTGATTTTGATCCACGCTAACGAGGACGCGAGTGTATCGAGCTATTTGTTGTGAGTGGCAGCGTGTTTTGTGTGGCGTGGGCCGTGTGCTAACTGGGTAATGGTCTTAATTAAAATGAAAGCCTTCTGAATCGCTCCTGTTTACAAAGGCAGGGAGCCGGACCACTATCCACTCGCAGACGCACACACACACCGTCTAGAGCGAGACTCCGGCTCAAAAGAAGTTTAATGGATTGACCCCATATTGGTCCATGCTACCGTGGCCCTCTCTTTCTCAGCTTCAGGAGAAAATGCTCCTTTATTGTCCACGTTCCCTTAAGTGAGAGCAATTTAGCTCCAACAAAAGCTGCTTTTCATAATAAGAGTGCCTGAGAGCTGTGTGCATGTGTGTGTGTGCGTTCAGAAAGTGCTTGAAAACCCATTTTCCACTCATGCGTCTTTAATGAGACTCTATCGGTGCATCTCTCACTCCACAGACGTGAAACTGTTGGAAAACCAGCCTTACGTCGAGAGCGTGTACGAGCAGGTGAACGCCGCGCTGTTGGAGTACACACTGTACGCTTACCCTCAATTCCCGGACAGGTTTAGCCAGATCCTGCTACGCCTTCCCGAGCTCAGAGCGCTGAGCGCGCAAGGCGAAGACTACCTGTGCTACAAACACCTGAGCGGAGAGGTGCCCTGCAACAACCTCCTCATAGAAATGCTACACGCCAAGAGAACCTGCATATGACTCAAACGCACACTCACACACACAACAGCCTGATTCCTTCGCAGATGTTTCGCAGCAGTCATCTCTCTCACACAGAAAACCTCATCAACCATGCCACTGTGTTTCTGAAAGAGGAAGACGGGAGATGTCAGTGTTAGTGACTGTGTTTATAATCCACTCTTAAAAATAAAGGTTCTTTATTGCCATTGATGGTGGTAACAACTTTCCATTACACAACTTTTCTTTATAGTGGGAAAAAGGTTTTTTTTTAGGAACTGTTCACTGAAAGGTTCTTTGGGGAACCAAAAATGGTTCTTCTATGGCATCGATGCAAAAAAACAACTTTTGGAACCTCTATTTTTAATGTGTATCGGGTGCTGCAGGGATGACATGTTTTTTAAGGCCAGCCCTGAGGTTCGCATCACCTAGGTTCCCTTGACAAAAACACATTAGGATTTTTCCATTGGCTTTTGGGTTATTGCACAAAATAAGCTCTGTGACTCACACAATTTAGGATCCTTCCATGGCTTTTCTCATCAAGATAATATTCAGAAAATGAACAAGTCTAAACACAATTGCTTGAAGTAAAAAATCTAAATGTGGGCTGTAAAGGAACTACACCAAGGTCGCATGACATTAACATCGATTTGAATGTTTTGCTAGCAATGTCATTAAGTTTAATTAAAAAAAATAATTTAACTTAATGGGATAGTTTACATAATTTAATTAAAAAAAACATAATCTTGGTTACGCAAACATTAAGGGGGCGTTACGTTTTGTAATCTTGGAAAC